>RPFO01000329.1:0-194537 GCA_009746045.1 Mesostigma viride
GGCTGGATGATGGTGGTGGGTGGCTGGCATGCATGGATGGTGGTGGTGGGTGGCTGGCATGCATGGATGGTGGTGGTGGGTGCTGGCATGCATGGATGGTGGTGGTGGGTGGCTGGCACGCATGGATGGTGGTGGTGGGTGGTGCTGCATGGATGGTGGTGGTGGGTGGCTGGCACGCATGGATGGTGGTGGTGGGTGCTGGCACGCATGGATGGTGGTGGTGGGTGCTGGCATGCATGGATGGTGGTGGTGGGTGGCTGGCACGCATGGATGGTGGTGGTGGGTGCTGGCACGCATGGATGGTGGTGGTGGGTGCTGGCACGCATGGATGGTGGTGGTGGGTGCTGGCACGCATGGATGGTGGTGGTGGGTGCTGGCACGCATGGATGGTGGTGGTGGGTGCTGGCATGCATGGATGGTGGTGGTGGGTGCTGGCACGCATGGATGGTGGTGGTGGGGTGCTGGCATGCATGGATGGTGGTGGTGGGGTGCTGGCATGCATGGATGGTGGTGGTGGGTGCTGGCACGCATGGATGGTGGTGGTGGGTGCTGGCATGCATGGATGGTGGTGGTGGGGTGCTGGCATGCATGGATGGTGGTGGTGGGTGCTGGCACGCATGGATGGTGGTGGTGGGGTGCTGGCATGCATGGATGGTGGTGGTGGGTGCTGGCACGCATGGATGGTGGTGGTGGGTGCTGGCATGCATGGATGGTGGTGGTGGGTGCTGGCACGCATGGATGGTGGTGGTGGGTGCTGGCATGCATGGATGATGGTGGTGGGGTGCTGGCATGCATGGATGGTGGTGGTGGGTGGCTGGCATGCATGGATGATGGTGGTGGGGTGCTGGCATGCATGGATGGTGGTGGTGGGTGGCTGGCATGCATGGATGATGGTGGTGGGTGCTGGCATGCATGGATGGTGGTGGTGGGTGCTGGCACGCATGGATGATGGTGGTGGGTGGCTGGCACGCATGGATGGTGGTGGTGGGTGGCTGGCACGCATGGATGGTGGTGGTGGGTGCTGGCACGCATGGATGGTGGTGGTGGGTGCTGGCACGCATGGATGGTGGTGGTGGGTGGCTGGCACGCATGGATGGTGGTGGTGGGTGCTGGCACGCATGGATGGTGGTGGTGGGTGCTGGCACGCATGGATGGTGGTGGTGGGTGGCTGGCATGCATGGATGGTGGTGGTGGGTGGCTGGCACGCATGGATGGTGGTGGTGGGTGCTGGCATGCATGGATGGTGGTGGTGGGGTGCTGGCATGCATGGATGGTGGTGGTGGGTGCTGGCACGCATGGATGGTGGTGGTGGGTGCTGGCACGCATGGATGGTGGTGGTGGGTGCTGGCATGCATGGATGGTGGTGGTGGGTGGCTGGCACGCATGGATGGTGGTGGTGGGTGGCTGGCACGCATGGATGGTGGTGGTGGGTGGCTGGCACGCATGGATGGTGGTGGTGGGTGGCTGGCACGCATGGATGGTGGTGGTGGGTGGCTGGCACGCATGGATGGTGGTGGTGGGTGCTGGCATGCATGGATGATGGTGGTGGGGTGCTGGCATGCATGGATGGTGGTGGTGGTGGCTGGCACGCATGGATGGTGGTGGTGGGGTGCTGGCATGCATGGATGGTGGTGGTGGGTGCTGGCACGCATGGATGGTGGTGGTGGGTGGCTGGCACGCATGGATGGTGGTGGTGGGTGCTGGCATGCATGGATGGTGGTGGTGGGTGCTGGCATGCATGGATGGTGGTGGTGGGTGGCTGGCACGCATGGATGGTGGTGGTGGGGTGCTGGCATGCATGGATGGTGGTGGTGGGTGGCTGGCACGCATGGATGATGGTGGTGGGTGCTGGCATGCATGGATGGTGGTGGTGGGGTGCTGGCACGCATGGATGGTGGTGGTGGGTGCTGGCATGCATGGATGATGGTGGTGGGGTGCTGGCATGCATGGATGGTGGTGGTGGGGTGCTGGCACGCATGGATGGTGGTGGTGGGGTGCTGGCATGCATGGATGGTGGTGGTGGGTGGCTGGCACGCATGGATGGTGGTGGTGGGTGGCTGGCACGCATGGATGGTGGTGGTGGGTGCTGGCATGCATGGATGATGGTGGTGGGGTGCTGGCATGCATGGATGGTGGTGGTGGGTGGCTGGCACGCATGGATGGTGGTGGTGGGTGGCTGGCACGCATGGATGATGGTGGTGGGGTGCTGGCATGCATGGATGGTGGTGGTGGACATATCGCTGGCTGAGGACCAACACGAAAAAAGAAGCCATATCGCTGGCTGAGGACCAACACGAAAAAAGAAAACATATCGCTGGCTGACGACCAACACGAAAAAAGAAAACATATCGCTGGCTGACGACCAACACGAAAAAAGAAAACATTTAGCTGGCTTAGGACCAACACGAAAAAAGAAAACATTTAGCTGGCAGAGGACCAATACGAAAAAATACTCTGGTCGCTCGCTGAGGACCAACCCTTAAAAAGAAGCCGTGTCGCTGGCTGAGGACCAACACGAAAAAAGAAAACATATTGCTGGCTGAGGACCAACCCTAAAAAAGAAGGCATATCGCTGGCTGAGGACCAACACGAAAAAAGAAGCCATGTCGCTGGCTGAGGACCAACCCTTAAAAAGAAGGCATATCGCTGGCCGAGAACCAACCAGAAAAAAGAAGTCATGTCGCTGGCTGAGGACCAACACGAAAAAACAAGCCATATCGCTGGCTGAGGACTACAAAAGGGCATCATAGACGCCACCCTGCTCGCGCGAGTAAGTAGGGGTTCGTTGCACATTTACCTGCACGCATAAATCAGGAAGGGGGAAAAACGGCATTGAACAGGACCACGATTAGAATTGGGCTAGCTATAAACTAACCGGACCATTTGAAGGCATAGCAACAAACATCACGCTCGACATCAAAAAAGACTGCGCTGTTGATGCACCTTTTTCATTATGGCGGCGAGTTGAGGCGGCATTTGTCTCACCATCTTCAGGCAGCGATGATTATTACAGAAAACAGCTATGGCGGCAGCAGTGGTGGTGCGGTTTTCGAAACCCAACAGCTGTTGTGACCGATCGTCCGTGGAGCGACCCCTGTCAACGGCCCAGCGTAACCGGCGTTCAGGACGGAAAACGTGGCATGCTCGCCATTCGGCCAACGAGGCGAAACGCGGCGCTAGATTATTCTTATTGACAAACCGCGCATGCGGATTGGACGACTCACAATGTGACGTAATCCAAGCGTCGGTCTTCACGGTCCCGCAGGTATAAAAAGGAACAACACGCAGCCAATTTGACGCTACAATCGGGATGTTTGGATTCGGGCGTCACCATGCTGCCGTGGATAACGACGTCCGCGGTTCGATTCTAGCGTGAGCCCGGTGCTTTTTTGCACGTCGTCTGAGAGATCATCTGTCATATTACCACCAGTCGTCACTCTGCAAAGCGACGTGCCTACTGCCACGTGGTATGGCAAAAATTTCGAATGCAGAACTTTTGGGGTATACAAATAAATATATTCATGAATCGGGTATAGTAAATGTATGGGGATATATACTAACATGCTAGCCAATATATTTATACTTTCTGCTGTCCATATGCTTATTATTATGATTATTGTTATGAATATGATATATGTTCTTTCTAATATTTGTTAAATATATTTTCCTATTTACTGCTAACTTACTGTACTAGTTTTTTATATAAATGACTAGTACTAGATAGATTAATGCCATGAATACAAATTTAAAATATGATTAAATTTTATGACAATATTACATATATTTATGGACATCACTCTTTTTTTCATACAATAAGTAGAAAATATTTAGTATTAGAGATAGCTAGTCTGTCCAGTTCATATTTCTTCTATCTAAACAATAATGATTGTAATAGAAATAGTACTAAATACTAATTAAAACTATATAAATACCAATAAATACTTTCCATATTTCTGCTACATAATTAAACAATAATGATTAAAACAATTATGTTCAATATTCAATTTCATTTAGTAGAATCTTAAATAATTCCATGAATTAATTCACGTATTTTCCTGTCTTGGTGTGATCATCCAGGTACCTCGATCGGCAACGACACGACACGCCTGAAAAATGAGCCGGGAAGGTGTGTTTCCAATGATGCAAATCTTGGTCGCGCTGCAGCGCGACCTCTTCTCAGTTCCATACGAAAAGGCCTTAAAACTTGTGTGTAACTTCGCAAGGGTCGCGCTGCAGAGCTACCAAAAATTTCATGAAGTTTGACTTTCTCTATATTTGCTTCGCAATTGAGATTCTTTTGTATCTGCGAAGAAGGTGGGGTCATTTCGCGGAGTGACCCTGCTAATATGTAATTTCCGTGAATTTCTTTTTGTTTCTGCAGCACGGGAACGGGTGTTTCTTTCGCCAACCTCCTCCTCCTTGCGTGGCGGCTTTGCTAATCGACTCAATGCCCACAACTTGAGCATCGGGACACCGACGCCCCTTGCAGCGGATCTGAAAAACAGCTCGAAACGAAATTTCGGGAATGAGAACCGCAGCACCTCGCCCGCCGTCAGGAAGCCAGCGAAAAGGCCTGGCCAGTACGCCGAGAAGAAGTCTGTTGTGGGGACTCATCTTGCTGATGAGGCGTACAACGTAGTTCATCACATGAGGAATGAATCTACCAAGCGGGCCTCTTTTGAGGAGATTGTTGATGGCTTCAATAAGAGGGCTGACGAGCTCAAGGCGGAGCATTTTGACATTCCGGTGGCCAAGCTTTTTGATGAGCAGCGGCTTGCACAACTGTCGAGGTCTTGGGTGGCTCGGCTGATCGCCCTTTTTGACGACCTGTCGAAATCCGACCATGACAGAGACGTCAAGATCATTTTGGTGTCAACTCTTTTTTGTGGGGACGACATCGAGAAGGAGTTTTCGGCGGCAGAGTTGGAGAGAATGACGGGTGTCCCCGCGAAGACCATTCTCAAAGTTCGGGCGATCAGAAAGCAACAGAAGATGGAGTTCCTGACGCGTGCGCTGGCGCGAAAGAAGAGGAAGTTGCCCCAATTTGTAATCGAGTCGATCGCGCAGGCTTGGACTGATGAGGAGAACTCGCGCGCTTCGCCCCAAGAGAGGGATACCATAAAGACGCACGAACGAGTTGGCAATCGTGCGATTTTGGTTGGTGTCCAAGGGGCCTACTTCTACCTCACCTCGAAGGAGGACATATATCTCAAGTTTTTAGCGGAGCACACGTACTGGGACAAGAAAAGTCCGCAGTATGAGAAGGATGTCGGCATCCATGTCGGATATACGACTTTCTGCAAGTACGCCCCCAAAACCGTCAAGGGGAAGTGGAAGGAGAGAAACGTGTGCGCCTGTGAGACGCATACGGTCATGCAGTCGAAGGTAGCGGCATGGACTAGGTACTGCAAGGCGAAGCACGGCAAGAACTGCAAGTGCGGCGACGAGTGTGAGGGATGTTTAAGGGCGAGATTGCCTGACGGCACGTGCGGGATGTTCGAAAGCCTGCACACGACCGAATGGGTGAAGCACTTCCATTGCCGTGTGGCGGAGGCGGATGGGGGAAGTGAGCTGGGGGGTGGGGCAAACTCGGCGAGAAACGAAGAGGAGGAAGGGGACAATAATGTGACGGAAGATGAATGGCAGGGGCAAGACCTTGACGATCTTGAAATAAATGAGAGGATCGTGGAGGATGAGGAAGGGGTGCCAAGGGTAGGGGACCCATCCATGGAGGAGGGGTCTGTCTTTCGCATTCTGAAGAGGGCATGTATGGAGAACTCGTGTCCCGAGTCCCGGTGTGGCATCAAAGACTGGGTGTTGTGTGACCGGGACAAGAATTCAACAGAACTACTAAATTGGTTCAGATACGTGAAGAAGGAGGTAGTGGTTTCCCGACCGGCAGGGGAGGTAAGCGTGTTTGGATTTTGTGACGCAATTATTTCGCAGCGTCATTCTGCAGCGCGATGTTAATTTAAAGGCTTTTCTGATACTTTATGAATATGTTACTTGCAAATTTACTTCATCCCTTGGTTAAAACAGGACGCGACCGATCGGCGGGTCCCGGAGAAGGTCAAGCGGCCCGTACAGGAAACGATGAGGTCAACGCCCGCGCAGCTGAGGCTGGCGATTATCGAGAGTTGGGAGGACTTTACCAACCACTGCTTTACGTCATGGTGGCAGTCGGCAACGATCAAGGACCGGGAGAGGAACATGACTGAGGGGGATGTGCTCGTGCATGGAGATTGGGCCGAGAATTACGAGAACAACAACTACGTCCAACTGCAGTCGCAGTACTTTCACAAGACGAGCTTTGTCCTCATGCCCATGATCGTGCGATATTTGCACAATGGTGCGATGGCAAAGCGAACGTTCTTTTTTCTCGGGGAAGCCAAGATGAAGCGGGGAGAGCGGGCGCTCGTCTACGCGCTGAGGACAATCATGGAAACCCTGCGCGGACTTGGTGTGGGGGTGAAGAGGATGTTCATGTGCTCTGACAACTGCTCATCCCAGTTCAAGTCCAAGTACGTGGTTAACGCCGTCTTCCGCCTCCTCATGCAGGATCCCGACTTGGAATCCTTCGAGTACCACTACTTGGGTGAGCAGCACGGGAAGGGGGAGGTGGATGGTCAGGGAGCGAAGTTCAAGTGCATTGTGAGGAACATGCAATGCATTCCTGAGAACCAGGGCATCGTTACAGGGCGCCAGATCGTCAAGTACATGCGGGACAGCTGGGAAGGAGGCAAAACCACGAGCAGGGAGTCGGCCCGCGCTCGGGCAGAGGGCGTCCACCGTCATTTCTTTCATTTTCCTGAGGTGCGAAACTCAATTTTTCTTGAACTTGATTGAGGTATCTCTGCAGAGTGACCTTTTGCCCATTTGCATTTTATTATTTGATAATGCTAAAAGAACTGGTATGAATTAGCGTCTTATATAGTGAAAAATGCATGCAAAGCACTTTCAAAGGGGTATCTCTGCAGAGTGACCCTTCATGTGTACTTGATCTATTGACACATACCAACTTTCCGTTTCTGACATTCTCCCTCATTGCAGGACCTCGACTCCGGCGCCCGTATGATACCGACGCGTGTCGAGGCCATCAAGCAAGCGCACTGGTGGCGCCTGGACAAGTCTGACCCGGGGCTCCTGATGATGAGGCGTTTTTCGTGCTACTGCCCAGCCTGCCTAGCTAACAGGTGGGAGGAGTGCCGGACCGAGTGGACACATATCGAGGAATTTAACGATGAGGGCCAAACGATGAAAACTTTCCGCCTGATGCCGCCAACGCAGCCCATACCTCCGGTTCGCCAGCTGACGCGGGCGGAACTGCTGAAGGATCAAAGGGATGCCATTGGCAGGCAGATGCGCATGTATGATTACATCGCAGTTCCGTCAGACAGAGAGGACGTGAACCACAATTCCGCCCACCCTTTTTGGGTGATGCAGGTGGTGAGGGAGGCCTCAGTGC
The DNA here is from genome assembly GCA_009746045.1 of Mesostigma viride. Lineage (NCBI taxonomy): Eukaryota > Viridiplantae > Streptophyta > Mesostigmatophyceae > Mesostigmatales > Mesostigmataceae > Mesostigma > Mesostigma viride. The sequence goes on from RPFO01000329.1 coordinate 7,466, forward strand.
TGGAGAAGGAGGAGGTTAGGTGGGTTGAGGGACAAAACGGACGGCAGAAGGAGATTTTCTTGCCCGGCCACGCCGTTCTGGCGGTTCGGCTGTGGAAGCGAGATATGCATGACCCCCTGCATTTTACTCTGGATTTGGCTGATTGGCCGGAGTCCCGCCCAGCCGACCTGGTCGATTGCTATCTGTGCATCTCCGCTGCTCTTCCGCTCCAGTGCATGGTCCTTGGCAACCAAAGGCAAGCCTACGTTGATATGAGCAAGGAGCTTGACGCGTGGCTAACCGCTCTTGTACGCAACCAGCAAGCCCCGGAGGGGCTGCCACCGGCTTAAACTTTCGGGGACGCTCCGCAGCGCCACCCCTACGGATCTTTAAGCCTGGGCTTTATTCGCCTACGGTTGGGACAGTGTTTATTCGTGTTTATATATTTTTGGAGAACATTTTTTTGTTTTTTCATATGTTACATTAGATGACAAGTGGCTGGGAACATTGTTAGCCTCGGTAGTGACAAATTTTAGTATATTTCCGTGTCGAAATGGCGAGTATTTTATTTAACTTGTACAATAATTATTTCGAATTACAAATTTATAATTTGGTTTGACCTAAAAATCATGTCGTCACTCAAATATAGTAGTTGCTGTGTAGGACTTTCCGTCTGCAAATTGGTTCGTACTAATTTCGAATGTCACAACAATGTTACTGTACTAAGGCCTGTTTGGTAGATGTCTTAAAACACAAATTCGCTCCGGAAGTGCCAAAGTACCTTGCTTGTAACCGGACTAGTTACGAATTGTGATTGGAAGGTTGTCCCCTACAACCACAAGGAATAGAGGGGACGCTCCGCAGCGCCACCCATACGACAGTCCGGACCGGGCTTTGCTGAAATAATTTTCTCACTCGCAACTTAGCCATCAAACTCACTTTTACGATGGAGCGCGCCGATGTTTTTGGTTCGCAGCATACATATGTGCATGTCGATAAAAAGGAGCATGCGGCCAACATGTATGTTGAAATCGACTCCCCCCCCCACGACTTCCCACGCTCCCTGCGGGGACCGTTTGGAGGTTGGGGTTCAGGTGTCATTGCGTTCGGAAACGGGATGATCGACCTGATGCCCCCAGATTCAGATTTGGCGCCTGCCCCCCGTGTTCCGGGTAAGGCCAGGGTGGTGCAATGCCTCCAGAATGAGGGCACGGAAATTTCGCCCAATGTCTCGGCTGTGCGCCTCCGGGCTGAGGCCCAGCATGAGTTCTTGAATGCGGCGGAAATAGGTGGGGCCGTATGGGCCCCCAAACAATTTTCCAACGAGCCTCCAAATTTCGTGGGGGACTTGTACAAGGGAGCGTACAAGTTTCGTGACATTGAGATCGATGGATGGGGGTCATTTCTCCAGGAAAAGTGAATGCCGGTCCCATTTGGCAAATATAATCGATGATTAATTCCATGCAACATTTTGCGTTGGTCAAATGTGTAAATTTGCATTATTCATCGATTCAATAAAATTATGGGGGTGGGTATACCCACCATTTGATGGTTGAAAGTACTACTAGCTTCGTCGATTAACTCTTCTCAACATGGTCCTCTAGTCGACTAGGATTGTACCAATCCATCAGGGTATCGAGAAACTTGTTATGCCGAAACACTCCGGTCGAAAATTTCGTGCCACCTGCAGGCAATCAAAAAGCGCACGCGGACCGACGGGAAAGAGTAGTTAGTCACGAAATTAAAAAAACGACAAAAAGTGTCACACGCGGCCCGGCGGGAAAGAGTAGTTTGTTACGAAGTTAAAAAAACGACGAAAAGTGTCACACTTTTCGGAACATTCGAAGTGGGCCCGGCCCGGTGTCCGTACACGCTCAATTATCTTTGGCATCACTGGCACTGACCCCTCACCTGGCCCTAGTGAGCTCACCTTTGCACAACTGAACAAGCGTCATCATGGATATATGATTGGCTCCGCACATGCATGTTATCTACAATCTGGACGGGCGGTGCGAAATGATCATCATGAGTGTGGTGTTCAATAGGCGCACAGTGTTCGACAAAGCTGGGATTCTCTCACGCTTCATTTATGACCTATGGAACTCTGGCATGCGACGCTATCAGTTAGTGGATGGTTGCAAATGATGAACACTGAAAACAAAATTTGGGACCCTGGCGCGGACCAGGACTGATAAGCCCAACCCACTTGAGATCTTTCATGATGACCTCAGTCATGGGCAAAAACATGATCTTTACCCACATGCCCAATGACAACCCATTAGAAGTCTAGTGGCTTCATCCGTGGTCTAGCAAGGCTCCGTTTTAGCCACTGACATCTTGATACCCTAGGCTTAGCAGGGATTAACTACTGGTTATATTTGGAATAAACGTACACCTATTTACCTGGAAATTCCATCGGTACCGGACCCGGTACTTGCCCTAGGCTACCGGTACCGGTATCGGTTACCGATTCATGAGGCAATCGGTACCGGTACCGGTTACCTGTTACGTTACCTCTTCAATTTTCGGCGCCCAGAATCTAAATTGGGCGGCGGTCGTAACTTAAGCGGGACTGACTCGTTGGGGAGTCTAAAGTCTACCAGTCCTAGGTAAACTCTAAGTAAGATCTCGAGCAGGGCACTCCGAATCTGCATGTCCCATGCCAGTGATGCCAACTGTGCTAGGAATTGTACTTAATATTTGAGCCTTGTTGTTGTTGTCGTTGCCCACGCCGCCGGCCGCACGCAGAGATTTGGAAAGGCCGAGGGCCAGGACAATAATACTTGAGCCTTGTTGAGCGGAACGGACCAAAATCTGATACTTTAAAGTTTCAACCCCCAAATGTGCATTTTTTCTACGGTTGTCCGGTCCCTCGCCAACTGTTTCAAGTGTCAACATTTACTAGCTACGAGCCAAATTGTGCCAGAAGCCTTGCCGAGGTTTCCTTACCACGCGGCAGTATATCTGCGGCTCCATTCTACAACAATGGCATTTATGGCAATGGACGGCCCAAATTGCCACCGATTGCAACTTAGCTCTAGGCTCGGGTTGGCCAGCCACGAGATTTCCTAGAGATTTCCCGCTCTCCTTGGACAGTTGGAGGATGCGGTTTACTGCTCATCAGTCAATTAATTACCGTACTGCCACCTGTTGGGAGCCAATGATGACAACGGGAATAGGGTTGTTTGTCAGTCAGTCAGCACTCAGCCACTTTTATTCCATGCTGGTTACGTATACCCGACAGTTTGGATGTAATCCGGATATCGCCTGTGCACAGGAGTAGGAGAATCTGCACTGCTGGGAAATCATTGGACCATGTCGCCCTAGCTGAGCGTTGTTGTAGCATGGTCCGGTGTAGCATGGTCCGTTAAGGGGGGAAGCGGCGGTTCGATGACACTGTGCCACCTTGGCCTGATCGATAGCAGAAGATGAGAAGATCTCGAACTACCTATCCTAGCAACTCACAGTCGTTATCTGTCGCCGACGCAATCACCATTATATGGCGAAATGAGACGGACTGGCGAAGTGTAAAATTTGGAAATCGCTCGCTGACTGGCAGTAGTGCGGGTGGTAGGCAATATTATCCCAGAAGCAGGCTACCGTCCGGCTTTGGCAAGCATCAGCGAAGACCAAAATTCTTAATGATGACGGTCGACGGGAAAGGCCCGCCAAAATTGCCGGCCTTTTCTTCCGCATTTACAAGTGCGGTCGGGTCATTTCGACATGCCTTTGTCATAAGCGATCCAGCACTCCCAGACTGCCCTATCATTTTTGCAAGTGACGGGTTTTATGAAATGACCGGATATGAGGCGGAGGAGGTCATTGGAAGAAACTGGTGTGTGCCGTGGGTTGATTTATCAACCAGCGTCCCCTGCTTCCGATGGTTGTTTTTCACGACATCGGAATCCGAGTGATGCGTCTAAACACCATAGCCATTTAAAGTTAGCTAGCCATGCTTTCAGCCTTTACTGTAGTCATTTTTCAATTGTGGCAGTTGCATTCAGGTTGTTCATCATATCTTTGCACGTTGCTGTCTATCCATGGTCTCAATTTGCCAGTCGGTTTTTGCAAGGTGCCGAAACCAACCGCTTTAAGCTGGCGAAAGTTCGCCAGGCAGTCAACGACCGCGTTCCATGCACCGTCCGGCTGTTGAATTACAAGAAGAACGGGACCCCATTTTGGAATCTTCTAACAATTTCACCCATCCACCTGGACGGATCGGTGAAGTTTCTCGGGTACGTACACCTCACGACGTGCGGCGGTACTGCCCCTGCCGTGCATGCATGGCAAGCTTTGTGCTGAAGTCCAAGTGGACGGTCAGAGTATGACCGACAACTTCCATCAGCACGTCTCCTGCCCCTTCCCTACCTGCCAGGATGGGAACGACAACAATCGCAGAACAGCGTCCAGCCTGGTCTCTTTGTGTGAATTACTAGGGCCGTGGCTGCCTACAAAGGGGCAAGCACAGGCAGGGAGCATGGTGTGGGAGTGTTGGTGTCTTCGTGTTGCCGACACCTGAAGTACCCCAGCCGAATCCCGAGCCCCGGGGGCACAACCTGAGGTTTCTCTGGGTTCTGTTTTACTCTTGCGCACGGCCCTGCCACAATTTCCGCCCAGCACCTCTGCGCAGCCACCCACACCCCTGTCAATCCCAATCCTACTGTCTTGCCGCCCTGCGTTCTGCCTTCATGTCTCATATCCTCATCCACCCACCGATCAGGCAGAGACCTCAAGCATAGATACAGTTTCAGGAGCGCTTGTTGAGTCACTTGATGATGTGTGTATGTAGCTTCATGGGCTAAGAAATTTCCCATGAAACCAACCCCCTCGCCGCCGCTGCTCATGCCGTCCAGATAGCCAACCGTTTCCCAGGCGCGGCAGCAGCCACTTTGCAGCGCGCAGGCAGCCACAGCACTTTTCTGTCAAGTACCATGGCCCGCACGCCACCTGGCTAGCAATGCAAGCCAGCGCGTCCATGGGATGCGGAGCGCCCTCCCCCCTCCTGTCTCCGTGAAACCGTTCTCCCCACATTTAACCAAATTCGCCTGACCATGCACGCCCGCCCGCTGGTGTTACGTGCGGTAGAACCGCATTCCTCACCTGCTCGTGTACGACGGTTGGCCGCTGTCTCCTCCCATCAATGGCCCTCCTTGCTGTACCGTTCTGTTCCCCACCTGTGTTGACCCCCTCCCCTCCTAGCCCCCCGCCGGCCCTCTTTTCTTCGTCCTCCCCCTCTTCCTCCCTTTCACCACCAGAGTCCAAGTGGATGTCTCGCAGGAGACGGAGGGTTCCTTCAAGGAGGTGGAGGCGCAGCAGGGGGCGGATGTGCCGCTCATGATCCGATATGAAGGTGGGTGCTCGCGATCCGGTACCAAGGTGTCGTGAATGATGGGTGAGGTGAGTTCACGGACAGGTTGTCCGGTAGAAAAGGGGAGGGGGGGGGGTAGGTGCAGGTTTGTTGTCCAAGGGCTGTGAAATGCGGTGTGTGTGTTTTTGTTCTAGGGTTGTGGAGCGCCATTGGCGTGGGGATGGGCACGCCGCAGCCCACGAGCGTCCATACTGCCACTTATTACACGCGAAGGGCATCGCTCCTGCATTACTCCCCCCACCCCCACCCCTTTGTCTGGGAGTTACCTGCTGCTAGACCCTCTGCAAGCTTTCTTTGGCGTCTTTAGTCGCCCTCCCCGCTCCCAGGCCACTCTACGGCTTTGCTTCCGATGGCGTTGCTGTTAAAACCCTTTTGCAAGCTTCCTGCCGCGCCTTTCCCCCTTGGCCTTTCCCCCGTCCCCAGGCCGGCTGCAGGACCGCGCAATGCAGGTGGAGGAGGAGGTTGAGGTAGCGGTGACCAGCGTGGACGTAAAGATGAAGGACAGCAGTGAGGAGGCGCAGAAGCACCCGCGCCCCGTGCGGCGTGCCGCGTTTGATATGGCCACCACGCTGGAGCGCCTCCAAAAGTGCTTTGTGATCAGTGACCCATCGCTGCCGGACTGTCCCATTGTGAGTATTCAATGGATATAATGACATTAACGAAAATACTAAAGATTTGGCTATGACTGTCCCATCGGAGTGATTAATTGAATATGTTTTAGTGGGTGTCCGATTCAGGAGTGTTTTTGTGAGTGTCCATAGTGGGTGTCCGATTCAGGAGTGTTTTTGTGAGTGTCCAATTGAAGACATTTTAGGGAGTGTTCGATTGAGGAATATTCAGTGGGCAATCCATCAAAGATGTTTTCGTGAGAGGTCCTCCTACTGGTTCAACCGATGGTTCTACATCCATGTCCTCCTACTGGTTGAACCGATGTCGTCGTCAGTGTTTGCTTACCGTTCGGGTGGGGATGTTTCATCAAGGTCCCTCGTGGGCGTTCAGCTTATGTCATGGTGAATGTTTGGTTCAGATGTTGTCACGAGAGGTCCATGGACGTCATCGTGAGTGGTCACCCAGTGTCATTGAGAGCGCGTGACGAATGCCATCCTGAATGTGCTTTCAATGTCGAATAGAAGTGCTCATGCCCATCATGCACGGCATGCCACCCAACTGTCCTGGGTCATGAGTGCTCACTCGACAAAACTTTATTTGATCATTTTATCTATTCGATCATCTGACTAAACGGTTGCCCCCATCGAGAGGTCACCGTGCGCATGCTCGCCCTCAAGAGCGTTCCCAAGGCTTGCTAGCTACTGTGCTGCTGGATGGCAAAAATGCCGCCAGATGGCGCGATGACTGGCACACGGCCATCACCCCCTCGCATTACCCTGTTTTTTTCTCGTTCAAGTGCTCCCTTTCTCTTCTCAATCAAGTGTTGGAAGCCTTGAACCATGGAGTCCAATCCAACCGAGGGTTGGCTGACGCAAAACCTAGTCGTTGCTACGTGCTTTCGGTGGTCCGTCATTGGTGGAGAAGATTGCCCTTCCCTCCCCCCCCACTGGCTGCTTCTCTTTGACCACAGTGTCCTGCCCCCTGATGCTATTCCACGCACGTGGTGCCATTCCTCACACAACCTATCTCTCACTCCTCCTATCTCATGCTCTCTCCCATCTATATAATAAATGTTCTCCCTGGTGTGGCCTGCAGGTCTTCGTGTCGGAGCCCTTCCTGCTGATGACAGGCTACTCGCGCGAGGAGATCCTCGGACGCAACTGCCGGTACGCAGCGAGCTGATCTATCTGCCTCCAACTTTTAACAAACTCCCTGCGACGCTTTTGTACCATGTAGCCATCGTCGCAATAAACAGCCGCCAAACATGGTGGTGTAGACCAGGGTAGCTAATAGCATACTACTACGATGTTTCATGCAGGTCTCCCATGATGTCTGTGGCCATGGAATAGGAAGCTGTATGGCAGGAAGGGCTCTTCCCAGTCTGTCTCCCAGTCTAACGGGCCATTATTCAACACGTAGTGATCACCCGCCTCAACTCGTGTTGATGAACAAAATATATCTACCCAAAACAGGGGTCTGTTACACGATGCGGGTCATGCCTCACCACTGCTGCCAGGAAACCACGGGACTCTTCCGCCTGACCGCTCGCCCACCTGCCCTACCCACCCTACCCTACTTTGGTCGTGCCTGGCCCCATGTGCTGGCACCCGCAGCTTCCTGCAAGGGGAGGGCACAGATCGTGCGCAGGTCAAGCGCATCCGCCAGGCGGTAGACGCGGGGGAGGAGTGCACGGTGCAGCTGCTCAACTACACCAAGCAAGGTGGGTGGCGGGAACATGGGTAGGTGGCCGAAAGCTGGTGAGCAGCTGGGTGCCATCCAACCCAATAGGCGGTGCATGGGTGGGGTTGATGCCATCAACGACCGAGATTTAGCCCATTAGCCAATTCGATGACGAGTCGATGTGCTGCTGGTGGCATGGGCAAGTGCACGCCCGGCCGGTTCTGTTGCGCCACATGGCCAGGGGTCACAGATGACATGGTCGTGGGCGAGTGTGCTTGTTTTGTTGGTATCATAGTAGCTCTTTCCTTGGGAGCGTGGTATAGTAGGGAGTCTGCTTTACTCGGGGCTGCCTGGGGCGTGCGCACTTGTGGGTGGTGTTGGGCTCCTGTAGACAACGATGGTGACTGGCCGCAGTCGGCATAGCTTAGAGCGAGTTGGGCCGCTGCTGAAGGCTTGCCGCTATCAGTCATCATGTTGCTGTATGTGTCAGCTACACCACAAAAAAGCACACAAGAGCTTCTTGTCCTTGTTGTCCTCCTTGTCCTTGTTGTCACCACCACCACCACCACCACCACCACCACCACCACCACCACCACCACCACCACCACCACCACCACCACCACCACCACCACCACCACCACCACCACCACCACCACCACCACCACCACCACCACCACCACCACCACCACCACCACCACCACCACCACCACCACCACCACCACCACCACCACCATATGCGTTTAAGGGCTTGCGTCGAGGCTTGCGTTCGGAAGCCGTTTCTCACGCGTGGATTTCATGCATGACCGTCGATTGCTCGGCCATTGGGTAAGACCAGGGTAAGGTCACCAGGCTGACGGCTTGCTGCGTGAGTGCCCATCCTGCTGCTCACTCCCATTTGTGCATGCATGCGTACGCACACCCACTCTACTCCCCCAGGCAAGCCGTTCTGGAACATGCTCCACATCGCGCCAGTGAGGAGCACCGAGGTGGGTCGCACACGGCAGTAGCGACACAGTGGCTGCATGCATAAAACCGTTTGTGGGGAGCAAACGGCAGCAATGGCAGGCGCCACATGGCCAACCAAGTCATGGTGGGGTAACCGCTTGCTTGACATGCCTGCGTATAGACCCTTCCTTCCACGTGGTGGGACCATTTTACACCACGAGGCCACCTTTCTGTTTCAGGTTCCCTTCCACGTATCTTTGTTCCCACGGGTCCATATCCCATGTTGTTTGTTACCCCTTGCCGGTTTCTTGACTATTGCCAGTTTCTGTCCCGTTTCTTATCTGCCCAGTTTCTTGACCCACCCTTCTCTGCTTCTTACCTATTTGCTGGTCCCTGGCCTTAGCAGGTCCATGCCTGTCCCCCTTCCATTTATACTTTGCTATTCTCGTCCCCTGTGCCTCTGCTTCTCCGCACCCATCCTTCGCCCCCACCCACCCTCCCCACCCACCCTCCCCACCCACCCTCCCCACCACCCTCCCCACCCACCCTCCCCACCCACCCTCCCCACCCACCCTCCCCACCCACCCTCCCCACCCACTCCCCACCCACCCTCCCCACCCGCCCTCCCCACCCGCCCTCCCCACCGCCCTCCCACCCCCCTCCCCACCCGCCCTCCCCACCCGCCCTCCCCACCCGCCCTCCCCACCCGCCCTCCCACCCGCCCTCCCACCGCCCTCCCACCCACCCTCCCCACTCACCCTCCCCCCACCCTCCCACCCGCCCTCCCCCCGCCCTCCCCACCCGCCCTCCCACTCGCCCTCCCCACCCGCCCTCCCACCCACCCTCCCACCCACCCTCCCCACCCATCCGCCCCACCCATCCTCCCCACCGTCCCGCGTGTGCGCAGGGTGACTACCAGTTCTGCGTCGGCATCCAGCTAGACGTGACGACGCAAGAAGACCGCAAGAACCTGGAGCAGGGCAAGCTGACGCGCGATGCCAACCAGCAGGACGCGATCAGCGTACGTTTGCATGCGCGCCCCATGTCTGTACATAAATTCCAATTTGTGCTTTTAGTTAGTGTGTGCGTGCCTCACAAACGGACACTTCTTGCGGACACTTCGCCTCATGCGCACCGTGTTAATAAATAGCCCGGGTAATAAGCACACGGCGCGGCGTAACTTGCATTGGCTATTATCATGTGTCGGAACTACATGCACATATAGCTGGCAGGCTTGCTAGAAATGAAGATGACATACCTCTCCAGGGCTTTTCTGCTGTCTGCCGCGCACAACATCGCTCCTGAACCCTACCCCAGCTGTTCGTGTATTGCTACATCATGTATACCGCAGTACTTGCTGCTTCACTTGTGCTTGCCGTTCCATGTGTGCTTGTGGTATCATGTGAGCTTGTTGCTTCACTGCGGCCTCTTCTGCCCCGTGCGCCTTCCCTTCCTCGCAACCTGCAATCTGAGGGATGTGCCTCCCCTTGTATGTTTGCCCATCCCTGTTTGCGCTTGCGCGCATGCCCCTGCGGTGTCCATGGATTTCTGGCCTCCCGCTCGGGGGGCGTGGCGTCCGAGCAGGGATTGTTAAATCCAAGCCCTCATCAAAGAGCCAATGACATGAGACACGCCTGTGTCAATGTGCCATGATGGTAGTACTCACTCCTGTGTCAATCGTCTGCACCTCTGTGACACTCATCGGGCACTACGGCTGATGCAGGAAGTTTCGCACGCCTCTGTTCGCAGTCTGTGATGGGGGTACCTCTCTCACCGCACCATGTGGTCTGTCTCTCCGCTGCCGCCCCCCCCGCATGACTGTGATCCCATGAGCCCTTACCTCTAAATTTCATTCCTTCTTAAAATTCGCACTTGAGCGGCCCCCCCTGGCTTCTACCTGGCTGCTGACCCTCTCTCCCCGTTGCCAACTGCTGTCCCTATCCACCCGCTCCCGCTCTGGCGATGGCCTGTGCTCTGGCTGTCTACACATTTCCTGGTCCGGCGCGTGGCGTTCGTGTGGCTGGCTGCCGGCCGTGCAACGGTTCTTGCGGGGCCCGACTTCTTTTACCTTCTGCGGACGACAGCAAAAGCAGAACGGCGCATTTGCGGTCGACGCGGTACACAAGCTGTGGAATAACCGGCCAACGGCGACGGGGGGCGGGTACACCGCGGTGCGTCCCGTGTCCGTAACTAGCCCGTGTCCATGCTTTTACATATGCTAGTGCTTTTTAGGCTCCACAGTGCAAGAATGTAGCATCGAATCCTGGCATAAGATACGTCGCGGTGCGTGTGGCGTCCTTGAGAACCCAGCGTCTTCTGTCTTGGGCGTGCCAGTGCAGCCTTGCGCATGCCTGGGCTCTCATGCCAATCCTCTCATGACGTTGGGCACACCGCAGTGCGTTGCCTTGCTTCCCTGGATCAGGGAGCAGGGTTTCCTTGGTACTCCTGTCCAAGCACCCAGTCGGCATGTCCTTGTTTCTGTTCGATGCAGGCAACGGTGCAAATCGTTTCCTAGATTCGGTGGTCACCGTCGCCACTTGTACTTGCTTGCAATTCCTGTAAACTTCAGTGCGCGTTCCTGTAAACTTCAGGCTGTGGATTTAGGCGGGGATCCCGGCAATCCCTCTCTGCAACCGATGTCGGCAGGGCAGGGCGTGGGCCACGGCCAAGAAACATTGTCAAAGTAGCTGCCATCTCGAGGCCTGGGCATGCTGCTGCCCAGAGGACCTTGCGATGGCATCGCTCAGTTTCAGCCATATGGGCATGTGGCATGGCGCTGAGGCAGCCAAGCTCGAGCCCTTGTGGAGAATGTGGTCGGAGGTCACCCCCTTCCCCTGGCCTCTCGTGGTGCTTTGTTGTGACCGCCGCATCATCCTTGAGGACTTTTCTGGTCTTTCGTGCTCATTGGCTATAGAGACCTTGTTGGGAAGGTCATGCATCCCCAGCTCAACCCCGGAATCCTCGCCTTTCCAAAATCTCTGTCCACCCCTGTCCGCGTGCCCTGGCGTGCCACGTGGCGCGCAGGCGAGCGAGAAGCTGTGGCTGCCGCACGTGCGGGACAGCAAAGGCCCGCACGCACACAACCGCATGAGCTGGCACGTGCAGGAGATCCGCAAGGTGGGTGCTGACGCCTGCCACCCGCTAGCACTGGCAGCCGCAAGCGGTGGGCGGTGACGTCTGGTAGCATGCGTGGGCACATGCAGGACGTTCTCTCGGTGGGTGCCGCGTTGTGCCCATGATTCGACACCATGGTTAGTAGTAGTAAGATAATAGTGGCAGTTGGTGAGAATGGGGGGAGCGTTGGTGGGGGAGCCAAGGTGGGCGCTGCGGCACGCATGTGTAATGGGTAGGAGGGGGGAAAGGCGGGCGGTGCCCACCAAGTGTTATGTGCAAGCAACAGGAAAGCAGGGTGGGGTGGGAAAGGAGGATGGGAAAGGAGGATGGGAAAGAGGGGGGGGGGGGGGAGGAGGATACGAGACGTATAGAGAGTGTTGGTGGCGCAGGCATCTAGCGTTTGTAATTGTAGTGCTCTGGCCCCCACCGCCACCCCCACCCCCACCCCCACCCCCACCCCCACCCCCACCCCCACCCCCACCCCCACCCCCACCCCCACCCCCACCCCCACCCCACCCCCACCCCACCCCCACCCCCCCCACCCCCACCCCACCCCCACCCCACCCCCACCCCCACCCCCACCCCACCCCCACCCCCACCCCCACCCCCACCCCCACCCCCACCCCACCCCCACCCCCACCCCCGTTTTCTTATCTAAGATTGGCGTATGCTGGGGTAGGCCCAGTCGAAATATTAACGATTTAGATTGGCGTTGGCCGGGGTAGGCCCAGTCGGGAGCCTAGTGCAGAATGTGGATGCCCGAACTCCCAACGCTGCCCAATTTGAGTTAGTAGCAAAAGTAATGCGTTTCACACTCCTCCTCCTCCCCCCCCCCCCGTCCCCCCTTTGAAAAGAGCCCTATCACGCTTGGGGCCAGAACCTATTCTTTAAGGAGAACGGGAGTCCCCATCGCGCTTGTCTGACGGACCAGTCCGTTTTAATGTGTTCTGAACACCTGTCGTTGGCCGGCCCTGATCTGGCCCGTCCTGCCCCCTGACCATTTTCGAAGCTGGCTCCTCGCTAGTCTGCTCGCGTTTGGCCTTGGGGGCGCTCGCTGTCTCCGCCTGTCCCCCGCCCCGAGCAGGGGACTGAGGCCGGACAAGGGGGAACTTCGCATCTCTGTTCACAAAAATTCTGGAAAGACCAAAGCACCAAATAATCCTTGTCCTAGCTGTGACAAGCACCCCTACAGGAATAGGTTAAGGAGCCCAATCGTGATAGGGCCCTTGAACCCGCCCCCCCTCCTTCTTTTCCCTCTTTTATCCTCTAATATTTCTTGGTCCTTCATGTTCATCTTTCCCCCCCATCCACCCCTTCCCCCGTTCCCAGTACGTGGGCCCCGAAAACCGGCTGTCGATGATGAACTTCAGGCCGGTGAAGCACCTGGGCCGCGGCGATGTCGGCTGCGTGGAGCTGGTCCGGCTGGCCAACTCGGAGGCGCTGTTTGCGATGAAGTTCCTGCAGAAGAAGTCCATCCTGGAACGGAACAAGGCAAGCACCCGGCGCGCATGCTTGTAATAATGCTGTGACCCGCATGCTTGTCCTAAAATGTAATCCTGATGCCCTAAACGCTGTCACCCGCATGCTGGTCCTAAAATATAAACCTGCTGCCCTGAATGCTGTCACCCGCGTGGCGTATGATGCATGCCATATCCCCATCATGTGCATGTCATCTTCTTGTGTTGCCCCCCCCCCCCCGCCCCCCCCTTTTTTCACCCCACACTCTCTCTACACCCCCATGATGCCCACCCACCCAACCCGATCCTTCCATTCGCATCCCTTCCGTCTTTTCTTGGCCACCCCACCCCCACCCATCCCATTTCCCCGCTCCCCTGTCTCCTATACCCCGTCTCCTGCTGACTCACCCCTCTTCCCTTCACACACACCCCGCTCCCCCCCCCCTTCCCCACGAATCACCCACACGCAGGTCCACCGCGCCCTCACGGAGCGCGACGTGCTGAGCGTGCTGGACCACCCGTTCCTGCCGGTCCTCTACGGTGTCTTTCAGACCGACGGCTACATCTGCTTCGTGACCGAGTACTGCCCCGGTGGGGAGATGTACCAGATGCTGTCGTCCGTACCGGAGAACCGCGTGAGCGAGCCGATGGCGCGCTTCTACTGCGCCGAGGTGCTGCTGGCACTGGAGTACCTGCACCTGCACGGTGAGGGGGGGGGGTTGCGGAGGAGAGAGGAGGGTCGGCTAGTGGATTTAGCACATGACTGGGTCGTCTCGTTGGTTATATAGCAGTAGGTTGATAGGCGGAAGTGATGCCACCAGTGTACCTGCACCTGCACGGTGAGGGATGCCGCATCGTTGCCCATAACTTCATCGGAAATGAGACAATATTGGGTCGGTAAGCAAAGGTACTGCTGGCACTCGAATTCCTGCACCTGCGCGGCGAGGGGAAGCGGGAAGGGGGGTGTCGACAGGATATTACACGTTAGATAGGTTGATGGGCTGCTGGCGCTTAACCACATGCGCCTGCGCGGTGAGTGTGTGTTGGGTGGGTGGGCAGGTGGGGAGGAGAGCATAGCAGGCATGGCATCCAAATGAATCGCTCTAAATGTTTACAATATCGCGCCCCATGCTCTTCTTTCCCCCCACCCCCACCCCTTAGCTACCCCTGAACAACCCTCCCCGCACCCCATCCAAACAACCTCCTCTCCCTACACACCCTGCCACCTCGCCACCCGACCGACCCCCCCCCCAAAAAAAAAACACTCCCCACCACCACCACAACTACCCCCCCCACTCCCCACCACCGCCACAACCACCCCTCCCACGCCGCATCACCAGGCATTATCTATCGTGACCTCAAACCCGAGAATATTCTGCTGCGCGCGGACGGCCACATCCTGCTGACCGACTTTGACCTGTCCTACTCCGCCCCCGTGCGGCCGCGCGTGGAGTTAATGCCGGCGCCCGTCCCGCCCCCCCGCCCTGGTGAGACCACCCCTGGTGGGCGGTCGGCGTGCGCGAGCCCAAACCGCGAGGCGCGGCCGGTGCCGATGCAGCCGGTGATCGTGGCGGAGCCCGAGGCGGCGGCCAACTCGTTCGTGGGCACGGCCGAGTATCTGGCGCCGGTGAGCAAGGGGGGGGGGGGCGGGGAGGATGGCTGGCAGTAGCAAAGTGCTGCTGCTGCTGCTGCTGCTCGTGGTAGTCAAGTGCTGGTGGCGCTTTTGCTGGCGGTAATGATGGAAGTATTTTTAAAAACTTAGCTAGCTGTTTGGCTGAGCAATGGGCGTGAATGTGATGGCATTACATCAGCCGTGGCTCATCGTGGCCATGTGTGTGTGCCTTCGCCTTTGTCTTGACCGCACCTCACCTTTATACCATCAGCTTGGCGGCAACCTATTTTCTTGTCGTATTGCACCCACAGTTGCGCCCGCACTATGATGCGGAGGAAGCACTCCGTGGCCTGCCCACGTGGGGTAGTGAGAGGGGCCAGTGCGCCCTCCCTCCTTCTCGTCGTGTATAGGGGCTGAAGTTCATTTATTGGTATCCACAACACAGTCTACGTGCTAATTGCTTAATGAATTAATTGCTAAATTAAATTATTGTAGGGTGCGGGGGGGTGGTACCTGTGGCACGGGTTGGTGCGACCGTCGCTTACCAGAGCGGACAGGTATCGGCCGGTGGTGAGTCATGGGTGTGTGACGTTTGCTGGTAGTGGTAAACTGAGTTTCCGGTGCTGCGTCCGTGGGTAGTACATGACGGTTGGTGGTCGTCATGTGACAAAGGAGGGGTGCTGTTCATGACAGGATTGGGTGGGCTCGTGACTTATGAAGGGGCCAACTACCTGGCACTGGTGAGTGGTGGGTTTGCGATGCTGTGATGCTGTGATGCTGTGATGCTGGGGGCGTGAAAATTCAGTAACCGGGATGTAGTGATGGGGAGGTAATACAGCAAGTTTGATGACGTGATGAAGGCTGGTTCTTTGGGGGACAAGGGGGGAGGGGGAGGGCCTTTTTGACAGGGGGGAGCAAAGAGGGGGGAGCAGGGAGGGGGCAGCAGGGAGGGGGGAGGGGCAGGTACCAGGAGAGGTGTTTAGGTGACCCGATTTGGTGGGTCGGTCGCTAAGGGAGGGGTCCATTTCATCGCCTCTAGTGCACGGTTGCTAACGTTTTTCCTTCTGGTCACCTTGCCGCTCGGTGCTCCTTGTCGTGGTGGGTCCTTGGGGGCCGTTGGTGTCTGAACCTGCACAATGCATGTTTGGCGCGTGCAGGAGGTGATTGAGAACAAGGGCCACTCGGCACAGGTGGACTGGTGGGCCCTGGGTAAGCGAGGCTGGCCGAATTGCTTAGCATTGCGGCTTGACACTGCAAGTTGCCTTTCGTTGTTTCCGCAGCCTGCTCATAGCGCATACCTCACTATTTGCTTACAGCGCCGAGCAAAGCAGCGAAGTATCATCTCTGACTCCTCGCCGTCGCGATGTCCAGCCTGCGCTACTTGTCTTAATAGTTACAATGGTCACTGTACTATAGTATTGTCCAGCCTGCGCTACTTGTCTTATATTTGCAATGGTCACTATAATATTGTCCAGCCTGCGCGCCTTGTCTTATAGTTACAATGGTCACTATACTATAGTACTGCCCAGCCTGCGCGCATTGTCTCATAGCTATCATGGTCACTATACTAAAATACTGTCCAGCCTGCCCAACTTGTCTCATGGGTGAATCGTTTGTGTTCCTGAGACGTTTCTGACTACGTATTCCCCCTGCTGGCCTACTGTCGTCTTGGTGTCAACTTACCCATATCACCGTTTGCTCACATCCGTTGTGTGTGTGTGTGTGTGTGTGTGTGTGTGTGTGTGTGTGCCCTCGGGTCGTGTCCCCCCCTTTTTCTGCCTTGCTTGATATGCCTTCTGCGTGCAGGCATCTTCCTGTACGAGCTGCTCTATGGGCAGACGCCGTTTGTTGCCAACAGCCGCACCGAGACCTTCCGCCACATCCTCCACTCTCCGGTCCGGTTCCCGCCGCGGCCGCTGGTGCGTGCGGATGCACACGCCTGTTCTTGTGCACTGACCTGTTCTTGCACAGCAAGCACACATCTGTGCTTGTGACTCTGAAGTGGGGTTGTCGCGTACTCTCAAGCCTAACTCCTGCGAGGGCGACCCCAACCCTCCGAGGGCTAACCCACCTAAGCTGTGTGCAGACCTGATGGTCACGGATTCCCCCTGCGTGCCCCCTGCGATGACACCACCTCTTCCTCACCCATAATTGCTGTGTAATTTGAAGGTTGTGTTGAATTCTGTCCATAAAGCCACGTGGCCAGCGTCTCTATTGCTGCGTCCCAAACTCTTGCTGATGGATGCCACTGCTGCTGCGGCTGCCTTCAATGTTTGCATAGGAAAGAAGGGCGGCATTGCCGACCATGCGTCATGTCGTGGGCAAGCTGTCCACCTGCTGACCACCACCATTCCAAACACGGGCCAGCTGCTGCCCATGCGCCTCACAGACCAATGCGCGCATGCACACACGTGTGTCGATCCACTTGGATGGCCAGAAACCCCCGTGTTTGTTTAATGAAGGAACCCGTGGCTCGGATGAATGAGCCAGCCCTGACGCAGGGGCATACCGCATTAGCTGCACCTGTATTGGGCTGGGCCACCTACCTACCTAGCTTTGTGACCGCGCATGCGGGCCTCCCTGACCATGCGATGCACAAATTTAATCCCCATTCCTTTCACTGACTATGGGCTCCTTCGTTTCCGAATCATTGGCAACCCTTGCATTCTCTCCCCCCCCTTCCACACACCATCCCTCCCTTCCCAATACCCGCTTACGCACACATGCGTGCGCGCGCGCGCGCGCACACACACACACACACACACACACACACACACACACACACACACACACACACACACACACACACACACACATGCGCGCGCACGCGCATGCAAACACACACACGCACACACACGCACGCACACACACACACACACAAATGTGCACTCGTGCATTGTCACACCCCGTGAGGTGCCCACAGATCAGCGTGGACGCCCTCGACCTCATCAGCTCGCTGCTCGTAAAGAACCCTGCGCAGCGCCTGGGCTCCAAGCACGGCGCGGCCGAGATCAAGGCGCACCCCTTCTTCAAGGACGTTAACTGGGCGCTTCTGAGGCAGACGGTGAGCGCGGGTGCCCTGCAGGGCCATGGCCCACCAATACCCGTATTAATTAAGTGAGACAGCAATTCCTGGACTCATTACACTTCAATGTCATCGTAGTAATTATACCGGTATTTTAAGAACTTCATCAGCTGGACAACCAGCACAACCCTGACACCTGGTTGGTCCGGACCATGCTCAAGCATGCCTTCATCTTATTCGCCTTTGAGAGATTGAATGGCAACCCTTTTCTGTGACAGGACGGAGGGCAGCCACGCAGTCTAGGAGATGCATGTGTTCGAAGCTGTTGTCACTATCTAACGACAGTGCGTCTTGTTTCATGATCCATTCTCTTTCCTGCCTCTTATTGTTTCTGATGGGGCACAGACGGCTCCCATCATCCCGGCTGTGGACAAGAAAGAAGGAGGGCCAGGCTCCATGGCATGGAACTACTGAGTGCCCGCCACGTGGCAGCCAGGTCCATGTATATTGTGATTCCATGCCGTGGCATGCCGCGTTTCCTCTGGAAAGTATCCGCAGGCTGCCCGGGTCGAAGGGAAATGATGCATGTTGTGTAACGGTGTTGTGGGGGGACCAGCAAAAATTTCGAATGTATACGTCATTCTTGAAGAGTGGGTGGGGGCTTGGGGGGGGAGGATTGATGGGCTGGAAACTGGAATTGATGGAAGCAGGGTGAATTAATTATTTAAACGCGCTCCCGTTGGGGAGTCGTGGACGAATGGCGGCGTGATCGAGCGGGTGCAAGCGTTGCATGTCAAAATTCGATTCGAAGGGATAAATTATATACATGCTGTGTTTTATGTAGTTTAGCTAGGACATGTTTTCACGGGATGTGTGCAATGCGCACTTGCAGATCGAGATGCAAGTTCTGGTCGCTCCATCGTGCTAATGATCTTGGTGTTAGTGTGTGGTTTTGAAGTATGCAATTTTGCAGCTACAGCGTTGGTTCATAATTTTACATCAATAAATGAAAGGAAGTACTTGTGTGTCATGCGCATCGGCATGCATTAATTAAATTAAATTATAACATGACTCCGTTGCATCACATCAAACTTTCATGGGGAGATCATGTAGCACATATTCCCGTGGATGGATGGAGGGGGGACAAAGCCGCGAAACCGAACTAATCTAACTCTAAGCTAATCTAATCTAGAAAATTAACCTACCTATGCTACTCAGCAAAGCGCCCCTTCCGCTTGGGGGGAGGGGGATTGCCCACAGGGGCGGGCGTATGAGCCTGGACAATGGTCTTCCACCTCTTCTTGTCCTGCATAGCAGTCCAAGCAAGAGAGAGGGAGTGAATGCGATGTTCAAACTGAGCTGGGACCACTAGGTCAGCCAGCAACTGCTGTGGGTAGGTCATGACATGTGTGCCTACCTTCTTAGGAATGTCCTTAGGGCCAGGCCAGGTCAGGATATGCCGCCCTGGCTGGCCAAGCCGCTGGGGCCCCGCCAGACCGAGGGCGGTGTCTACCTGGCTGGTGCGAGCAAGATCGGCATGCATGCATGCCACGGATTGAGTAGTATGCTAATCTCATTAGAAAAATAATTACACGAAAGCTATACAAATATTGTCTGCATCATGCCCCAACCATGATGTCAATCCTCTACTGCATTGGCAGACGAGGCAGTAGCAAGTTGTCTCTTTGATAGCGGCTATCCTCGATCAGGGGCAATATAACTGGTCCATGCGCCTGCAGACTTCTACGTAGATATTATTGTCTATTTCTGGCCTGCTCTAGCTGGTTGTCTCCTCAATTGTGATAAATATATCCATGCAAGTCTTCACTAGCTCCTAACAGCAGGCCCTCCTATACAATGTTGATTTCAGCAACAATTCCGCATCGTTAATTCGCTTATTGTCTAGGCAAGCAACAAATAGTAAACTAAATGCTGCCAAGTGCCGGGACGTGAAAACCGTGGAAGTAGTTCAAGTAGCTCCAACACAGATTAATTGGATGATCTCTGGCATAATTCCGCGGCTATAAATGGGTCTCCTGATCCAACCGTGAATTGCTCATCATCAAAACAAAACCTGCAAAATGCCGACATGCTCAGGTGCCACTAGCCAGCTGGGAAGCGAGTGGGACACAGACAAATATTCCTAGGTCTACGTTATGCACCCCATACAGGTACTGGTTGGTTAGCTACTGCTGCTGTGTCACGAGCTGCATGCGGCATGGGCAGCTCTAAAACTTAAGTACTGGCCTCTTCATGCTGCAAATGGATAAGTTCCGCCAATGCAGATTCACAAGATGCCTCCAGCCACGCGTTTTGATCGCAGTACCTTTTAATTGTGTCATGCTTATCACTGGCCATTTGAAGAGCAACAGATGTGCCAACCAATGCTTGGCCAGCTCACAGGTATTTACACAAACACCTGGCCTCTTCCCGGCAGTCAAAGTTTGGCATGCCCCGTGTTGTTTCATACATGTGCCTCCGTTAGAACACGTCATTTTCATTTTCTGCCGAATGTGCCAGCGGCTCTAAATGGTATAGTCGCTCCAATCATCAAGGAAGGATGTCTGCGTAAAAAGCGCACCAGAGAAACATTGCATGGGAAGCAAGTCAACTCCACAGTCGGTAATAAGTTAACTCCGCAGTCACCCATGCACCCGACATTCAGTCACATGTGCACATACTCTTACCCACTTCACTTCAAAACCTTTTGCACAACCTCCATGCAAGACAAAAGATACACAGCTCGCTAAACCAGCTGCTAATACAGCTGGTTCCTACCCATTTGTACATCACAACCGGTCTGCCTGGCTTCGACTTGCAAGCGTCCCTCACATTGAAGCTCACGTCGCAGGATACTAGCTGCAATTACCTCCCTCTTAACAGAACAAGGGCTGGCGTACGGCTATCTATGATAAGCCCAAGGATCCTAAATACCAGCAAATTCCTTTTCTTCGCTACCCCGATATTCACAGTCTCCTTTCCCACACAGCAAAATATGGTGTTGTTCTTCAGTTGCATTGTTTTTCCCCTCTTTGTTCTTATCGTGTCGATTTCATCGAGACTCTTGTTGAAGTCTTGCATCCTTGGCTGGTAAAAGACTATGAACGAGACATTCTGCTCCGTCAAGTCAGGTCTTTTTTGCAACGTCACCCACATCTGTTCGGTGCTGCCCCTTGGCACAAGCTCTACAAACAGGCCGTGGACCGGCTGGATCGCGTAGTATCTCCGAGCATCTGAACCCTGTGATGCCAGATCTACTTTGCGGCCGTTCCGAGCTTGGAACTGGATTCGTTGTCAACACCGCCGCGTCACTACAGTAACAGGATATTTTCTGGCATACGTGGGCGCTTGGTTCACGGCACACACTTGAAAGTGATGTCCTCCGGATTTTTGCCTTAGCACCGTGTGCAGTTCTTGGACGTTTGGAAACATTGCATGGCTAACGTAATGATTGACTAGCTAGACCTTTTCAGTGGTTTTCAATTTCCGGGTATTTCCTCCTAAATGGTGGGAGAGCGATCGCAGCAATGGTGCTCACCACTAGACACTCCCGGCCAGTTAGGCTCGAAACACACATCCTGAGCAAGCAAGCTGTTTCAAGCCCCACCGTCTAGGTCCTCTCGTCGCTCTTCACGTAAGCCAGCCAGCCATCATTTCAATGAACAAGGCTACACTTTCCCCCTCCATTCATATTCATCATCCTGAGCGACTCGAAAACGCAGAAAATTTACGAGCTACCATGTTCCGGATTCTCCCGATTTCTGGCCTGCGCTGCTTGTCTCCTTGATAGGTACCGAGGGGAAAAGGCCGCACCATTTATGCGACATTGGACGCTCTTGCTATGGTGAGACGCTGAACATGCAGCACGGGCCCATTCTCAGCGCTCGTGTCTGACAGTTACGACTTTTACAAAGGCTGCCAGGGCGGTGCCCTTCATAAGAATCTTGTTACCGTCGCCAGAAGCAAAACCACCTGGTATTACTGTCTCGGAATACCAGCTCCGCGACAACATCCCAATGAACGGTGACTGTGCCACCACAGTGGCTCAACGCAACTGCGATGCAAAGCGCGTGAGAACGAGGCATCTGCCACACCTACGCTTCTTGCAGCATTCCAATAAACCACCTAAATCCTGTAACAAGAATCTCGAGATGGATGACTGCAGTGATGGACACAACAAGAGCGTTGAGGCACAGATACAACAGCACCGCTTCAACAGAGCCACAAACAAAAAGTCATACTTAAAAGCCACACGAAAGAGCAACTCTAATCCAGTCACAAACCATTTGCAAGCACACTGCCAAGTCTTTAAAAGCGCAGCCTACAGTACCACACATCCCCACACATGCACATCTATTACTGCGGTAGCGTATTCATGCAAGTATCAAGAACAATGCCGGTGTGTACCTGGTCCATGCTCAGACCGGGCGCGCCCACTGTGTGAACCGGGTTCTCTGGTCCACCAATCAGGCGCGCCGGCACGCCGACTGGTTACGCGCGCCAGCGGGAAAACGATCCCACACCCACCAACGCACACCCACCACCCACCCACACACGCATTAGGAAGACCATAAGCACGTAGGAAAGCGCACAATGACGCCAGCGCCCATGCGGTTGCCAGCAGGATAGGCTATGGACCCCCTCCCCCCACCACCAGATTATCACTTCCCTAGTCCAGTCACTTGTCCTTTCTCCTTGATAACAGTGCACGACTACGCGCCATGTGCCGAACGTGCAGGACCCGAAGAAACTGTCGACGCTGGTGACATCGTCACAGTATATTTGAGACAACCCGCGCATGCTTGGCATTACTATGGTGTAAAGGCCATGGTATCATCGAGACAACCCGCGCATGCCTCAAGTCTGGAAGGTCTGGACCATGGCTCAAGAATAGCTCAAGCATTCCTTTTACCTAAACCGCCTTTGGCAACTCATTCATCATCACGGAGATGGATGGAGGTTGTTACTCTGCGCCCATTTAGTTCTACTGACCCGGATCGCGCCATCAACCGATGATGGAGGCTTTCATTTGCGGGACCACCCAATGCAGTCGGACGTACCGGCCGTGCAGTATGGAGGGATGTCCGTGATGACCACAGAGCCTGCTCCGATCTTGGCGCCGTCACCGACCTTGACGTTGCCCTGGGGGGGGGGGGGGGGCAAGTGGGGACAAGCACCCACAAACATCAACAAACACACCATGTCAAAGTGGGCTTGCCACAAGCATTTGCCATAGATGAGCTACTTCATCTCGTGCCATTTGCCTTTGCCAGACAAAGCAAAACCATATTCCACGACACACGACGTGCTACCCCCTTGGCCCACGGCTGCCACGGCGGGTCGACGGTGCTTTTGGCTGGTACCCCATGATGTAGTTAATGGACTAAGAATGCGCCCACTGCGGCCATGCACATACATGAAAGGTGCCACGAGGCACGGAGAGGCACTGCCTCAAATTCACATTTGTGTGAAGCCATGTATGCAACAGGCGAGCCCCTACTAAATTAGAGAGTATTCCATATAGCGTCTACTGCATATAAGCGTTGTATTACTTAGGCGAGCCCCTACTAAATAAGAGTGTATTCCATATAGCGCCTATTGCATATAAGCGATGTACGCAACAGGCGAGCCCCTACTAAATAAGAGCGTATTCGATATAGCGCCTATTGCATATAAGCGGTGTATCAGTTAGGCGAGCCTCTACTGAATAAGAGCGTTTCCATATAGCGCCTATTGCATATAAGCGATGTATGCAACAGGCGAGCCCCTACTAAATAAGAGTGTATTCCATATAGCGCCTATTGCATAAAAGCGTTGTATGAAATTAGGCGAGCGCAGCGCTTTTGCCTTCGCGCCGCATGAAGCGGCGACAAGCCCCCACCAGGATTATGCCACCCGCACCGATGACCTATGCCATGTTTACACTATTCAACATGTACTCATGATACTAGGATGGTAAGACGTAGTGCTACACAAGTGATCGGTTCATTGAGGGGAATGGTGCATACCAGGATGGTGCTGCCGGCACCAATAAGCACGCCGTTGCCGATCTTTGGGTGGCGGTCGCCCGCGGTCTTGCCCGTGCCGCCCAGCGTGACGTGGTGAAGAATCGACACATTGTCGCCGATCACTGCCGTCTCTCCAATCACCACGCCTGCAGTGTGTGTGTGTGTGTGTGTGTGTGTGTGTGTGTGTGTGTGTGTGTGTGTGTGTGCCAACACCACCGCCAACAACCCGCAACCGTTGCCAACAGCCACAAAAGCACACGCACATGTTTTTAAAATTCCGGTGGCAGCCAATAGATTTCAGCACGTGATGAAATGCAGTTAAAATATTGATGAAATAATGATGAAGTCTGATCAGGCTGGCATCTGGTCACTTTGCAAGAGACGACGCAAGGATGGGCACAGGGTGCAACTCCTAGTCGGGCCAGACTGCCCATCGATCCACCAACGTTGCCATGCCAATCATGCCTGACCACAGGGAAGAAACTGAATGCCAGACAAAAACGAGGGTGAATGCCTATATTTATTAGCGCTAGGGAAAAGGCTGTGGGCGCGCACCTGTGGCGTGGTCAAACAGCACCCCCTGGCCGATCTTGGCTGCTGGGTGGAAGTCTGTGTGAAACACCTGCAAACGGACAGCACACAATGACGGCGATGGTGGTGGTGGTGGTGGTGGTGGTGGTGGTGGTGGTGGTGGTGGTGGTGGTGGTGGTGGTGGTGGTGGTGGTGGTGGTGGTGGTGGTGGTGGTGGTGGTGGTGGTGGTGGTGGTGGTGGTGGTGGTGGTGGTGGTGGTGGTGGTGGTGGTGGTGGTGGTGGCAGTTGCGATTAAAACGCGGGGCAATGCTGTCTGAATCAGTACATAGCCCGCCAGGAGCTGTTACTACCCGTGCTAAGTACATAACAAATTTGTTTTACAAAGGCCAATTACGTAAGCATGTGCTTGTAGATTGCGCTAACTACTTATAAGCAAGTATCAGAAAACCGATTGATACGCAAGCATAAGCATACGGGGTCATGCACAGGCGCACCTCGTCTGCCCATGGACCCAAGCAAGTCAGCATACAGCTGTATATCTGCATTCAGTACTTCATGGTGGGCTCCCCCAGGAAAACAATGATTTCTCTTCTCCCCTGTCCACTTCCCTTCAATCAATGACCCGCTGCGCCCCACACTTTGCACCCCGTACTACTTGGCTTAGCTTGCCGCAAAGTTGCCTGACTCTCCGACGTTACTTCACCTTGCAGTCGGTCATGCCTTTCTTTGAGTTTGGTGCCCAAACGATGAAAACCCAACCCACGATTTGAACGACTCAACTCCCAAGTCACTCCGCGTGCTAATACCCTACCTTGGCCGACCGTCTCGACTTATTATGTATAACATTTCTTATCTCTGACGCGACTTCAATTTTACTTGCATGCCACCCCCTGCTACCGCCCTACCTCGGATGACCGGCTCTGGAGGGCATACGCCAGCTCACGGCGCCCCAAGTTGTACAGGCGGTGCGCCACGCGGTGCGTCTGCAACGCTTGGAAGCCCTGCGGGCGCCCGGAGAGTTAAAAACAACCCGACCGTGAATGGAAAACGACAGGGTTGACGTTTGGGCAGGACCAGAGGGCGGATGCCTCCAGGGAGGTGACACCGGGCGATGACATTTGAGACGAAGCGGGCTAGAGCACTGGATGCAGGCATTATTTCGCGACGAGCTAGATGCTCTCAAACGCGGCAAAGGAGAGATTGGGTCCACTCACCATTACCTAGAAGTATGTCATCAGTCATCACAAACTCGTAATGGCTGTAGTTATGGACTGCCAGATCACCACACACAGCTCACGAAGACCACTATGGCCCCCTAGCTGGGGCAAAGCACCAACCAAGTCCATGCATCAGATACCGATAGCTTGGGTCCAAATAAGAACAAGGGATGGTGGTCTGACTAAGGCGTACATACGCACACCTACCTTAAATAGCTTGGGTCCAAATACGAACAAGGGATGGTGGTCTGATAGCTTGGGTCCAAATAAGAACAAGGGATGGTGGTCTGACTAAGGCGTACATACGCACACCTACCTTAAATAGAATTCAACGGCTGTTGATGAGGGGAATACCATTGCTCAACACACCAAACAGGGGCGGCCTTGCGGTAAAAATAGACGAGAGCGCGCCTACCTTGAAGAAGAGCATGGCCTGCGAGTAGCTGGTGCACGCGGGGTCGCGAGTGTACACCGCCTGGAGAGGTGGAGGTAGGAAACAACATGGGGAGGGGGGGGGCACAGCGCACCTTGCATCAATGCTTGCTCTGTCATCGCTACGGCAAAACCCGCTTTGCAGGTGACAGCTGTATAGCCACAAACACATGCCCACAAACACATGCCCACAAACACATGCCCACAAACACATGCCCACAACCACATGCCCACAAAAACATGCCCACAAAAAAATGCCCGTGTGTCGCAGCAAGGGGAGGGAGTGTGTGTGGTTCCGTCGGGTCAAGCGCAGGGACACGAAGAGTCCCTACTGGTGTGTAGCAGTGTGCAGCATGATAGCAGAGTATAGCAGTACATCGCACTCTATAGCACACTGTATAGCGCACTCCACAGCGCACTCTACAGCGCACTCTATACAGCGCACTCGCCAACACATGCGTACACACGATCCACGAGTATGTGCACGCGTGCACACAGCCCAACGCTACTACAAGCTGTAGCTTTCCCCCTTGTAACTGTTGCACTCTTGTGCTTACATTCACACACGGCAGAACCAACCAGACGAGACGCCAGCATGCGGCAGCCCCACCTATCGCCAGCCGCTGCCAGGCCATTACTGTGGGTATGTCTCAGATCCACACATGGACAAAAAGATCTTCCCACCCACATGCACGCCGCCACCCATGACAAACGACACAGCAACATTTGCCAATGCAGCCTTTCAAACCACCTTTTACAATTGCCTATAGGGGCTGGCGAGTTGTTTGGTTTACTTACTTACCTACGCAATCAATTAGAACTGGCTGTCCTCTGCCTACAATCAACCCCCCACCCACCCACCCCACCCCCCGGCAACCTTCTCGCAAATCCCCTAACTCCCATCCCCAGCATCATGGCCACGCCACGCCCGGATGGCCAAACCACTGTCACGCATATGACCTCCTGTCTGCAAACCCAAAGGATATTTCCTCGCCCCCACATCCGTGCACATGGCCTGCCCTCACCCGCATGTCATTTCCATGCCTTCACCTCGCCCTCTTGTACCAAAGCGCACGCCCTCACCTCCATGTCCTTGCGCATGGCCTGGCCGATATAGGGGTCCGAGAAGAAGGCCTCCGAGCACAGCTCAAACAGCTGGGGTGCACGCGCGGGCCGGGGGCAAGGGGGCCAGGGGCAGGGACAGAGACGGCAGGGCCAAGGGCCAAGGGGTGGGTGGGGCGCCAACTAGCAAGCACAAAGTCACCGTCCGCGTGCATGCACGCAAAAGGGGGCGGATGCGGAAGCCACTTCCCACCAGCTCTGGTGGGAGTTAGCCACTTGGACATGGGGGAGTTTGCCACGTTCTGGCGCGACACAAAGGTGAGCAAAAGCGATGAGTTTATTATTATTATTATTATTATTATTATTATTATTATTATTATTATTATTATTATTATTATTAGATAGCATGCCCATAGCCGTGGGCTCACAAGATCGTTCATGAAGCGCCTGAATATGCCCTATTTGAGATTATTAGAAAAAAGGAGTAGGCTGCACTAAAGCTGACGACTGCAGCCAGCCAAAGGCTGGACCTCAAAAAAATCATTACCGCAGAAGCAATCTTCCAGGACTAGGGCATCCCACCCCGCTCCCTAGTAAACTGATACAACCGTGCAAGCAAATAGGGGGATGGCAGAAGGTGATGAACCATGCACAACGGCGTGATCAAAACCAGGTGCGACAAGGCGTGAGAAAAGTGTGTATGGTGACAACGTTCCCCGCGAGGATCAAAAGAAGAAGGGGGGCATGAACGAGCGCACCTCTGCCAGAGGGACATCCCTACGCACGCATGCCATCGTCAACACCCACAGAGCAGCGCGGAAGACCTATTCACGTGGTAGGTAGATATCTACGTCGTAGCAAGATATCAACGAGACAGGCAGCGCATAGATAAGTGGTTGGTAGTTATGTACCTGGTAGGTAGACTTATATGGAGCGGAAAGGAGGGAGGGTCGCAGACCCTCGTGTCCACCCCCCAAAGCAGGCTGCCTCAGGGAGTCTCCTCTAATATAGGGAAACATCTAGACGACCGAAATGTGCTGGCGTGCATACCGAATGGCAGGCCCTCACGGTTGCGTGACATGAAGCATGCCCTGGCAAGCCGAGCGCTAGCAACAATAGCTACGATTCCAAGGCGAGGTAGCTACGATTCACAGGCGAGGTAGCTACGATTCCAAGGCGAGGTGGCTACGATTCAAAGGCGAGGTGGCTACAATGCAAAGGCTAGGTAGCTAGGATTCAAAGGCGAGGTGGCTACAATGCAAAGGCTAGGTAGCTAGGATTCAAAGGCGAGGTGGCTACAATGCAAATGCCAGGGACAGCGGGTCGATGTAAGGCAGCCACATGTCTATGCCGCCTGATGCGTTCAGGGTGGGTGTTCTTGTCGTGTGAAGTCGTATGAAGTCGTGAGGGATGCCAGTCACACAACTGGGGGGGCATCTCCCCCAACACGAGGCCTGTAAGAGTTGTGCTGTACCAGCAATCGCCGGCAGCCACCCACGCGTGCCCGCCCCTTTGCCTCTAACGCCCCTCAACCTCTCGCGCCTCTCGCGCCTCTCGCGCATCTCTGCCTCTAGTGCAAGATTTTGGAATGAGCTTTTCGTCAGCGACGAGTACGTTTTTTCCACGTTTGGCGGGTCTCGCATGTGGTGGGTGCGAGATTTCCTGTCTCGGCACGCTCTACTACCACCCGCAGTCCATGGTGAAAGGGTGGGTGGGTTGGGCTGGTATAATGCTACGCTAGTACAACACCTCGACTGTGGGTGGGTTGGGCTGGTACAACACCTCGACTGTGGGTGGGTTGGGCTGGTGCAACACTTCGCTAGTACAACACCTCGACTGTGGGTGGGTTGGGCTGGTGCAACACTTCGCTGGTACAACACCTCGACTGCGGCCTACACTCTCTTTCTGTGTGGAAACTATGGGCTTGCAAATGGCGCATGCCACACTATTTACAACCCTACATCGCAAGACCCTAGTGCCCTAACCGTGTGACCCAAGCAAAATACTTCGGGCGGTGGAGGGGTCATACAGCTAAATAATCAGCGGCCTGGTGCGGAGGGTGATGGGCATATTGTTGCCAACCACAAAAAATTCTCAGAAGCCACGGGTTGTGGTGTAGGAAGAACAGTGGCACACAGCAGGATGAATATTGCCTCCTTGAGCCAATTGGGATATTCCTGTCACGGCTGAATATATAGGGTCCTGTCTATTGAGCAAATAGGCATATTCCTCTAGGGCCATGCACTACAGTTCACTGTATGCTCGCAGTGCCAACACATTTGGCAGACATGCCAGGCACAAGCAGGGAGGCTGGGCAGCGTACCTGGGTTGCAAGTAGAGTCGTGCTGCTGAGTTTGTTGGCCAGGTGGAACGCGAGTACACGCTCCAGGGACCTACACGAATCGCAACAAACGAGGTTATAGTAACCATAAAAAACTAATGCAGGCTTGAACAAAACGTCGGCTGCAGGGTTACCATCGGAAAACAGCGACGAAAACGATGAGCTAGCGATACACTCGAGTTCACTGCCTTCATAAGGAGAGTTCAGGGAGAGTTCAGACACTATACCTGTGGGCTAAGATTGTCGAATACAGAAAGCTAGCCAACGCAGGTTCTTCTCGCGAATCCTGGAGAGCCTCCTCACGGACACGCTCCCACAGTGGGTCAGAAGACCCTGAGCGGTTCTCTGCGTCCATATCCAAAGGTACGGCTGCAAGGCTGGCGTCGCCATCACCTCCCTCCAGCAACCTATGGTGGGTGAAACTCAATTCTACTGGCTTCTTGAAAGATCTACCATTAAGCGGAGTTAAAGCAGGGACGTCAGAATTCGTCTTGTCGGCAGAGCATTTCACGATATCATGGCGCCTGTGAAGAACAGTCGAATTAAAGTAACGCTCCGTTTCTGCCTTTAGGGTCCTGACTTGGTCCAAGCCGATGAAGTGGGAGTTTTCCAATGCCTTCGGCCGTATATCCGGCGGAGACTGTCGAATTGCGCGGGCTTGATACGATGTAGCGCACAGGTGGGGTAGGAGCGCACCCGAAACCAACGCCATGACCCAAGCTTCTGCTTGCTACAGCGAACACGGGGGGAAAATGCCAAGCCAAGGTCTACCGCTCGCGGACTTTCGTGACAAGCAAGGATCCCCGCAAAAGCATGTTGTACAGTTTGTGGCAGCCAAACCTGCAATCTCATTCGTGACCGACGTGTTAGAGGTGGCTCCTCGCCTGGGCTGATGCCATGTGTCCGCCGGTGGCTTGCTGCCGCTTGCGGATGATGGCCTTACGGTTGGCTGCTACTACAGAGAAAGACGGCGTTGACATTAGAGATGGCTTCGTTTTTTTCCTGGGTGTCACTTGAAAACTGAGTTTGCACCCAGCGATTAGTATCCTGCCAGTCAATGGAGCGTACATGTCTTCGCTTCATTTCTGCTCGATCCACGTGGCCTGTATGCGTGACTCCACGAAGAAGTGGTTTGCGCTGCTGTATGCTGCCATCCGTCCACCACAAAATCGTTCATTTGTAAAGTGTAAACATACGCCCCTGTCGCCCCGTACAGTAAGTACCTACTCATGACTCGCACGTGCCGCCTTTTTCATGTATGGCGTGATTGGCGTCAGGTATTCAATAACGCCGATCATGACGCAAGTTCGATACATACATGGTCGCAGTTTTGCGTTTTTTCATTGAATAAATCGAAATTATAGGAATGCCAAGGTGGCAAAGGATATAGTAGGGAGTAGGCATCCTATTCGACAGTAATCGCGACGGAGACAATGGACTACAGAAACAAGGTTATCTTGGCGCCAATGGTGGGTTGTAATAAGAGGTTCTTTCAGCGGACCCGATTGTATCTTCCTGTTTCGAGTATATGCGTTAGCGTGCGCAGACTTTGCTTAAGGCCCTGAAGGGGCTATTTGTGTAATGGGTACAGGTAATCGTCACTCATGTTAATCCTGCTGAAGACGAGCTATTGTAGCTGCACAGGCGTGGAGGTCGGTTGTGCACCATCGGCTGCACGTTAATAATGGCATGTCACTCATGCGGCACGCAGGCTGTAGCGATTGCCGCCTCCTCAATCACACCATGCGCACCAACAAATAAATCTCCAAACTGTGTTTGGGTATAATGCGAGTTCGTTAGTGACAGCTATGGGATATATATCAAGGTAGGCGCGTACTGCAGCCGAATGTGCGCTATGTCAGAGCTTTGCACTGCATCTTCTGGTTGGTTGAGACTGCATTTGGTTTTTGTTTTGCGAGCTAGCAGTGTAGACACAATTAGTGTTTGCCGCTGTCGTAGGCCTCCCCTCTGCCACACATGATTACTTAGCAACTGCTCCTAAACTGCGTACTATGACGTACAACCGTTTGTCAAGCAATAGTATTTGCGCTTGTTGCAGTGTGCGAGTGAACATACTAGATAGTTATCATGGTTTCAACGACCACGGTGACGGCAATCAGGTTACACTACGAGGTTTAGAGTACCCTTGATCGCTACCACCCCTCTGGGGTGTGAACAATGACTACTGACAGTCCTCTGCAGCCATTCCTTACCAGTAGCTCGGGTTGCTTCCCAATGGCAGTGTTGCGTTGCTCCCTCCCTCCCTCCCTCCCTCCCTCCCTCCCTCCCTCCCTCCCTCCCTCCTCCTCCCTCCCTCCCTCCCTCCCTCCCTCCCTCCCTCCCTCCCTCCCTCCCTCCCTCCCCCTCCCTCCCTCCCTCCCTCCCTCCCTCCTCCCTCCCTCCCTCCCTCCCTCCCTCCTCCCTCCCTCCCTCCCTCCCTCCCTCCCTCCCTCCCTCCCTCCCTCCCTCCCTCCCTCCCTCCCTCCCTCCCATGCTCCCTCCCTCCCTCCCTCCCATGCTCCCTCCCTCCCTCCCTCCCTCCCTCCCTCCCATGCTCCCTCCCTCCCTCCCATGCTCCCTCCCCCTCCCTCCCTCCCTCCCTCCCTCCCTCCCCCTCCCTCCCTCCCTCCCTCCCTCCCTCCTCCCTCCCTCCCTCCCTCCCTCCCTCCCTCCCTCCCTCCCTCCCTCCCTCCCTCCCTCCCTCCCTCCCTCCCTCCCTCCCTCCCTCCCTCCCTCCCTCCCTCCCTCCCTCCCTCCCTCCCTCCCTCCCTCCCTCCCTCCCTCCCTCCCTCCCTCCCTCCCTCCCTCCCTCCCTCCCTCCCTCCCTCCCTCCCTCCCCCCCTCCCTCCCTCCTCCCTCCTCCCTCCCTCCCTCCCTCCCTCCCTCCCTCCCTCCCTCCCCCCTCCCTCCCTCCCTCCCTCCCTCCCCCTCCCTCCCTCCCTCCCTCCCTCCCTCCCTCCCTCCCTCCCTCCCTCCCTCCCTCCCTCCCTCCCTCCCTCCCTCCCTCCCTCCCTCCCTCCCTCCCTCCCTCCCTCCCTCCCTCCTCCCTCCCTCCCTCCCTCCCTCCCTCCCTCCTCCCTCCCCCTCCCTCCCTCCCTCCCTCTCCCTCCCTCCCTCCTCCCTCCCTCCCTCCCATGCTCCCTCCTCCCTCCCTCCCTCCCATGCTCCCTCCCTCCCTCCCATGCTCCCTCCCTCCCTCCCTCCATCCCTCCCTGCCTCCCTCCCTCCCTCCCCTCCCTCCCTCCCTCCCTCCCTCCCTCCCCCTCCCTCCCTCCCTCCCTCCCTCCCTCCCTCCCTCCTCCCTCCCTCCTCCCTCCCTCCCTCCCTCCCTCCCTCCCTCCCTCCCTCCCTCCCTCCCTCCCTCCCTCCTCCCTCCCTCCCTCCCTCCCTCCCTCCCTCCCTCCCTCCCTCCCTCCCTCCCCCTCCTCCCTCCCTCCCTCCCTCCCTCCTCCCTCCCTCCCTCCCTCCCTCCCTCCCTCCCTCCCTCCCTCCCTCCCTCCCTCCCTCCCTCCCTCCTCTCCCTCCCTCCTCCCTCCCTCCCTCCCCCCTCCCTCCCCTCCCTCCCTCCCTCCCTCCCTCCCTCCCTCCCTCCTCCCTCCCTCCCTCCCTCCCTCCCTCCCTCCCTCCCTCCCTCCCTCCCTCCCATGCTCCCTCCCTCCCTCCCTCCCTCCCTCCCTCCCCCTCCCTCCCTCCCTCCCTCCTCCCTCCCTCCCTCCCTCCCTCCCTCCCTCCCTCCCTCCCTCCCTCCCTCCCTCCCTCCCTCCCTCCCTCCCTCCCTCCCTCCCTCCCTCCCTCCCTCCCTCCCTCCTCCCTCCCTCCCTCCCTCCCTCCCTCCCTCCCTCCCTCTCTCTCTCTCTCTCTCTCTCTCTCTCTCTCTCTCTCTCTCTCTCTCTCTCTCTCTCTCTCTCTCTCTCTCTCTCTCTCTCTCACACACACACACACACACACCGCCTCCCCTGTGCGCATGCTATGCGCCCCAGGTGCGCGTGTCCACCCTGCCCATGCGCCTGCTGGCAGTGGACTACGGAGCGGACATCGTTTACTCGGATGAGATCGTGGACAAGAAGATTCTCAACTGCAAGCGTGTCGTCAATGGTGAGCCTATTTCTTAGGTTACGACGTTACAGGCCTATTACATTTAGCCTATTTATTCAACTGCCAAACCCTTTTTCCAGTACTATGCCAATTTGTTCAATGGCAAGCGTGTCATCAAGGGTGAGCCTATATACTCAACTGCCAAAACCCTTTGCCAGTAAAACGCGCATCTATTCGGCTGCAAGTGCGTTGCCAATGGTAGGCATTTTTGTTACTGCAAGCTTCTGGTAGTATTTATCACGCAAGCAACTATTGGGTAGCTTTTTTAGTCACACAAGTGCCTTGCCAGAGGTGAGCTTAATTGTTACTTTTTCTTTTTCACCTTCAAATGCATCTCCCTGCAGAAATATCTTCTTTTCTCAACCTGCAGATGCGTCATCAACGGTGGGCATATATGTCAAACAGTCAACTGCATAGCTGGTTGTCAATGGCATGCGTAGGTTGAACCATTATTCGGTTGTCAATAGGTAGCCAATGCAGCCCTCTTGCCACCCAGCACATGGCTTATCCCCCCCAGACACCCATCACCTGCAACACCCCAGGCTTCGCGAGGGTGCCCATTTCTCTCCATCCTCATAAGGGGCCGCTCATGAGGAGCTCGTAGATGGTCGCTGTGCGTAGAAGGGCACCGCGCTTAGAAGGGCACAGTGCCCAGTTCTGGCCCCACTTCACCCCGTCTCACCCCGTCGTAGGTGGAGAGGCGCGCACGGCATGCGGAATCTTTTCCCAACCGTTTCCGCTGGCATGCCATTGACAACGAAGCTAAGGGGTACGGAAGAGTGGTGGACAAAGGCGGAGACATGAGCACAACGTCGCTAGAGGGAGCGCGCACGCTGTCCCCTTCACTAGCGCCAAACTTTCCAACTCCCTACTGGCAACCCCTATGCCTGCATGCCTGGATGCATGCCGCCATGTGGACATATCCCTTGCAACTATGCCAGGATACGTGCTGCGCTCTGCTCTTTCCTTCTCATCCCCCTCTTGCGCCCTACCCTCCCTTTTACCTCCCCCAATACCCCTTCCTCTTCCCCGTACATCCTTCCGCCTCCTCCCCATTCCCCCCCCACACCGTGGCCCTTACCCCCGGCAGAGGAATTGGGCACGGTGGACCTATTGGATTCGAGGGACAACGGGCGCGTGGTGTTCCGCACGTGTGAGGCGGAGCGGGGCCGTGTCGTGCTGCAGCTGGGCACGGCTGACGCAGGGACCGCACTCAAGGCGGCGCAGATGGTGTACGTCGTGGTCGGGGTGGTGGCGGTGGCGGTGGCGGTGGCGGTGGCGGTGGCGGTGGCGGTGGCGGTGGCGGTGGCGGTGGCGGTGGCGGTGGCGGTGGCGGTGGCGGTGGCGGTGGCGGCGGCGGCGGCGGTGGCGGTGGCGGTGGCGGTGGCGGTGGCGGTGGCGGTGGCGGTGGCGGTGGCGGTGGCGGTGGCGGTGGCGGTGGCGGTGGCGGTGGCGGTGGCGGTGGCGGTGGCGGTGGCGGTGGCGGTGGCGGTGGCGGTGGCGGTGGCGGTGGCGGTGGCGGCGGCGGCGGCGGCGGCGGCGGCGGCGGCGGCGGCGGCGGCGGCGGCGGCGGCGGCGGCGGCGGCGGCGGCGGCGGCGGCGGCGGTGGCGGTGGCGGTGGCGGTGGCGGTGGCGGTGGCGGTGGCGGTGGCGGTGGCGGTGGCGGTGGCGGTGGCGGTGGCGGTGGCGGTGGCGGTGGGGTGAGTGGCTGGGGTGGGAAATGGGCTAGTGCATCATGTGTTTTGTTTGTGACAATGCTTCATATTTGTATGCATGAAATATGTATGTATGAATGAAATGTTCATTTCTTGCCGTTCACCCGGCATCTGTGCTTTAACCGTGCATATAAAAGGCTGCACCCTGCACCCGCACTAGTCACTGGCTCGTGGCGGGGTCAAGGTGCTCTAGCAGAATATCAAGTGCAGAGGGCAAAAGGCCACCTTGCTTCCATGACATGCGAGTATCGACCTCTGATCTAACATGGCCTAGCTCCCCTGTTTCCCGCTGCTGCCCGTCACGTGTGTTCTTGCTGCCTCCCCCCCTATGCCGCTGCCCGTCATGACCACATGTGACATACGGCAGCTGCAAGGACGTCGCTGCCGTCGACATCAACATGGGCTGCCCCAAGCATTTCTCAGTGCAAGGAGGCATGGGGTCGGCGCTGCTGCAGAAACCAGAGACGGTTGAGGATGTGAGCATTAGTTAGTGGTGGAGGATGTGAGCATTAGTTAGTGGTGGAGGATGTGACCATTAGTGGTGGTGGATGTGAGCACTAGTTAGTGGTGGAGGATGGGAGCATTAGTTAGTGGTGGAGGATGGGAGCATCACTTAGTGGTGGAGGACGGGAGCATTAGTTGAAGTACAGGAGCATCAATCACTACCACTAGCTGTGCAGTTGTGTTGTACTGTATAGTGTCGTACTCTATCTCACTTAGCCATGCTGTAGAGTACAATTATCCGCTTTACTTTAGTGCCATGTACCGTGCTTTATTCTTCTCTACTGTGCCGTCCTGTATTGCGCCCTGTTCCAATTCATGGTACGAGGGGAGCATGGCAATCCTCATGGGCGCAAGGGGCACGTGATCAGTTTGGTCATCATCTGCGCTGGTTGTCTCCTTGATCATCGCGTGGACTTTGTGAACAGGAACCCAGTCGCCATTGTGTCGCATGGCACTTGTTGATGCAAGTCCCTTGTTGGGGAGAATAGAACCATGGGTCACTATAAAATGCCTTGTAGCCTTGTAACCTACTAGCTAGTGCCTTCTAGCCTTGTAGCCACGTACACAGCATCCTAGTAGCGTACCAAGTCAACCGTGTGGGGCAGTAGTGGGCCGTCAACCTTCCTTACAGCTGCGCTGAGCAGATTTGTGCATAAACACATACAGCTGCTAGGTTATAGGTTGACATTAGCGTGCTGCTAGGGTATGAACGTTCGACCTCGGGTGGACCCAGGGCTTCACAGGGCAACTGATGTGGGAAGGTGCCTGCGATGTGCCCACTATTTGACCGCGATGCGCCCGCTATAGTGAACGCGATGGGCCCACTATAGTGTCTGCGATGTGCCCGCTATAGTCTCGTCGATGTGCGATGGCTTCGCAAGACAAGCCCCCATGGCTTCACAAAGGGGTTGGCTTGCGATAGCGGTAACCCTTCGCGACGATAGGGCTATCCCAAAGTGAAGTCCAGCGTAGCGTATTGTATGCGAGGGGACTTGCCACTTGGGGCGTTGTGCCATGTGACCACAGATATTGGCCGTGAACGAGGATCCACCCATTGGCTAGGAACGAGGATGCCCATCATGCGAGAGATTCTGGAGACCTTTGCGCTTCCATTGCGCTTCATTTAGAATAAGGGAAGAAACGGCGAATTCATGTACGGACGAGGCCTCCCGGTATGCCTCTGGGGGCGTGACGGTCTGCGCTTTGCTAGAGAATAGAGATACGCGTCCAGGGGGGCCAGGATCAGGATGCAAAAAGACCAGATGCAAGGTCGATCCGTGTATCTCTACTTGGGTAGAGGTGCGCATTCGGATCTAGTGGGCTTTTTACCTGCGTGTTCCTCGCCAATCCCACGGCGCTCAAGTCTGCGGTCGCAAGGGGGCTGCGCTAGCCTTTTTGCCCTCAAGGGAAGAATCGCGGCGCTCACCTGTACAGCGGTGGCCGTTTTTGAACAGTTAATCGTAGCGCAACGGAAGGGCAAAGGTCTCTGGAATCTCTCGATGACATGCCTGGCATCATATCCGTCCTCACTCCCTTCGTTGGGAATTCACAACCTCTTCCAGCGAACTCCCTTCAAGCTCCCTTGCGGATAAGGAGGGCCATCTCAGGCCCCATGGCCAGTCACAGGACGCTCCATGCTCCATTCCTGTAGAAGTATTACTAGTGTTTTACCTGCTAGCTCGTGTAGGACTCGTGTCCCGAGTGATAGGCTGGGCATCGATTGACTTTCTGCAGTCGGCCCCTCCCCAGACGTGTGCGCAGACCCGGCTCCGCCGTTTCGTCGGGCTGGGACAGGAAGGGGCAGTCCTTTTTTCTTTCCTGACATGTCAATGTGTCTTTCTTGTACGATCTCTTGCTACGCTGTTTGTGCATCGTTGCTCTTATGTCCACACCCATGCCACTCTTGCATGTGCGACTGTGGTGGGTTTGGTGTGCGCCAGATCGTGAAGACCCTGCACCGCAACCTGGACATCCCTGTCACCTGCAAGATCCGGCTGCTGCCCACCCCGGAGGCCACCGTCCAGCTGGCGCAGGTCATCGAGAAGTCGGGCGCCGCCGCACTTGCGGTCCATGGCCGGTACGTTGAGCATCGCTCGAAACTCGTTATGGGAAGCCTGTATTTTTTAAAGGCTACCTGCTGCGGATATGCAAGGCCACCTCTAAACTGGTTTCCTTGTCTATCTAGTCAGGGCATCCTAAAACTTCATTATAGAACTTTTGAGCTCTCTTACTCTTTCTTAAGAATGGATCGCAGAGGACTTATTGGTGCCATTCTGCCTTGCCCCAAGGACAGAGTCGCACAGCTGCTGGGTGACAAAGGTGGCTATTTCGACTCACTTGGGCTTGTACGGTCACGACTTATTGCATATGGACGACTGGCGGTCTTCCATGCCATCCAGGAGACGAGGGAGCCGTGTGCGGAGGCACAGGAGGGGGGTTGCAGGAGGCGCGGGGTAATAGCAAAGTACAGCGGGCTCGTTGGAGTAGGGCGCACGGATAGGCACCGCGTGGTGGTAACGTAGGGCCACCTTGGGGGAAATTTGTTCAAGGGGAGGGTCCACGGCTTCACGCGGCAGCAGGTCAGTGCCACATGATAAAGGGCAATGCACGGAAACTCTTGAAGTAATACTTACAGGTTAGTCATAGCCTGGTATAGGCTCGCAGCTGTGGCTTGCCTTCGGGCATGACGGAAGGGAAAGCTCTGCTGCCCTTTTCGTTCGGGCAACAAACAGGGATGCAAAGCCCTCAAAATTATTGTTGCTTTGTCATTGCCTCGTTGTGGCCTCGTGTTGCCCTAAGGTGCCCTGCTTGTTGCCTGTTTGTTGCCTGTTTCTTGTCCAAACGTGCCCTGGTTTGTTGCCCTTGTTACCGTGCTGCCACCTGCAGTCACGTGTGCGACCGGCGCGACGACCCCGCCAAGTGGGATGGCATCCGTCACGTGGTCAACGCGGTGGACCTGCCGGTGATCGCCAACGGGGATGTGCTGTCGTTTGGCGACGTGGCGCGCATACGGGAGGAGACAGGTGTGCCGGCCGCCACTCCCTGTCCATCGGCTATCACAAGAATCTGGCTTTACGGGATCAACATCTTGTTTGACATCTCACGGGGTGCACTTTGGACGCTTAGCCCACTTGGTCACCCAATGCATGCACGTGCACAGGCATGCACCAAGGCACACGCGCAGGTGCCTGTATTACCTATGCATGACCACCCGCACGATATGCACCTGGACGACAAGGCATCGCCCTCCGTGCACTCGGACCGTGCTCACGCGCAAGTGGCTACTTGCAGGCGTACCCCTCGCGTTGCACATGAGCAGTAAAAGTAGCACGCGCCGCTGCTCAGTAGCAGATAGCGGTGGTTATCCAGTAGCAGATAGCGGTGGTTATCCAGTAGCAGATAGCGGCGGTTATCCCAGGCATTGATCCAGTAGCAGATAGCGGCGGTTATCCCAGGCATTGATCCAGTAGCAGATAGCGGTGGTTATCCCAGGCATTGATCCAGTAGCAGATAGCGGCGGTTATCCCAGGCATTGATCCAGTAGCAGATAGCGGCGGTTATCCCAGGCATTGATCCAGTAGCAGATAGCGGTGGTTATCCCGGGCATTGATCCAGTAGCAGATAGCGGCGGTTATCCCAGGCATTGATCCAGTAGCAGATAGCGGCGGTTATCCCAGGCATTGATCCAGTAGCAGATAGCGGCGGTTATCCCAGGCATTGATCCAGTAGCAGATAGCGGTGGCTATCCCAGGCATTGATCCAGTAGCAGATAGCGGCGGTTATCCCAGGCATTGATCCAGTAGCAGATAGCGGTGGCTATCCCAGGCATTGATCCAAGGAACCGCGCCCGCGGGCACGGCACTCCCTGATGTGCATCATTTAGGGGCGGATTTTGGCTGCGGTGGGCCAGCGTTTACGGAGCCAGCGTGCCTCAACCTTTGCTGCTGCTCCGCTGCAGCTGGGTGTTTGTTGTCCTTTAGCCTGTGCACATCTCCCATCCTGGCTATCAAATGATAGCTATACAGGAAGGGTGCCCTGGCTATCAAATGATAGCTATACAGGAAGGGTGCCCTGGCTATCAAATGATAACTTTACAGGAAGGGTGCCCCTTCTCAGCAGCTGCCCGCTGGAGTTTCGGCCGCACTGTGGCTACAATAGCACCAGGTCACAGGACCGTGTGCACTGACATGTGGAGTGTTGGGTGGTTGCACATCCACCACCCTGCAGGGGCCACGTCGGTCATGGTGGCTAGGGGTGCGCTCTGGAACCCGTCCGTGTTCCGGGCGGATGGCCCCCTCTCGCTGGATGAGGTCCGACGCGCGTACATCAGGAAGGTGAGTCCGGTGGTGGTTGGAATTTCTGCCCACGTGGTAGCTACTTGGCGTGGTAGTGTTGCGAGGGGAGATGGCTGCTTCTCTTTCTCTTGCCCCATATAATGTCGAGATGACGTGCCGAGGACCAGAAGAAGGGAGTCGTACAAAATAAAAGCGGCATGGGTTCATGCGAGGGTGGCTATTGGGTTTCAAGGATGCCAGGTGGCTGGCAGTCGTCTTATGATTTCACCGTTTGCCAGGTTCGGGAGATTCCAGAGCACTTGCCGTCAAAGTTATTGGTTTCCTTCGCTCCGCCCTCTCCATGCCTCCCATCAGCAGGCTATCCATCAGCATGGCCGCCGGCATGCCTCATCTCACGCCCACAACCGTCGCCCCCATGTCACCTGCCCCGCCCCTCGGCCTCCTGTCTCTGGCCCCCCAGTGCCTGGAGTGGGACGCGCACCCCCTGAACGCCAAGTACGTGCTGCGCGAGATGCTGATGCACCACGGGTCCCTGCAGAGTGCTGAGGGCACGGCGCTCAACAAGGCGCGCACGTGGCCCGACCTCTGGTGCGTCTTGGTTCCTATATCTCGATTCAAGTCATCTACTCGTGATGGGTGACAGCATTTGCAAGCGTGCAGCTGAGCTGGCTACTAGGCGTTGCCTGTGCAACTTATTTTGCCCATATATCAAGGAGACAACCAGCGCATATATCTCTGTTTTTGTCCGTGTGCATGCAGTCGGTGGTCATCTGAAATGATCAAGCCGCTGGGCTTGGAAAGGGTTCTTGGTTGGGGGCACCATCTCGCCTGCTCACATGCCCAACCACCCGCCCTTGGGATAGGTTTCGGCAGGCATGACAGGGATTCATGTCGCAACCCTTCAGGCATGTCTCAGCGCCGCTCTAAGCAAGTGATCACCATGACCTGCCACCCAATTTACCTCCAAGGATCCATCCGGTGTCCAGACCAACCCAAGGAGCTTTCTGAGGTGCATGGGGTCGATACCCTGTGGAAAGGCCATCCCTCCTTGCATGCTGTACTCTGCTCCTGCTGTAGTTTTCCTAGTAGCGAATGCGCCGTTTGCCATCGTCCACGGGCTCCTCTTGTGCCGGCCCTCGCGTGGCTCTTTCGCGACTGCTGATGCCTGGGTATTCATAGTCAGTTGCTAGGGGGGTTCATGCGTTAGTTGCTAAGGTGTTCCTTGTGTTGCCATCCCCGTTTCCATGATTCATCATTCTCCGCAATTCGTGTAATCGGCCGTCTGTGCTTTGTCTGATCATGGCCGCAGTGCGTTGTATGGCGTGGATCACTTCCTGGGCGGTGGCAACGAGCCCAGCCGTGCCAAGAGGCAAGCTCGGCAAGGTGAGCGTTTGGACGTTCGCAGCTGCCAGGAGTGTAGCTTGAGGCATGCCACGTGGGCGACCCATTCCCGCATAATGTTGATTGCTGGCGCCTGGATGCACTCTATCTTTGGTATCATCCTGTTGGGTATGGAAAATGCTTTTTTAGCGACGGATTCACTTTGACTGCTGTGTGCAAGCTCATTTTGCATTATGCCATTGGTAGGTATCAGACATTGCACTGTATCCTTCAGTCCTCATAAGTATAGTAAGTATTGGTGTAAGTACTATCGTGCCATGCGCGGGGGCATGTTATGGAGTACCTATGCTATTCTCATTAAATATAATTAAACAAGTTATAAGCAAAAGTTGTCTGCACCAGACCCCATCCACCCCAGCGCACTCGGGGCAATTTTGCCTGTTTTTCTGCTCTCCCCTCCCACCCACCCACCTACCCACTTCCCACCGTTTCCCTGCCGTACTCCTCACACGCTTTTCTGCTGCAGCTTCTGATCACACTCTCGCGCACGGAAGGCTAGTAGCTTGCACCCATTCTTGTCTAGACAATATGTGTCATGTGTTGGTGGACCGGCCAAGGCGCATTCATCGCGTGGGAATATGCATGGCTGTGATTGTATCTGCCAGCCTTGTGCTACTAGGCGTGCTTGTAGCTGAGGTAATACTGCTGGATACACTACGCCGCAAACTGGCAAGGAATCCTTGGCTTTTTCATGAATGTCCTTTGTTTGTTTGTTTGTTTGTTTGTTCGTTCGTTCGTTCGTTCGTTCGTTCGTTCGTTCGTTCGTTCGTTCGTTCGTTCGTTCGTTCGTTCGTTCGTTCGTTCGTTCGTTCGTTCGTTCGTTCGTTCGTTCGTTCGTTCGTTCGTTCGTTCGTTCGTTCGTTCGTTCGTTCGTTCGTTCGTTCGTTCGTTCGTTCGTTCGTTCGTTCGTTCGTTCGTTCGTTCGTTCGTTCGTTCGTTCGTTCGTTCGTTCGTTCGTTCGTTCGTTCGTTCGTTCGTTCGTTCGTTCGTTCGTTCGTTCGTTCGTTCGTTCGTTCGTTCGTTCGTTCGTTCGTTCGTTCGTTCGTTCGTTCGTTCGTTCGTTCGTTCGTTCGTTCGTTCGTTCGTTCGTTCGTTCGTTCGTTCGTTCGTTCGTTCGTTCGTTCGTTCGTTCGTTCGTTCGTTCGTTCGTTCGTTCGTTCGTTCGTTCGTTCGTTCGTTCGTTCGTTCGTTCGTTCGTTCGTTCGTTCGTTCGTTCGTTCGTTCGTTCGTTCGTTCGTTCGTTCGTTCGTTCGTTCGTTCGTTCGTTCGTTCGTTCGTTCGTTCGTTCGTTCGTTCGTCGCTCGCTCGCTCGCTCGCTCGCTCGCTCGCTCGCTCGCTCGTCGCTCGCTCGCTCGCTCGCTCGCTCGCTCGCTCGCTCGCTTCGCTCGTTCGTTCGTTCGTTCGTTCGTTCGTTCGTTCGTTCGTTCGTTCGTTCGTTCGTTCGTTCGTTCGTTCGTTCGTTCGTTCGTTCGTTCGTTCGTTCGTTCGTTCGTTCGTTCGTTCGTTCGTTCGTTCGTTCGTTCGTTCGTTCGTTCGTTCGTTCGTTCGTTCGTTCGTTCGTTCGTTCGTTCGTTCGTTCGTTCGTCGTTCGTTCGTTCGTTCGTTCGTTCGTTCGTTCGTTCGTTCGTTCGTTCGTTCGTTCGTTCGTTCGTTCGTTCGTTCGTTCGTTCGTTCGTTCGTTCGTTCGTTCGTTCGTTCGTTCGTTCGTTCGTTCGTTCGTTCGTTCGTTCGTTCGTTCGTTCGTTCGTTCGTTCGTTCGTTCGTTCGTTCGTTCGTTCGTTCGTTCGTTCGTTCGTTCGTTCGTTCGTTCGTTCGTTCGTTCGTTCGTTCGTTCGTTCGTTCGTTCGTTCGTTCGTTCGTTCGTTCGTTCGTTCGTTCGTTCGTTCGTTCGTTCGTTCGTTCGTTCGTTCGTTCGTTCGTTCGTTCGTTCGTTCGTTCGTTCGTTCGTTCGTTCGTTCGTTCGTTCGTTCGTTCGTTCGTTCGTTCGTTCGTTCGTTCGTTCGTTCGTTCGTTCGTTCG
This sequence comes from Mesostigma viride, assembly GCA_009746045.1. Taxonomy (NCBI): domain Eukaryota; kingdom Viridiplantae; phylum Streptophyta; class Mesostigmatophyceae; order Mesostigmatales; family Mesostigmataceae; genus Mesostigma; species Mesostigma viride. Next base: position 50,876 of record RPFO01000329.1, read on the forward strand.
TTCGTTCGTTCGTTCGTTCGTTCGTTCGTTCGTTCGTTCGTTCGTTCGTTCGTTCGTTCGTTCGTTCGTTCGTTCGTTCGTTCGTTCGTTCGTTCGTTCGTTCGTTCGTTCGTTCGTTCGTTCGTTCGTTCGTTCGTTCGTTCGTTCGTTCGTTCGTTCGTTCGTTCGTTCGTTCGTTCGTTCGTTCGTTCGTTCGTTCGTTCGTTCGTTCGTTCGTTCGTTCGTTCGTTCGTTCGTTCGTTCGTTCGTTCGTTCGTTCGTTCGTTCGTTCGTTCGTTCGTTCGTTCGTTCGTTCGTTCGTTCGTTCGTTCGTTCGTTCGTTCGTTCGTTCGTTCGTTCGTTCGTTCGTTCGTTCGTTCGTTCGTTCGTTCGTTCGTTCGTTCGTTCGTTCGTTCGTTCGTTCGTTCGTTCGTTCGTTCGTTCGTTCGTTCGTTCGTTCGTTCGTTCGTTCGTTCGTTCGTTCGTTCGTTCGTTCGTTCGTTCGTTCGTTCGTTCGTTCGTTCGTTCGTTCGTTCGTTCGTTCGTTCGTTCGTTCGTTCGTTCGTTCGTTCGTTCGTTCGTTCGTTCGTTCGTTCGTTCGTTCGTTCGTTCGTTCGTTCGTTCGTTCGTTCGTTCGTTCGTTCGTTCGTTCGTTCGTTCGTTCGTTCGTTCGTTCGTTCGTTCGTTCGTTCGTTCGTTCGTTCGTTCGTTCGTTCGTTCGTTCGTTCGTTCGTTCGTTCGTCGTTCGTCGTCGTCGTCGTTCGTCGTTCGTTCGTTCGTTCGCGTTCGTCGTTCGTTCGTTCGTCGTTCGTTCGTTCGTTCGTTCGTTCGTTCGTTCGTTCGTTCGTTCGTTCGTTCGTTCGTTCGTTCGTTCGTTCGTTCGTTCGTTCGTTCGTTCGTTCGTTCGTTCGTTCGTTCGTTCGTTCGTTCGTTCGTTCGTTCGTTCGTTCGTTCGTTCGTTCGTTCGTTCGTTCGTTCGTTCGTTCGTTCGTTCGTTCGTTCGTTCGTTCGTTCGTTCGTTCGTTCGTTCGTTCGTTCGTTCGTTCGTTCGTTCGTTCGTTCGTTCGTTCGTTCGTTCGTTCGTTCGTTCGTTCGTTCGTTCGTTCGTTCGTTCGTTCGTTCGTTCGTTCGTTCGTTCGTTCGTTCGTTCGTTCGTTCGTTCGTTCGTTCGTTCGTTCGTTCGTTCGTTCGTTCGTTCGTTCGTTCGTTCGTTCGTTCGTTCGTTCGTTCGTTCGTTCGTTCGTTCGTTCGTTCGTTCGTTCGTTCGTTCGTTCGTTCGTTCGTTCGTTCGTTCGTTCGTTCGTTCGTTCGTTCGTTCGTTCGTTCGTTCGTTCGTTCGTTCGTTCGTTCGTTCGTTCGTTCGTTCGTTCGTTCGTTCGTTCGTTCGTTCGTTCGTTCGTTCGTTCGTTCGTTCGTTCGTTCGTTCGTTCGTTCGTTCGTTCGTTCGTTCGTTCGTTCGTTCGTTCGTTCGTTCGTTCGTTCGTTCGTTCGTTCGTTCGTTCGTTCGTTCGTTCGTTCGTTCGTTCGTTCGTTCGTTCGTTCGTTCGTTCGTTCGTTCGTTCGTTCGTTCGTTCGTTCGTTCGTTCGTTCGTTCGTTCGTTCGTTCGTTCGTTCGTTCGTTCGTTCGTTCGTTCGTTCGTTCGTTCGTTCGTTCGTTCGTTCGTTCGTTCGTTCGTTCGTTCGTTCGTTCGTTCGTTCGTTCGTTCGTTCGTTCGTTCGTTCGTTCGTTCGTTCGTTCGTTCGTTCGTTCGTTCGTTCGTTCGTTCGTTCGTTCGTTCGTTCGTTCGTTCGTTCGTTCGTTCGTTCGTTCGTTCGTTCGTTCGTTCGTTCGTTCGTTCGTTCGTTCGTTCGTTCGTTCGTTCGTTCGTTCGTTCGTTCGTTCGTTCGTTCGTTCGTTCGTTCGTTCGTTCGTTCGTTCGTTCGTTCGTTCGTTCGTTCGTTCGTTCGTTCGTTCGTTCGTTCGTTCGTTCGTTCGTTCGTTCGTTCGTTCGTTCGTTCGTTCGTTCGTTCGTTCGTTCGTTCGTTCGTTCGTTCGTTCGTTCGTTCGTTCGTTCGTTCGTTCGTTCGTTCGTTCGTTCGTTCGTTCGTTCGTTCGTTCGTTCGTTCGTTCGTTCGTTCGTTCGTTCGTTCGTTCGTTCGTTCGTTCGTTCGTTCGTTCGTTCGTTCGTTCGTTCGTTCGTTCGTTCGTTCGTTCGTTCGTTCGTTCGTTCGTTCGTTCGTTCGTTCGTTCGTTCGTTCGTTCGTTCGTTCGTTCGTTCGTTCGTTCGTTCGTTCGTTCGTTCGTTCGTTCGTTCGTTCGTTCGTTCGTTCGTTCGTTCGTTCGTTCGTTCGTTCGTTCGTTCGTTCGTTCGTTCGTTCGTTCGTTCGTTCGTTCGTTCGTTCGTTCGTTCGTTCGTTCGTTCGTTCGTTCGTTCGTTCGTTCGTTCGTTCGTTCGTTCGTTCGTTCGTTCGTTCGTTCGTTCGTTCGTTCGTTCGTTCGTTCGTTCGTTCGTTCGTTCGTTCGTTCGTTCGTTCGTTCGTTCGTTCGTTCGTTCGTTCGTTCGTTCGTTCGTTCGTTCGTTCGTTCGTTCGTTCGTTCGTTCGTTCGTTCGTTCGTTCGTTCGTTCGTTCGTTCGTTCGTTCGTTCGTTCGTTCGTTCGTTCGTTCGTTCGTTCGTTCGTTCGTTCGTTCGTTCGTTCGTTCGTTCGTTCGTTCGTTCGTTCGTTCGTTCGTTCGTTCGTTCGTTCGTTCGTTCGTTCGTTCGTTCGTTCGTTTCGTTCGTTCGTTCGTTCGTTCGTTCGTTCGTTCGTTCGTTCGTTCGTTCGTTCGTTCGTTCGTTCGTTCGTTCGTTCGTTCGTTCGTTCGTTCGTTCGTTCGTTCGTTCGTTCGTTCGTTCGTTCGTTCGTTCGTTCGTTCGTTCGTTCGTTCGTTCGTTCGTTCGTTCGTTCGTTCGTTCGTTCGTTCGTTCGTTCGTTCGTTCGTTCGTTCGTTCGTTCGTTCGTTCGTTCGTTCGTTCGTTCGTTCGTTCGTTCGTTCGTTCGTTCGTTCGTTCGTTCGTTCGTTCGTTCGTTCGTTCGTTCGTTCGTTCGTTCGTTCGTTCGTTCGTTCGTTCGTTCGTTCGTTCGTTCGTTCGTTCGTTCGTTCGTTCGTTCGTTCGTTCGTTCGTTCGTTCGTTCGTTCGTTCGTTCGTTCGTTCGTTCGTTCGTTCGTTCGTTCGTTCGTTCGTTCGTTCGTTCGTTCGTTCGTTCGTTCGTTCGTTCGTTCGTTCGTTCGTTCGTTCGTTCGTTCGTTCGTTCGTTCGTTCGTTCGTTCGTTCGTTCGTTCGTTCGTTCGTTCGTTCGTTCGTTCGTTCGTTCGTTCGTTCGTTCGTTCGTTCGTTCGTTCGTTCGTTCGTTCGTTCGTTCGTTCGTTCGTTCGTTCGTTCGTTCGTTCGTTCGTTCGTTCGTTCGTTCGTTCGTTCGTTCGTTCGTTCGTTCGTTCGTTCGTTCGTTCGTTCGTTCGTTCGTTCGTTCGTTCGTTCGTTCGTTCGTTCGTTCGTTCGTTCGTTCGTTCGTTCGTTCGTTCGTTCGTTCGTTCGTTCGTTCGTTCGTTCGTTCGTTCGTTCGTTCGTTCGTTCGTTCGTTCGTTCGTTCGTTCGTTCGTTCGTTCGTTCGTTCGTTCGTTCGTTCGTTCGTTCGTTCGTTCGTTCGTTCGTTCGTTCGTTCGTTCGTTCGTTCGTTCGTTCGTTCGTTCGTTCGTTCGTTCGTTCGTTCGTTCGTTCGTTCGTTCGTTCGTTCGTTCGTTCGTTCGTTCGTTCGTTCGTTCGTTCGTTCGTTCGTTCGTTCGTTCGTTCGTTCGTTCGTTCGTTCGTTCGTTCGTTCGTTCGTTCGTTCGTTCGTTCGTTCGTTCGTTCGTTCGTTCGTTCGTTCGTTCGTTCGTTCGTTCGTTCGTTCGTTCGTTCGTTCGTTCGTTCGTTCGTTCGTTCGTTCGTTCGTTCGTTCGTTCGTTCGTTCGTTCGTTCGTTCGTTCGTTCGTTCGTTCGTTCGTTCGTTCGTTCGTTCGTTCGTTCGTTCGTTCGTTCGTTCGTTCGTTCGTTCGTTCGTTCGTTCGTTCGTTCGTTCGTTCGTTCGTTCGTTCGTTCGTTCGTTCGTTCGTTCGTTCGTTCGTTCGTTCGTTCGTTCGTTCGTTCGTTCGTTCGTTCGTTCGTTCGTTCGTTCGTTCGTTCGTTCGTTCGTTCGTTCGTTCGTTCGTTCGTTCGTTCGTTCGTTCGTTCGTTCGTTCGTTCGTTCGTTCGTTCGTTCGTTCGTTCGTTCGTTCGTTCGTTCGTTCGTTCGTTCGTTCGTTCGTTCGTTCGTTCGTTCGTTCGTTCGTTCGTTCGTTCGTTCGTTCGTTCGTTCGTTCGTTCGTTCGTTCGTTCGTTCGTTCGTTCGTTCGTTCGTTCGTTCGTTCGTTCGTTCGTTCGTTCGTTCGTTCGTTCGTTCGTTCGTTCGTTCGTTCGTTCGTTCGTTCGTTCGTTCGTTCGTTCGTTCGTTCGTTCGTTCGTTCGTTCGTTCGTTCGTTCGTTCGTTCGTTCGTTCGTTCGTTCGTTCGTTCGTTCGTTCGTTCGTTCGTTCGTTCGTTCGTTCGTTCGTTCGTTCGTTCGTTCGTTCGTTCGTTCGTTCGTTCGTTCGTTCGTTCGTTCGTTCGTTCGTTCGTTCGTTCGTTCGTTCGTTCGTTCGTTCGTTCGTTCGTTCGTTCGTTCGTTCGTTCGTTCGTTCGTTCGTTCGTTCGTTCGTTCGTTCGTTCGTTCGTTCGTTCGTTCGTTCGTTCGTTCGTTCGTTCGTTCGTTCGTTCGTTCGTTCGTTCGTTCGTTCGTTCGTTCGTTCGTTCGTTCGTTCGTTCGTTCGTTCGTTCGTTCGTTCGTTCGTTCGTTCGTTCGTTCGTTCGTTCGTTCGTTCGTTCGTTCGTTCGTTCGTTCGTTCGTTCGTTCGTTCGTTCGTTCGTTCGTTCGTTCGTTCGTTCGTTCGTTCGTTCGTTCGTTCGTTCGTTCGTTCGTTCGTTCGTTCGTTCGTTCGTTCGTTCGTTCGTTCGTTCGTTCGTTCGTTCGTTCGTTCGTTCGTTCGTTCGTTCGTTCGTTCGTTCGTTCGTTCGTTCGTTCGTTCGTTCGTTCGTTCGTTCGTTCGTTCGTTCGTTCGTTCGTTCGTTCGTTCGTTCGTTCGTTCGTTCGTTCGTTCGTTCGTTCGTTCGTTCGTTCGTTCGTTCGTTCGTTCGTTCGTTCGTTCGTTCGTTCGTTCGTTCGTTCGTTCGTTCGTTCGTTCGTTCGTTCGTTCGTTCGTTCGTTCGTTCGTTCGTTCGTTCGTTCGTTCGTTCGTTCGTTCGTTCGTTCGTTCGTTCGTTCGTTCGTTCGTTCGTTCGTTCGTTCGTTCGTTCGTTCGTTCGTTCGTTCGTTCGTTCGTTCGTTCGTTCGTTCGTTCGTTCGTTCGTTCGTTCGTTTGTTTGTTTGTTTGTTTGTTTGTTTGTTTGTTTGTTTGTTTGTTTGTTTGTTTGTTTGTTTGTTTACTGCTCTGGATCCGATAAATGTGTGATCAGATGGTTCATTTGCGCACGTGTCCTCAGGTCCATGGTAGATATATAATTCACTGTGAATAATCCCATTCCATGGCTGCTCGATCTCTATTGCTTGTTAGTTTCATCTAGTACTAGTGGCACCCGCTGGCTTCGCCCAGCCAAAAAAAGCACTTTGGGGCGGGTCAGGGCCTGCCCGCTGCCCGCTCACTGCGTAGTACGGGATGACTACTACATTGCAGTAGTTACTGAAGTACTTGCGTTGTAGTGTGTTGCCCTTTGCCCTCTGGCCGCTACTCCCGCTTCCTTGGGTCTGCCCGCTGCCCGCTGCCCGCTGCCCGCTGCCCGCTGGAATAGTACGGTGCTCGCTTCGTTGGCGGATTGGTGCGCAGTACGCTGCCCGCTGCCCGCTGGAATAGTACGGTGGTCGCTTCGCTCGCGGATTGGTGCGCAGTACGCTGCCCGCTGCCCGCTGGAATAGTACGGTGGTCGCTTCGCTCGCGGATTGGTGCGCAAAACGGTGCTCGCTCGCTTCGCTCGCTCGCCGTACGGTGCTCGCTCGCTTCGCTCGCTCGCCGCGCGCAGCGCACAGCTCGCTGCGCTCGCCGTGCGCTGCGCGCCAGGCCGCTTTCAGCGGCCGCTCGCTCGCTTCGCTCGCTCGCTGGGATTGGTGGTTAGTGGTTCCGGTTGTTTTGGATTGGCGGGGAAGTCGCGATGCCCTGGATAGTGCGGGATGACTACTACATTGCTAAATTAATAAATAGGATTGCTCGTTAGTTTCATCTAGTATTGCTTGTTAGTTTCATCTAGTATTGCTTGTTAGTTTCATCTAGTATTGCTTGTTAGTTTCATCTAGTATTGCTTGTTAGTTTTATCTAGTATCTGGTGCAAATACTGTCTTCCAAAGCATCAGGGGAGGTCCATGCGATTGATAAGGCTTCAGCCTGTTTGTTGCATCGCCCTCCCATCCTCCTCCCCCCCCCCCCCCCGTCGCCCCCCCCCCCCCTGCATTCTCTACCCTATCTGTCTTCATGTGCCTGCTGTGCATATGGAAGATAACTGCCACATGCCATGTAGTAGAGCATGCAGCATGCAGATATCATAAATGAACCTCACCGGATGGGACTTGGATGATTATGTCATGTTGCTTGTGTGCATGCTTGTCTGCATCCATCTAACGTTTAACATGGCAGCTCCTGCTGCAGACAAGGAAAACTTGGTGGCTTCTACCCGGGTCCTTCAAGGGTGTTCTGCTGAAGAGAACAACACAGACGTGCTTGCATTAGGGAAGACAAATGATACTGTGTTAGTGGCTGCCAGTGGCCCGTCATGTGAGGCTACGTAGTTTCGGCAAGCTATAACCGAACTCTGATCCGTAACCTATTTTTACGCTGTGTTTCCCAATCAAGCTGCAAAGAGGACTGCCACGTTGCTGGCCCCACACTAAGCAGGCGGGGTAGTGCCATTTCCTACTAGCGCCGTGCCACCAGATATTGCTGTGAAGTAGTTTGAACATTCATTAATTAAACACGCGTCCCGTTGGGTAGTCACGGAGCACAGTAATACAGATCTCGAGAGTTAAAGTGCTTTTCATCCCTATATGTTGCACACTGGGCAGAGACACCCGTCTTCCCTCATACCCGAAGGCAAGCCACAGCTGCAATCTAAACTACATACTCACGAGGAGAGTCTGGCATAATTGTGGGTGCACTAATTCTGAAATGTGCGTGCGTGACATGGCGGGGGCATTGTCTGGCACAATGAAACTGTATGACTGAAGTGTGCGGGTAGACATGCGGGTGCATAGGCTGAACTAACTAAAGGTAGCCGGTAGTACGTATGCTTAGCCATACATGCCGCTGCGAAGGTCAGGCCATGCAGTTGGCTAGGCCGGCCATACAGCACTGCATCAACATCATGCAACCCTATAAGTAAGTATGTCCTTGCGTGTCATGCGCGCATGGGCATGACACGGAGTACTATGAGCACTATAGTCTCATTAGAAAAAAAAATTAGACACAACCCTATACATCTGAACCTTGCTAGTGTAGTAGACATCATGGATCGATCCTCTGTGTCACGTGGGTGGAACCCAGAGCTTGCTGTTAATGTACGGGTCCCCGCCCTGCCAACTGGTGGACTTTGGGCTTCTCGGGGGATTGGGCTTAGGTGAGGTAGAACTGCGCGGGTGGCGCCACCGCCTTCCTCACTCACGGGACAAGGCGGCTCCCCCACCAGTCCTGCTCACCTTCCCCTAGCTCCCCCGAGGACAAGCTGCGGTTCCTCGAGATCTCGTCGCAAGAGGTTGCACGACCTCACCTGGACGCTGGACGACGACCTGACCGGCAGCAGCAGCAGCGATGCGACCTGTGGCCTGAATACCCCCGCCACAAGCAGGCCCCCCAGAATTAGCCCAAGGTGTACTGGAGGGGCGGGGACCTTCATGATCAACCACAAGATGTGGACACCCCCTGCGGGCTAGAATAGCTTGTAATCATTGGTAGTCACTGCCGCCATGGCGCAGCCATGCCTAGAATGTTTGCCTAGCCGTGCCACCATGGCCTAGTCGTGAACGTGCACCGCTAACGCACGGTACACAACCAGCCATAGCCTTAGCTTAGACCTAGTTGTACAGCCATGCTACGTCCTGGCTATGATATCAGATTACTTGCCCACGCTCCTTGTTATATGATATCAAGGATCCTTGACTCGAGTCAATGATATGCTCACATGGGTCTTATTGCACCCACATAACAAGTGCCGGATCGTCTATCGTGTCCGATCGATTGCTGCTGTGGCATTAATTTTAATTAATTAGGAACATAACTTTGTTGGGAGTATATGTAGCACATAGCCCTTGAGAAGGGGCATATGGCCTATAATACATTCTAAGCTACTTCCTGCAAGGGTGGGAATGTAAACGACACTTGCTCTATAGGTGCAGGGCACCTGCATCCCCATGTCGATCTATCAAGCTATGCCCAGCTAAGGGGGAGCCTGTCATGGGGGGGAAGATCATCATAGCTATACAGAAGCTAGAGCGTGGCATCTCAGCAGAGAGCAGCTCTCTGCATGGGCACAGCATAACTAAATAAAGCTAGGCATCATCTGGAGTGTGGCACGTCATAGGCACACATGTACATGGCTAAATGAGACTCGTCGGAGTCAGCTGGTATAGAGCCTGTAGGAGGCTTACATGTACATGGCCACGGTCTATCTATTCTACACTACTACTGCTGTATTCCCCTAATAAGCTGGGGCGTCTGGAGTCGTTGGGGCCGCGGGGGTCGCATGCCAGGGCTTGTGGCTGACGTAGATGGCCGCCCCCTTCCAGTACACCGGCTGCGCCCCGCCTTGGTCTGCCGGAGCTCGAGGTAGGTCGGCCATAGCTCCCGTCGTCGTTGTTGCTGCGCCAGGGTCAAGTCGTCGTCAAGGGTGAAGTGAGTCTTTTCGAGCCGCTTGCGGCGTCTGAGAAAGGAAATCTTGTCCGCCAGGTTCTTAAAGGTGAGAAGGAGCGGGGGCGCCCCTCAGTGCCTTACCCCGCGCGCGGGGAATTAAGGCGGTGGGCGACCAGCTCGATCTCACCAGTAAGGCCCATGCGACCAATAATTTCTCTCTCAAATTCAAGTCCGGGACGGCGCCCTTGCTCGCCTGCGGTACGACGCGGCAGTACGGTGCCGACCACCTTTCGGCTGAGCTGCTGAAGACTCCTGACCCGGCAGTTAGGGATCTTCTGCTGGCGTTCTGCAACCGTGTCCTGCTCTCTGACGAGCCTCCGCCTGCTGAGTGGCAGACGGCCATCCGGCCGTGTCATGCTGTACAAGAAGGGCTCTGCTGCTGACCCCGGTAACTACCGGGGTGTCTGCCTCCAGAGCGTGCATGCCGCGCTGAAGGTCTTCATGCGCATGATGCTGCACAGGCTCCGCGCCGCGCTGGACCCACACCTGGGTGAGTCTCAGTCGACCAGATGGGTTTCCGTCGTGGTCGTAACACTGTCATGGCTGTGTTTGTACGTCGCGCGCCGGTTGATGGAGGAGGTGCGTCGCCTTTGCCCTGACAGTTTGCCGCTGGTCTTCATTTTTGTTGACTATATCAAGGCTTTTGACACGGTCCTCTGGGAGGCTCTTTGGGCCATCCTAGCTCTGGATCGGGTGCCACCAGCGTTTATTGCTGCCATTCGTCGACTAGCTGTATGAGGGCTCACAGGCAGTAGTGCGGACTGCGGAAGGCACCACCCCACCATTCCCCCTTCACCACGGGGTGTGGCAAGGTTGTGTCCTGTCCCCATGTATACCTGTTCATTATTGTCGTGGATCACGTCATGCGCCGGGCACGTGCGCGCTTTACTGCTCTTAACTTTACTTCTTGGGGTTCGAGCCAGGCTCGGACATCCTTAACGAGAGCGCGCACGGCGGGGTTAAACCTGGCTACCGCCTGGCCGACCTGATTTATGCGGATGACACCACCCTCATTGCGCGCCCCGAGCACATTCAGACCTGGCTGGACTGTCTGGGCCTGGAGGCGAGGGCGGTGGGGTTGGAGATTAGTGTCAAAACTGAGGCGATGGTGATTGGGGCCTCCAGTACACCACCGCTGCCGCGCCTGCTCAACGGGACGGAGGTCCCGTTCCGCGATCGCTTCAAACTGTTGGGGAGTTGGCCCCCGGCTGACACTGCAGACGATGTGGACACCCGCATCGGCCTGGCCTGGGCCAGGCTCCGTTCGCTCAACACCTACTGGCGCTCGAAGGGCCTGGGCGAGCACCGCAAGCGCATGCTCTTCAAGGTCCTCGTCCTCACGGTGCTCACGTATGGCGCCGAGGCGTGGACACTCACACCCACACTGGCCCAGCTAAGCTCAACGGCACGGTTTACAGGATGCTCCGACAGGTCCTTAATTAACGTAGAGTTTTCCAAGCGGCCGTCATTAGAGTCTTTGTATCATGGTATGCCTCGTATTTCGGACGAGATTCGCAGTCACGTGTCTATTAATTAATTAATTAATTCGGACGAGGAGATTAGGCAGCGTAGGATAGCATTAATTTGTAGGACACCTTGCTCGCACCAGCCAGGTCGACACCGCCCTTGGTCTGGCAGGCCCCCAGCGGCTTGGCCAGCCAGGGCGGCACATTCTGACCTGGCCTGGCCCCAAGGGCATCCCCAAAAGGGTAGGGAAACCTGTCACGAACTACACCCATGGCAGATGTTGCTGGACGACCTAGTGGTCCCAGCCCAGTTTGAACACCGCATCCACTCTCTCTCCCTTCTTTGGACTGCCACGCAGAACAAGACGCGGTGGCAGCAGATTGTCAAGGCTCACACGCCGGCCAGACCCTGTGGGCAAGCCACCTCCCCCCAAGAGGAGGAGGCGTTTTGATGAGTAGTGTAGTTAGGCTTTTTCTAGACTAGATAGCTTAGAGTTAGTTAGGTTAGTTCGATTACGCGGCTTCCTCCACTCCCCCCATCCATCATGGAATATGTGCTACATGATCTCCCAACGGAGGCATAGTTATAATTTAATTTTTTAATCCCATAATCGATTGCCCCCATCTAGACAACTAGCTTGAGTGCTCTATCCCCGGGGAGCCCGGGGCCGGGGCTTTCACAGTTTCTTGTTGACATAAAGGTCCCCGCCCCGCCAGTACACTTGGGGCTTCTCGGGGTTGATCTTGTGGCTCTACATGTAAGCCAGCCATAATGTCAACTATGCGCACAAGGCTACACATTGCGATCTCCATTCATATTCATCATCTTGAACGACTCAAAAACGTGGAAAAGATAACGGCCGGCAGGCTCGAGCTACCATGGTCCGGATTCTCCCGATGTCTGGCCTGCATGCGCTGGTTGTCTCAGGTTGGTATACGTACACTACACAATGTGTACGTTGTAGTTGTCTCACTTAATATTGAAATTAAGGCGCAGCTAATTAACCCGTGTTTTTTTAACCCATAGTCCGTAAACTGGGTGCTACAGCACCCAGTTTTGGTACCCGTCACATTTCGCGAATTTCCGGGAGCGCCGCGCCAGATGTGACGGCAGCAAGTGGTCCAACGTGTCCAGGAACTCGTGAGCATTCAGAAAAAGTACACCGTCCGCATTGGAAGTTCTAACTAAATAATTAGCTTCTGGAAAATGTTCTGGCTGAAAACCATAAAAAAAACAAAAGAAAATTAATTAATTAACTCCGGGGGCTGAGGACTGGACTCAACAAACAAACAAACAAAATTAATTAATTAACTCATGTGGGCACGGGGTCGTCGCCCTGTGAGAAAACAAACAAACACTTTATATTATATAAAAGTACATAAAACCTTCGAAAATACCTTCAGTGGACAGGCGGGGAACATGAAATATCGTGAAAATCGAAAAAAAACCGCGAGACTCAGGCCGAGCGCGGGGTGAGGCGCGAACCAAGTGAACCGCTTTTGCATCCAGCAATCCACGCTCTACTGCCTCGGCAGGGCACGTCGGTCGGTACTCAGTAGAGGCTGAGGCCTGAGCGTGTCTACAGATGTACATGTAAGATGTACTACTCATGTGCGATACTGGGCCTTGAGCAATTAAATAGGGTATCACTGACCTGAGACCTCCACTGACTAGGTATAGCCTGTGGCCGCCGAAAGGGGGGCCGCCGGGCCGGGTTGGGGACGGCGTGTACCATATCTACCAAACAAACAAAAGAAATTTAATTAAATAAGTACCCAAGTGCCGTGAACGGCTGCAGGACAAACAAACAAACAAAAGGTTTTAATTAAATAATAAAAACCCGGGACTCTAACTGGCTCCCCAACAAACAATCCAGGGTTATTCGTAATGCAAATACGGCAAAAATTGACCCATAATAACAAACTTCCAATGCGGACGGTGTATAGGGTTGGGGGGGTAATTCGCCATAGCCTGTAAAATATAGCCCAGGAAAGGAAATTATCACGTGACTTTGGCGGGAAATTTTCACTCGCGCGCGCGCGTAACGAGATATGGCTGCCAACGTGCCGTTAGCAAGGAAATTTTGCGTCTCGCGGCTAGAAACGGTTCAGAATGTTGCTCAGAATGGTGATGCGTGATTTTCGTAAGTCAGGCATGGCCAGATTTTCAGGATTGGGAAAATACTGGTGAGAAAATACTGCCGTCTTGGTCGTCAGTGCCAGATGGGCCATAGCGTATCGTCTTTCGATTTTCTCCTTATGGCCGGGCAGTCTGCGCCAGCCCGAGCATCCTGTTTATTACGGGACATCCGCTGCACCGTTTCCTGGGCTTGCGGATGCGTTTATAGGCCATCTATGCACGGAACATCAACATGGTAATCATGGCAGATGCATGCATGATCCGGATATGGCGGCCTATGCCTGTATAGCATTAGTATGTGTGAGATATGAGGGTCCCGGCCAGCAGAATCCGGAAAGGTCGTGATCGAGCCAGGTACGGCCACGTTTTTGCGTGTTGTTTGCAGCGGAATACGTCTTCCATCCATTACATTTCACGAGTTTATTAGTGCACCGTTCAGCAAGCTTCCATACCTGCTGTAGAGGGTGGTATTAGCCCTGAAAGTGCCCAGTTTGTGGCATGTCTTTGGAGTATATCACTCCGTTAGTGCAGGTAGGCAACGTGTTTGTATTCCAGCACTTTTGGCTGTCTTTTGTTGCTTGTTATACTGCATATTTGTGTTGCATGCCATAAAGACCTGTTTACAAGCGCGTAGTGACGCATACCCATGTGTCAATATGAGCGTGGTGCCATGGTCAGAATGCATTTCTGAGTGCACCCCCCCCGGTTGGGGACCCCTGGACTATCAATTTAAATTATCCAATCATTAAAATGATGTTTGAAACCCTGCCCTGGATTATAGGGGTAGGTTCACTTTTTCTTGCCTGAAAAAGATCGTCTTTTAGACAACTTTGACAGCTAATATCTTCCAAACTACTTGCTGGACTCAAGATGTTATTGCATATTCTGAAAGCCCTTGAAGTGTAGATATTCCTGGCATCTGGGTTGAGGGTATTTGGAGTTGTAGTCTATGAGTTATGATTTTTTTCATTTTCAGGGGTCAAAAAGTGCCAAAAAAGGCCTAGCGGACCATGGGTTAATTAGAACGCGATATATCGCGTTGTAAGCTTTTTTTAGAACCTAAGTAGCGTATCTAGCACCTAAGGAAAAATTTTTTTCATGGTCATGTATATACTTTCCTGAAAGCCCGTAAATCAAAGGATTTTTTGAGCTACTCAGACCTACAAAATGCTTATTCATTAGAGAGATACACTGGTTTGAATACAGGGGGGTCTGACCATGACCGCGATTTCTTGACCGCTAGGTCACAAGTCATGTGCTTATTCACAAATGGTTCATGAAAAAAATCTGGCTTCTTGCACGAGCTATGGGCAACATATGCAGGCTCTGTGAAACAAAACTCAGGCCCATTGGGCCACTGGAGCTATTTTTCATTAGCATCACAATTACAACGCAGTACAACGCAGTGGGAAACATGAGAGCCCTTCACAACATTACGCAACGACACGAGCCCCATAAACGGGGCCATAGCACTTGAGCTTGGAGGGTCAAAACGTTGAAAGTAGGTGTTGTATAAGTTATACTGCATCAAACATGCATCAAACATCATGACTGGATGACCTAATATGACTGAATCAGGCAGCCATAGCCAAAGCATCATCCACTCTCACAACGTGTTGAGCACATGCCTCGTGGGAACGTGGAGACCTGTGGTAGGTTGTCATTCCATATAACGCGTGCAATACTGAAAGAAAGAGGCACGTGTAATGCAAGGCTTGGATAGGTTGAGTGATCCATGAGCTTACATGCAGGCAAAGATGACGCTGGAATGCATGCTAGCAAATGGTGGCAAGATGCTAACAACACATGATTATACACCATGATTATGGGCACCTAGCTGATCTTCTTGCACAATCAACGCAGTATAAACCATCAACATCCAACCCTTGCCCTGGCGTTTGAGAACAAAATCCTTGTCCCCATGGCTATCACTGGTAAGGGCAAGCCGCGGGGGCTGACCCGCCTTCCCCGCTCGCGGGGTAAGGCCGGCCCCTCCCCCTTGCTCCTCACCTTTGACACCATGGCGGATAAGATGGAGTTCCTCAAGTGTCGCAAGCGGCTTGGGGGGACCGCCTACACGCTGGACGACGACTTGACCTTGACGCAGCAACAACGGCGACGGGAGCTGTGGCCGACCTACCTCCAGCTTCGGCAGACGGCGGGGCAGAAGCCGGTCTACTGGAAGGGGGCGGACATCTACGTCGCCCACAAGCCCTGGCAGGCGACCCCTGCCGCCCCAGCCACCCCAGCCACCCCAGCCTAGGGAATATATAGCAGTAGTGTAGACTAGAAAGCTTAGTGAAGTGGCCATGTATGCCTACGTGACGGGCCCACACCCGCCCTTGCAATAGCCGTAGCAATTTCGAGTCATGCTTTGCCCATGCAGGGAGTTACTCCCTGCTGAGAGGCCATGTGTACCCTAGCTATAGCCTAGCCACATACCTTCCACCCCATATGTCATGCAGGCCTTCTAGGCCCTCTCCTCAAGCCCCCCCTGGGTGCCTGTGCTTGATTAGGAGGCATGAACCACCATGGAGGTGCAGGTGCACCTAGTGCACCCAGAGCAGGTGATAGTTGTACATCCTACACCTGCAGGTTGTCGCCCTGATTGTATTACAAACCCATAGATGCCCCTTTCTCAGGGCTATGTGTTACATATGCTCCCCACGGAGCTATGATTTTAATTAATTAATTAATCAACATCCAAGTCTCACGATATATGCACGGCTTGACGTCGTATACAGCACCTAAAATACTGCACAACTGCAACCTGCTATGGCTGACATGCAAGCAACGTCGAGTAGGATGGCGGTCTTAGAGAGGCTGGGCAGAGGTCGGTAGAAATAAGTGGAAAACTGGCAGAAACTAGGTAGAAACACGATATACTTACGCCTGCAAGCACTATTGAGCCGGTGGCAGAGGCCATTTCCAGGAAAATACAGCATACCGTAGCAATAGCCACGGTCACGCCTTACGCTACTTGCAGGCACCATCATGCCCGGAGCTACCCAATAAAAGTCTGCACAAATCTCGGTTTAGCCGAGAGTCTGGGCGTTCGGAATGAATAAACATGTGTTAAGAAGTCGAAACACCATGGAAATACCAAGCATGGTGCCGCAGCAGACCCGAGTCTTGCCGTAATAATATGTATGCCGGTTTCCAGGGTTTCCGCATGAAAGTTGGGTGAGAAACTGGAAAAAACTACGTTTCCTTTGCCCTGGGCAGTACCTCAACAAACTCGTAGAAACCTAATTATCAACCTTTGAACGCATCATCATGGTCGTGCCACCCAACAGCCACTGAAATTCGCGCGAAAACTGGCGAGATCTACCTGCCGCCATCGCCGTCGTCTTCACCTTCGTCCCGCGAAAATGCCTGATTTCAGTGGTACATATTTGTTTGCAGGCCTCACCGCCCAGGCGGTGAAGGACATTGCCGCCAAGCCAGCCTCGGCTGGCCTGGCCGGCGATGCTCCTCCCATCACCACCTGGGCGGACATGCTTAAGCAACATACCACCTCCACCACCTCCGCCGTCGCAGCCCAGCTTCAACGGCAGACGCTTGACCTCCGCGAGGAGGCCGAGCTCGCCAAGCGCAGCCTCAACGTCATTGTCAAGAACTTCAAGATGGAGGAAGGTGAGAATTCCGAGAAGCTTTTGCGTGCGTTTGAGAGAGAAATCCTTGGTCGCATGGGCCTTAACGGTGAGATAGAGCTGGCTGCCCACCGCCTTCCCCGCGCGCGGGGTAAGGCAGGGCCGCCCCCGCTCCTCCTCACCTTTAAGACCCCGGCGGACAAGATTTCTTTTCTCAGACGCCGCAAGCGGCTCGAGAAGACTCTCTTCACCCTTGATGACGACTTGACCCTGGCGCAGCAACAACGGCGACGGGAGCTATGGCCGACCTACCTCGAGCTCCGGCAGACCAAGGCGGGGCAGCCGGTGTACTGGAAGGGGGCGGCCATCTACGTCGGCCACAAGCCCTGGCAGGCGACCCCCCCCCCCCGCGGCCCCAGCGACTCCAGACGCCCCAGCTTAGGGGAATACAGCAGTAGTAGTGCAGAATAGATAGACCGTGGCCATGTACATGTACGCCTCCTAGAGGCACTATCCCAGCTAAGCCCCGCGCTTTATTTAATCATGTACATGTGTGCCTATGATGTGCCACACTCCAGACGATGCATAGCCTTATTTAGTAATGTTGTGCCCATGCAGGGAGTCACTCTCTGCTGAGAAGCCATGCCATAGCTCTTGTATAGCCATGATGATCTTCCCCCTCACAGGCATGCTCCCCCCTTACCCGGGCATAGCGTGATAGACCATGAGGGTGCGGGTGCCCTGGTGCACCTAGAGCAAGTGTTGTTTACATTCCCACCCTTGCAGGAAGTAGCTTAGAATGTATTATAGGCCCATATGCCCCTTCTCAGGGCTATGTGCTACATATACTCCCAACGGAGTTATGTTCCTAATTAATTAATTAATTAATATTTGTTTGCAGGTGTCACAAAAAAAATATACCAAAAATACCAGGATTTTTTCTTGAATTCTATGAGATGTTTCTGACCTATGTTGAAAGTTTCAGACCAAAAATCGCATGTTTAATAGGTTTGCCACGTGTCAGATTACAACGCGATACATCGCGTTCTAACCCTACAACGCGATGTATCGCGTTGTAAAAAAACACGGGTTAATTAATGCGTGCTTTGTACTCCAAAAGTAGCAGGATTCATTAGCTACACCAACCCTGTACTACCTAGTCACAGGCGCGCCATAATATGCTGCCTGTCAGGCATACTTAATAACTGCCTGCAGCCGGCTGGATCGGCACTGCCCCCTTAAAGCCGTTTCGCTGCAAGTATAAAATGAGCAGGGGCTTGCAAATTACTATTTAATTTAATAATTTATTGATTATCCAAACCACAGCATGCCTCACTCTGTGCCTGCCTATCCGCCAACTTCAGCCAGCAAAGTAACCTACAATTTGAAATTCACAGTGCACCTGTCCGCCGCCGCTGCCACTGGTCATGCAGGCTGCACGGCCAGTCATGGTGGGTGACCCAAGAAGTCATGCGCTTGGGCACCCAGGCTCTGGGCCACGTTGTTCGAAGTCACATGGATACCCACGCGGTGATAAATCACACCACACTTGGTGGTCTGCCAGTCATGTTACAGCCCACCCATTCATAAAATGTGGCGTAGGGCAGCATCGTTCCAGCTGCTCCGTTCTACCTGAGAACGCCCAACAACATCCCGTCATCGTGCATGCTGTATGGCCTCTCCTGTCAGCAAACACGGTGCCTTCCCATGCTCGGGGGGCATGGGGATCTCCCTTCTACTCCACGCACACTCCGCGATATATCACCATGATGGCACACCGCAATATCCACTGGCATTTCCGGGCAAATGGCCCCCTGGTAAAAGCGGCATGCAGAGTATCGGACCCCATCATGACCCGTGCCAAAGGCCCGGCTGTGGCCGCCGGACCAGGCTCCACCACACGCCACCCCCCGATCTTGGATAGTTCTGGGCTCCAAGGCGCAGACACGTAGACCTCATGTCGGTGGCGGTTGCATCCGGCTGTAGAGCAGCAGCATCGTGGCGAAGCACGAGCTGGTGACACGCGGCAGGTGGCAGGTGCACACAGGCATGATGTGGGTGGGTGGTTCGTTGGCGGGGGGGGGATGTCAAATGAGAGAGTGATGAGAATGTCCGTTGTACGCAGAAAGATGGCAGCCTGTGCCAAAGAAGGCCTTTTTAGCAGCAGTGCCCTCCATCTACTGTGCGAGACAGTGCAACAAATGCCGCCGGCTGTTCCGCCATTCCGGGGGGGAGGGGGGACAACCGATTGTACCCTCTATTTCCGCGGTTTGGAGTAGGCTGCTGGGCATAGCTCATTTGGCAACCGAGGGAGGAAAACAGGTACAGGGAGTGATCAGGAAAAAAAAAAAAAAAAAACAGGTAGAAGAGTCGGACAGGTAACCAATCCTACCGCGACCAGCACCGATGCGGTCACCATCAGATCCTGCCGCTGCCATCACAGATGCCATCCCGCGCACTCACAGCAGCGCGAGCACCAGCAGGACATGCTTTGGGTCCGCGTGCAGCAGCTTCTTGCGCTTCCTCCCGCTGGCACGCCCCCGCGTGGACGGCCCGTCCCCGATCAGCTCGTCGACCGCCGAGACGGGCAGAGTGGGCTGGGGCGCCACCCACACGGGCAGCACACGCCGCACAAACTGTTCGTACCAGTTGCCTGCGCGGCCGGTGAAGGAAAGGGGGGGGGGGAGAAGGGCCACCGGGCAACGGTGGGGGGGGGGGGGGGGGGGGGGGGAAGGGGGGCACACGACCCGCCAAGAAATCATTAGAAGAATGGAAACCATGTGTGGCGGACGGGCGTTCGGAGCGGGGATCAATTAAATAATTATTCGATTTACAAGTAAACTGCGTCACGTGAGCATAAGTCCTCAAGGATCGCAGATGTTGGCCATGCATGGTGAGTTGGCGAGTGTGGTAGGTGGAGCTTGGGAGTACATGGCGGGGTAGAGCTTGGTAGGTGGCTGTTTACGGGGAGCTAAGTCCCCGAGCTTTCAGTCCACAACCCAACCGCAATGCTCCAAATTCCACAATCGAATCCTTCCTTGAGCCTTCTTGAATCTTCCTTTACCAGAAGACGGGTAATGACAGAGGAAGTAAAGCTGTCCAGGGTCAAGCATGTACCACCGACCTCAGAATGTGTATGGCTTCCCTCAGCATGTGAACGGCTTACCTCAGCACGTGTACCTGTCCAACCTTGGCCCATGTTGATGCGTGGAAGGAACACCGCCCACCCATGTGTCAACTTGCCCACTGCGGCTCGCGCATGCTACCGAAATCCCGGTACTACAAATAGGTTATAGCCACACCTGCGCGTGTACCTCGCCTGTACACCATTAACCCCCCCGAGCCAAAGGGTGTGCGGAATACCATCCACCCACCCACCTTGGTGCGCAGCGGTTTGAACCGATAGCCACCCACCCACCTTGGGGCGCAGCGGTTTGAACCGATAGCCACCTCGGACTGTCCGCCTTCCTTCAACCACTTCTGGGTAAGGTAAACCGTAAGTACCCATGTCTCCACGCGCACTTATTACACCTTCACCCTTCAACATGTTGCTGGGGTAAGAAACACGACCCAGTCAGTCACCTCAGTGCGCCTACTCTAGTACTTAAAAAGTCCTCAGCCCCCTCGGCGCGCGCAGTTCGCTTACCCAGCTCTAGCGAGAGCGCAAGGCACACCCTCCTCTGGCTGGAGTGGAAGGCATGCCCACCTCGGTCTACGGCCAAGCATCGGCCACCTACCTCGGCGCGCGTATTTCTTGTCGCCCCCTTCCTCGTCCGTGTCGACGTCGATCCGCGTGTCCAGCGCCTGGGACCCTGCGCGCCCCTGCAGCTTGCGCGCTGACATGGCAACCGCCATCTGCAGGAGGGCCACCACAGGGGGCCCGGCCACGCCATCCACTGTTAACACCAGCAATCCACCATGGATACCGGCGGAAGGCCACGCTTTTTTATGTTACTTGCTGGAACGCCAAATTAACACTTGCTGATGCTTCAACGAACATGCAGTCCCCAATTCAGGAGGCCAAAAATATTAATACCCTGCTAAAGCCAAGTACTGTAACACCCTCTATATGAACGTCTATGTCCACCCGCACGAATCCCATTCCCCGCGACATGCTCCCACAGCCAACCCAGCACCCAGTCGTCTCCCAGGAACAACGGAGCCACAAGAACATATACCCACCCAGGCACCCCAAGCCACCCACGAACATCACCCCCAGGCAGTTTATACATTTGGGAGGCCAACCCCATCGGCGCAGCCATGGAAACCTACCCCTGAGGTGGCGGGCCCAGCATTACTACGCTCCTCCGCATCCACCGCCGCCGCATGACCCTCCTGCGAGCCCCGCGCGGCCGCAAACTTGTCCCTCCCCGCCGCCTCCGCACCGCCCCCGCCCCCATCCCCCCCCGCCGACCCTCGCTCTGCCGCCCACCCGGCGCCTGCTGGTGGACTGCTTTGGCTGCCCGCGCCGCCGCCACCTGTCGCCGGCCCATTGGTCAACGACCCCTTTGCGGCTCCTCTAGGGCTGCTCTGCCCGCCGGCGCTCCCCTTGCCGGCCTTGGCGTCGGCGGGCACCGCCACACCACCGTTCCCGTTTATAGTCCCGGGGGCTCCGTGGGTGCTTCCCCCGGGCTTGGCCCCAGGTAGCATGGTGGGCTCGGCGCACGCGGGCGTCTGTGTTGCGTTGGGGATAAGGGGGGGTGAGAGTTGGGAATGACCGCGGGGCAGGGAAACTATTTTTTTAGGTTCACCGCACACAAAGGCTGGATCATGCGTATCATGGGACTGTTAGAATGGTAGGAAGTACGTGCCAAGTGAACACCATGGAATGTTTTGTTAGTGTGGATATTTGAAAAAAAACACTGCAATCAATATGATCAATTATTAAATATGAGGCAGATGAGACTGCTTGGAATAGTCAGGGGTGACCGTGCGGCCAACAGCAACGGTCTACATGATCACTATCACAAATAAATAATCAATAGCGGAGAATGAGCCAACTTGACAACGTGCTTCTATTGATCACAACGTCGCACATCTATCTGTTCTATTGATCGCGACGCGCTCCTATGGCGGAAACGGGTACCGACTGCCAAACCAGTTGCTGAGAAACAAACTACGCACAGACAAAAAGGGACCTATCATATCAGGCTGCCGATACCTTGGAGAGGAACAGGCGTAGCTTTGTGTACAGTGACGTCGAGGAATCGCGCCCTTTCTCTGATGGCCACAGCTGCATGCATGGACCGCAAGGACAACAGCAGCAGCAAGACACCACTTGCTTTGTAAGTGGGCTGCAGATGGCAGCGGAGCAACCTTAGGGACAGCACAGAGGGCTGCCAAACAAACAAACAAAAAACATGATCCAACCACTTTCTTGGAACTGGTTTTCTTGGAACTCGCTAGCCACTCACGAGTGTCTTATCGCCCGCCAATGAGACGCGTGTGCGAAGAGCCTCAGGCAGACAGGGGGCCAATTAAGCAGGTGTCATAAACCCTGACGGAGGTACAGGGCGCTCATGGGGGGCAGGCTTATCAGACTCCCTCCATCGCATACGAACAATCCGAACGAGGGAGGAAAGCTGCCTTTTCAATCTGGCTGCATTTTTAAAAACCATCATTATCTTCCCTTTATTGAAAAAGTATTCTGCGTGTGTCAGGCTAGGTAGGGAGCCCTTACCGCCCTGCCTGCCACCAGCACAACCTTGGACTGGAAGCTGCCAGCGACGTGTGCAGTGTTCATCCAGACACGCGGCGGCTCAGCCACCACCGATGCGGATGCGGCATCAAACGGCTGTGCATACTATTATCACGATTATCCCAATTCTTCTGGCATGAAAGGAACTGTCCTCTCTCAAATGCTTCTATGTCGAAAGCGCTATGAAGTCTAGAACCAGGCACTAGGAAGCTATAGACAGCGACATGCGAGCTTAGATACCTACTAACCCAACAACAGTAATGATACTTGTATTACTACTTTCATTACTATTGTTACTTTCATTACTATTATTACTATCACATCTCCTGCGGTACAAGATACACCAGTCTCTACGTGTAAACATGACCACGGAGATTGTAGGGCCATCACTCCTCAAAGGAGTGGCGTAAGAGCTGCCAAGGATAGCAGCACGTGGCACTCCCTGCGTACGGGCGTCCTCGTGCTCTCCACACAGTGGTGCGCTCCCAGCGCGTGGGTGCTGTACGTCCCAACCCGTCACGGGCGCCTATGTAGCCATGTTGCACTGACTTCAGCATTCCTTGTTGTATTCATACATGTAATATTCCTGAAAAACCTCATGTGTGACAATATTCCTGGACAACCTCTCCAGCATGACAATATTCCTGAAAACCCTCTCCAGCATGACCTGTGACAGCGGCTCACCGGCATGGGGCAGGAGGGGCACACATATCCCGCGGGCGCGGTGTAAGGAGGGAACTGCTGGATGTGCTTCGCAAGGCAGCTCGTGTGGGTGACGTCTGCAAGGGCCCAGCGACCAGGGGGGAGGACAGTATGCGGCAAGGGGCAACAAATGGTAGGGCAAGGGACAGTGGCAACAGCGGCAAGGGGTTGTCAGTCACAGGGCACCGGACGAGGGGTACTAGTAATGGCGAGCCACTGGTAGGGCAAGCGGCAAGAGGCTACAGGTGATAGGGCAAGGGGCAGCGGCAGCAGTGGCAAGAGCAGCAGCAGTGGCAACCGCGGCAAACGGTCATCGGTCCCAGGGCAAAGGGCGAGAAGTAACGGGCCCTTTGCCCTACCATGGTGGTAACGGGCCGCCCATGGTAGGGCGAGCGGACCTACCACACTGGCCAGAGAGCCGCAGTGGCGCACAAAACACAAGGGACAACTTGCATCCAACATCCATGGCAACATCCATCATCGCCTCCAACCCATCCCAACATGCGTGCACGCCTCACTCACACACGAGCCTGCCAAATCGTTTCGTCCTCCCTTACAAGGCACCTCCTTTCCCCTCCTGATAAGGGGGGGAGGCGGGGGGGGGGGGAAGGGGGGGCATGCCTCCCCCCATCCCCTCCTCCCTTTCCCTTGTTGCGTTCCTCCCCTCGCTGCCCTGAGCCCAGCCGCAGACAGCACTCGCCTGGTGTCCCCTCCACCCATTTCCCCTATCACGCTCACCACCATCGCCGGCCATGGTCCATCGCAGGACGTAGTCATAAACAAGACCCGGGTTCCCTCTACTGCTTCCCTAGTCCTAAACAAGACCCGCGCTCCCTTTACTGCTGTCCTAGTCCTAAACAAGACCCGCGTTCCCTCTACTGCTGCCCTAGTCCTAAACAAGACCCGCGTTCCCTCTACTGCTGCCCTAGTCCGAAACCCCCCCCTGGTTGGTCCACTGCTGCCCTGGCATCCTGATCAGGCACACATGCGCACCAAACACGCATGCACGCATGCACGCACCGCACATAGGCACCCGCACATATGCACGGGCCAGCGCAGCACAACTCCCGCAAGAGCCAAGGGACCGACCATCCCCCCAGCGACTCGCGCACGGGCCAACCACGCTACACACTAGCCCCGCAGGAGCCTTGCAAGGGTGCGACATCCACTGGCCACACATGGGCCATGCATACATACGACATCCACTAGCACGCGTGGGCATGATGACGTCCTCGCGACTCGCGCCGAGGCAAAATGGTCCAGCCATTCCCCAGCAACACTCACGCAGGCAGGACAGGCGTATCGTCGGCTCTTGGCCCGCCAGCAGGTTTTGGTCGCAGATGGGGCACTTGGGCGGCCAGTCATAATCGCCGTCGATGACCCACTCGGAGTAGGTGCCCACCTGGCCGCGATGACATGGTTGCACACGATGAAATGGTTGTACGGGTGCCAGCGTGACCAAAGAGCACGGGTGCCAGAATAATGGTGATAGTGTCGTCAGAAAGCACCAAACGTGAAAACGCTAGCTGCCCAAATCTGAGATTCTGCGGTTATACCACGGATGCCAGGATGATGATAGAGCACATGCATGCCACGATGAAGATGCAAAGTGTGGGTGCCAGACTGACGGCTACAGGCACGCGTGACAGGAAGATGAGGGTGAAAGAGAGGGGCATTATATGGATGAATTTAGAACCCAGGAATATGGAACGCAGGGGAGTCGGAACCCAGGAATATGGAACGCAGGGGAGTCGGGCAGAGGGGAGTCCAAAGACGGGGGTTCCCATGGCATCAACGGTGTAGGTGAGAGGTAAACAAGGCCGCGGTGGCAGGAGGCACTCCTACCAAGGGCTTCGCGAGGCAGCCCCTTTTCCGTACTCGTTGCCACCTGGGCAGGATTACAGGTATCGTTTACTAGATCAGTGGGCCTTGCTGGCAGCAACTTTCCCCAGGAGTCGGGGGCAGCATGCACACCCTTGCCCCCACGTACCAGTGTTCAAGGGTCCCACGTATTGTGCAAGTGCAGCGTCCCATCTGCAAGCCTTGTTCCATGCACATGCTTGCCCCCATGTACAAGTGTCCATGGGATCCCCTTGAAAGAGTAAATTGCCATCACAAGCGAACAGGAAGAGCTTCATCACAAAGGGGATACCTCATACCAGCTCGGTGCACTCGCTCCACCCCACGAGCTCGTCCCACGAGCGAAATACTAGCACAGGTTAGCCGCGTGAACATATTCCCTAGCGTGTGCTAGTATCATGCCGTACATGGCGACACCTCCTCCCATCCAAGCATGCACATACGCAATACAGACCAGGCTTCCGGAGGGCAACACCTCAAAGGAGGTCGGGTGGCTCCTTGTCCTAGGCAGGGCTGGCACCTCGATATGAAGTCACAGCCCAGTTGGCGAGAGTATAGTAGAAGCTTTGGCAGCCTTGGTAGGGCTTGCACCCGGCACAGCTACTACCCGTGACCTCAGGATATTGGTACAGGTAGCAGTAATACCGGTACGGGTGCGGACGAGGGTCAAGCAGTCCCTATACCGGCAGAACTGTACCAGTACTAGCAAAGCTCTGTAGGTACCTTGTACAGACACCAACGTGCCGACATGGGGTATGCGTACCAACCCTAGGTCCAAGGCCTGTGAGGCACACAGGCTATTGTAGAAGGATTCGGTGAATATTTCGCATATCTTCTAGATCGATCTTGTATCGTGAGAAGGGGGCCAGGCGAGGCACCCACCACGCATTGGGCATGCTCGGGCATGCAGATGCACTCTCCGCAAAGTGGGAAGCTGTGGACGAAACAGTACCATTTCGTTGCCTGCAGAGGGAGGTGCAATCGGTTGTGGATGGATGTAGGAGATGCAGCGGCAACAGACGAAATGACATTCCAACACCCCTTGTAGACTGCCGGGCGGGGAGAACGCTGTCAACTTTGTGGACAGCCCTCATAAGGTAGGTGCTAGCAGAACCTACGTAGGCCAGGCATGGGAGACAAAGAATTCAAGCCAAGACCTGAAAGGAGGGAAGGACGAGGTTTCCACAACGCATGCTGCATGGCGACTGAGGGGGAACGGACACCCTATCAGCTTGGTAAAAGCACTTTGCTTGTACGACCCTACAACCATGCATCTTCTGCCCCGAAGCCAGGGCGGACACAAGCACGTGACGCCGCTGAACAAGGTCAGAATAAAGCAAGCGCTTGGTACAAAATTGCAGACGAAGAGAAAACAGACATAAATGAGAAACAGCTGCACGCCTGACCGGTGCACGGGCTACGGCGCAACGCTCGGTCCTACCCATATAAAGTTACGGAATATCGGTATTGGACACATGCCAATTGAAGCCTACAGCCCAACTACCAAATGTTGAATGCCAACATAAAATAATATCCTTAGCACAACATGAAAAGGACGACAAAACGCACAGACCTTTCGGCATTTGCACACCACCATATTATGAGTAGCTCGTTCAAAGAGCGGACGCCAGTCGTAATAAAAATCTCCCTAAAATCTCGGATTTACTGAAGTCGACCAACTACCCCCTTCATGCCGGCAGGGTAAACTCATGGCGCTTCCGAGCACCAACTTTTGGGCCTTTGCATCCTGTCTACCATAGCCAGAGGAAAACTAGTAATTAGACCCTGGCAATAAGACGACATGACCCAACGCGAGTTCTTCTGTGCCTCGCTGTTGCTTATAGGCTGTGAGTTGTGTGAGTTGTGACTTGGACTGGGGATCGGTGCCCGGTGGCACGCTTTCGCGGGCGCATCGAGTTCGAACGCACGCAACACGTTTTCAAAGACCCTACAGGGTTGACATCGGGCGCGATTGGGCCAGATTTCCGGACCCGTTGTTGTGTGGGTGGTTCCGGACCCGTTGTTGTTGTTTGTTGTTGCTGGACCCGGTCTCCTCCCATCACGCCGATTCACGCGCCCCATCTACCAAAATAATGTTTTTGTTGTTGTTGTTGCTGCATCGTTGATGTAGTAGTAGTAGTTTTTTTTTTTTGTATTCTAAGAGATACTCATATACTATCCGGCCCTCGGACACTACAGAGAATCTCTGCTGCAATTGTGCGGCGCGGGACTCAACAACAACAACTACTAGTAGTACTACACCCCAAGGTTGTTGAGATCATCCCCCGGGGGCGTTGAGCCAAATCTCTGCTGCCCAATGCCCATGTGCGGCGTGGGCAACAACAACAACACGTTGAGCCACCTTGCTTCTCGCGTCAGAGGTCTTGACACGCGGCGGACATGGGTTTAACGTACCATTTTCCCGCAGGAATTTATAAAATTCAAGTTGTGTTCGTTTTGGCACGGTCTTGGTCTGCCAATTTACAAGCGGTAGTTGAAACATGTACAGTACTGCTTCGAGAAGAACCGGTGCACCTAGGTTTTTATACCGGTGTATAAAGGAAGTTTTACATATGATAACATCGACAGCACCCTCTCTGTGCTCGCCCAAGCGAAAAATCTGCGAAAGCAGTTGTGGAGTTCGAGTCTACAACCAAGAATATGTTTTTTGACGTAAATGCCCGATCGTGCGCCTGTATAAAGAAATGCCGGGGATGCCATTGATTCCCAGTGTTCTTGGCATGAAGTTATAGCTATACCAGAGTCAACCATCAAGCTTTGCAGATCGCCAGACTACGTTGCCGAAGTAACTAAAACTCAAGGGCTGTCTGGGAATTAGATGATTGAAAAGTCCCCTAGCGTCAGTAAATTCAAATCCCTTCCTTTCTGGTACATTTAGAAAGGCGTTTCGGTCAGTCATATGGCTGAGCAGTTCGTTACGAGCTTCACTGACGTTGCAGCGGACTCAGGTCAACAGAAAAAGCCAGACGTGGTTGTCCCCCGCCGATTCCTCGTGAGTGATGCCACTGGGTATATAAACTTCTTCCATTGCACACTAGATCTTGCCGCCGGAACCTCTGTCTGCTAAATAAGCTTTAAAGCAGCGTAGATCTTCATTCCAACGGCCCCCCCTGCCTAAGAATCATTTGCGGCCGTGACGCCTACGGCTTCGCAAGCCAACCCCGCCTAGTTTTCAGAGGGGGTTTATATCTGTTCTCGTTGGCCCAGCTCCCGTATCTTTTCCTGTCCCCCACCTCTACCCACCCACCCCACGGACCCTTCCTTCCCCGTCCCCCTGCACACTCGCCATTTATCTACCTTCCATCTGCTGCTCACATAACATTCCTGTGTAATACAAGCTCTTCTCCGCATCATGAAGTAAGGCCCTTTCCTTTCCTTGCTCATAACTTGCCTCCCTCAAGCATCATCTAACAAAATACGCACGATCCCCTGCTCGCCCCCCCCCTCTCCCCACCCCACACACACTGTCGAGCCGTGGCGTGCAGAACGCGGTGTGGGTGCTCTACTTCCTGCTTCTGCTAGACATTGGGCTGAACGCTTTTACCGACCCGCTCTACGTGCTCAACGCAGCCATCCATGTGGTCGTCATATGGTGCGTGCGTGGTCACTATGTCCATTTTTGTTTTTGCAGTCTCATATACTTATCGCCGCGTACTTGGTCACGATACGTATACGTTGTACCAAAAGTACAGTAACACTAATAGTACAGTAATAGTAATAGTAATAGCACAGTAATAGTAATAGCTTCACACAGTAAAAGTAATGCTTCAAACATGCCATTCTTCTCCATGTCGGCGCTATCACACGGGGGGCACGGGGTATGGGGTACTGGGTATATGGACTGCTATGGAGTACGCCATCCCTATTTGGAAATGAGAATCCAGTCAACCTGTGACTTCAGTTAACCTGTGTGTGGACTTGAACAGCATCTCAAGGCAACTGCTATCTATTCTTACCCTGCTACTACAGCGGGATACCATCTCAAGGCAACTGCTATCTATTCTTACCCTGCTACTACAGCGGGATACCATCTCAAGGCAACTGCTATCTATTCTTACCCTGCTACTACAGCGGGATACCGGCTAGTCAGCATCCATGTGCGCTATCACGCGTCTCTGTCACTGCACTGCAGGGGCGGTAACCTGTCCCATCAACCACCCGCTGTTACGCCATGCTTGACCCTCCACATGCCCATCGGTGCCCATCTCCATGTCCCGATGCGTGCGCATCGCTATTTACCCCACACTCACACATCCCGCTGGATGTGCCGCACATGACCCTGCCTGGGCTACAGTCGCTTTGTTTGGCTGGGTGCCTTGACATGTGGATCCCCCATGGGACCGCGTTTCTAATCAACTAATTGACCGAATGCTCCTCGATTGCCTGTGTGTCTTTCAATGGACCGGGCGCCCCTTGGCCATGCGCATCTTTCTTGGCCGTGTGCCCCTTGTTTGACCGGGTGCCCACAGCCTCCAGCTGGTCATCATCATGGTGCTCTTCTTCTCCATCTACCTCACGATGACCGAGACATTCTTCTCCAAAAAGGCACTCTACCTAGGTGAGCAAAGTGACCGCTTGCGTTCGTATAGTGACCGCTACAACGGCATTGGTGCGCTACTAGGATGCCAGAAGAGAACATTTGGCGGAATTCCGCGACTACAAGGAACTCTACTGTAGGGAGCTCTATAGGGATTTCTATGTTTATAGTATTACCACACGGGCCCGCACAGTGACGACTCGCATGCGTGTAGTGACTGCTGCGCACGACGAGTTGCGCACGACGACTGGTTGGCTGCATGTCGTGACTGGTTGCCATGCGTACAGTGACCGCTTGTGACCGGTCGCCATGCGTACAATGACCGGTTGTGTGTGTAGTGACTGCTCGGGGCGAGCACAGTAGAGCCCTTCTGAACCACCGACCTTGGCACTCCGCGCTAAACGGGTTCGGATTGCAATTAAGGCGTAGCTCGGGGCCGGTTCTGTCGCGCGGCGCCCCTTCTGGCGACCCCAACGCAGGAACCGACTTACGGACGAGTGGGTACGAAGAAAAGTGGTTGGATTTCGCGCGGCGCGGCAGAATCACATCTTGGCGCCGCGTACGTAGCGCCGACTGACCACGAGACACCCGCACTAAAGAGGCCCGCCGTATTTCTGAGTTTATCAACTTTAAGGCAATCGACCCGTCTTATGCACCGCGCTGTCGAGGCGCGACGCCGGTTTAGTGCGGTGCATGAGACGGGTCGGGTCTCGAAGGCGGTGGTTCAGAAGGGCTCGAGTGACCATGTTGGCGATAATGGAACCTCTTTTCTTTGAACTTTGTTGGATCTCTTGCATGCGCATGACATGTAGCCATGATCATTCCCCAACTCACGTGGGCGCTCATGGGAACGTGTTCAGATGCGTTGCGGTGGTCCGTGACAAGCTAGCGCAGGTGTAGACGGGCAAAAGCAGTAAACTGCCAAGAGCGGTGGAGTGTAAGGATACTACACAGACACGCAGTGTAAAGATTCTTGGCCTGCGCTTGCCTGCGGTTGTCTCATTGGTATCCCTTGGACCATGATGTGATATAACTTGGACGGTGACACTTGAGAGCATTCAACTCGATTCATGAAGGAGGGGGGACATCCAGCCAAAACAGCACACTCACTCGTGTGTCCGGCGCGGCACCTCCGGACGTGGAGCGGACTCCAAAAATGTGTCCGGCGGCAGAATTTTTGCGACGGAGTGTACTCCAGTCGAAATTTTTAGGGCGGCGCGAAGAAAAATTTTGTGGAGCTAACTCCTCCCGCCGGTCCGGCGCCTGGTTTTAGGAAAGGAGTGCGCTCTGGTGATCCCGCTAGCTCGGTCAGGCGTTTGATTTTAAGTGCAGGAGTCCGCTTTGGCCCTGCTGTACTTACAACTTACGCTGAGAACTTACCAAGTATTGGTTGATTCTAGGAAGACGTATCAACTTTCAGGCAGGCGTCAGGTTGTTGTTGTTGATTCTGACACCGGACCTGGCGTCAGGCAATAGGCATCGAATTTCCGCCGGCTTGACGTCATTCTTCTACTTGGAGAATATGCTAATACTATCGCTTACTAAGAGCTTCTACTAAGAGATTCTACAAAAAGTGCCACGTGTCGTACAAGCCACGTAGCACGCAGCACACTCCCAAGTCGATCCGGCGCAGCCTTTTGACTGACAGAGTGCACTCCACCATTTTTCACTTTGGCTGGCGCCGGGCGGCGCGGTAGGCCAAACTCTGGAGTACGCTCATGTACGATTTTAGGGGGGGATGTCCCCCCTCCTATTCATGACGCTCTCGTGGATATCGGCTGCGCGTTGCAAGTCTCTGGTGCCTGTGCCGCCAGCAAACCTGCTGGGATGCCATCACTTCCAGTTTGGCACAGTGACATCGGCACATCCCCCCGATGCATGAAAACACCCCAATCACACTCACGCACTGATTTGGGGAGTAACCGTGCCCCCCTGTAAATATTGCTATGGAGCGCCTCCCAACATAGGATGGGGCAGGGGTGTCAACGATCCGCACCCTTTGCTGCTACGCTGTGCATGTATGCATGGTCAACTACATGTCACCCCAGCCACATACGCCGCTTTTGCTCCCGTTCAGGCCTGCGCTTCCTGGCCCCCATCCGGTGACACCTGTCTCAAGGTGACACCGGTTCCGCTTGTTCCCTCTGGCCTTTGCCCCTTGTCTGCTCGTCTGCTGCCACCTGGCAGGCCTCTTCCGCGAGTTCCCCTCGCTCTTCCTCATCTGCCCCATCCACTTCCTCGTATTCATCGGCATCCGGCTCTACCGCATGGTAAGGCACTAGGTAGCATCCGGCTCTACCGCATGGTAAGGCACTAGGTAGCATCCGGCTCTACCACATGGTAAGGCACTAGGTAGCATCCGGCTCTACCACATGGTAAGGCACTAGGTAGCATCCGGCTCTACCACATGGTAACACACTAGGACGATCGGGGCCAGGACTTGGCGACGCAATTCGGGGTGCAGCGCAAGATAATGGTCCGGTGGAGATAGTGGTGAGATGGGTTGGTTGAGACCCTGTGCAGGGTAGTGAGGTTGCATCCGGCTATCCCGCATGGCACGCCCTTGATGTGGGTGCTGCGAGACGATGGTTGAAGTGGAAGGATGGCCCTTGTTGACATTGGCGCATGGTAGCGAGACGCATCCGGCTCTACCACATCGTGCCTTGCCCAGGCCCCGGGCTAGCTCACGTAGGTTGTGGCACCGCAGCGTGAGCCGACCGCGGCAGCCTCATGGTGTGGGCTTGCGGATGGCAGCAATTGCGTTACCACACGACAATGGTAGCGATATTCAATGATAGCCATAGCACACGACAGCGGGAGCGAACGACAGCGATATTTTGCATGGCAGCGGCAGCAAGCATTAGCGGGGAATGGCGCGCAACATCTGCATCGCAGCGCGATTTGAACCAGAGCTTCTTAACTCGTGTGAGGTCGACACTGTGTTGAATAGTTCGCGATAGTGTGTGAATTTGGCGTGTGCGCATGTTGGGCGTGTGTGGCCCATGTCCGGCCAGACAAGCAACCTGTGAGATCACACATCAAGCATGTCAACCATAGGGTAACCATATAGAGATGACCATCTAGAGGTGTGTTTCCATGTTGGTATGACATGTGGCGTTTCCATGTTGGTATGAGAACTCCATGTAAATGGGCTGTTTCCGTATAGTTATAATGTTTCCAATTACAAATGAAGTTTTCACATGGTGCAAAATGTTTACTTTTACTAGTATTTTTTCAAGGTTCCAGATCGATGTAACGCTCCCATTGAGGTATGATGTTCCCAGGGCAATAACAACCCTACTGCACTCGCCCTTAATCGAGAATTTTTACTATTGTGTGTTATTTTGCTATTATTATCCGCTTTTCTGCCGCTGGGCGATCTTGTTGGTACCACACGGCACTTCCTTACTCACAGTGGCACAGGGCCATGTACGTTGTCATGCTGCGTTGGCATCTGACTGCTTGCTGCCGCCACCCTGTGTGACCCGGCACCGCTTGGCACCCCTCTTGGTCGCAGGCTCTTATTTATAGCTATGTGCCCCACGCCCAGCTGTGGGATGGCTTCTACCAATACGCCTACCTGATTCAAAGGCTGGGTAAGTCGTGTCTCAGCGTGGCTTGCCTACCTGATTCACAGGGCAGGCATGTCGTAGCTTGAGCACTTCTCTTCCCACGCCTCATCCCCCTTTGCTTGGCCAACATTTGTTAGGCAGCCACAGCAAGGGGGTGATGACAGTTGCATGTATTATACACGGGCCAAACTAAAGGAATGGTACATTTCATGTGGATGCTGCCCCATGTTAATGGGAAGTCTGCCTAGTTGGCATGGGAATGCTCAGAAAGCTGTCAAGCATTGGGATGGAAAAGGAGGCTGGTTCTCTCCACCGTTTACCTTGCTAGCAACTGCCTCACTGTCACTCTATGTGTTTTTTTTGCCATGACCCATCAATCTCATGCACGCTAACTACCTTCATGCCTTTGTAAAACAATGATACAAGATACTGCCTTCATTGCTGCTACTAATGATGTGCATGCATACATGCATGCATGTGTGTGTGTCGCGTGTGTGCACGCAATGCGTGCCCGTTGCGTGCTGCAGTGGCGATGCTCTTCTACGTTCTCGTGAACGCATCCGTGCAGCGCCTGCTGTCGCAGCCCAAACTATTTACGCGTGAGTGTCTGGCGCGGTCGGGGTGGAGATCGTGAAGCTCCAGTGCGACGGCTGGTATTATAACCAAGACTATTCCTTTGTAGCGCAATGTGCATATGAGAAATTCAAGAGAGTATTATATCTCGCGGGAGGCTCTAATCAAGTAGAGCGCACGACAAGCTCCATGAACATACAAGCTGACAACCTGATAGCCAACGTTTATGTGGCCACCAGTAAGTACTTGCGTGTCATGCATGCGCATGTGGCCACCAGCTTGGCGTCACAATTGTTTCTTGACTAACTGGGCGTGATTTGGCTGAACCATGTGCAGACAATTACTGAACATGGAACTCTGTGATGGGGACTCCTGTTCCCGCCTTACATAAAGAAGAGAGTTTTCGGCCCCAAGCATGACAGGGCCATGTAATATATATTAAAAATATAATTACTTACAGCAGAGTGAAATCACTCAAACCAAAGCAAACGCCCAGCTATAAACCTATATACAGAGCCATGTCAAAGCTCTATACTACGATAAGACCAATGGAAACGCCTAACGGGAGGAACCTAATAGCCCTGCTGCACCGCAAAATCAGCCCGCGTACGGCGGAGCATGATGTCAGCCATGGCCCGAGTCAGCGCCACCGACAAGCGCTGACGCCAATATGACGTCCAGGTCCGCGCCGACCATGGGGCCCGCTGGCCCTCCAGGTCCAGCCGGTCCTCCCGGAGCCGGCAACACTCCTTGAAGAAGGCGGAGGTCAGGGGCCCCATGGCCCCAAACTCCTCCAGGACAAAGGGCACCACACGATGGTGCCCGACGTCGCCGTAGGCCAGGAGCTTGGCCCGCTCCGCCCGGTCCGCCGTGTAACCTGCCGTGAGGGAGGCCCCAGCCACGTGGCTAAGAGCCAAGGGCCGCGCCACCGAAACGTCAATAAGCAGATGCCGGCCACCCCCCTCAAAGTCCAGCACCACGATGTCAGGCCGGTGGTTGGGGGAATAGAAGGCAGCGCCATCCGCATCCTCGGACCGGATGTTCGCGTGGGGGAAAACCGACCGAATCATGGCGAGCACCACCGTCAGGAGGACAGTGTGCAAATACAAATACCAATTCTGATTCTGTTGGCCCCCCATGCAGGCAAGGTAGTGAGTCCCCGTGGGATCCAGCGGCTGCCCACAGCTACCACAAGGCCGCCCGGCCGGAACAAGAGGCTGCGGGGCAAATAGCTGGTGCCGGAGCGCCACCGAGTAGTGGCTGGGAGCCAAGGCGAATGGGGGGGCCATGGGAAGAGCACGAAGGTACGCCGAGCCCACACTCCGCAAGGAAAGCGAGAACAGCCACGCACGTCCCTGGGCGTTGAGGTCCGCGAAAAGAGCAATCCAATCAGCCGTGTGCAGAATACCCGCGTAGGTTTTCTGGTGTTTATCGATGACGCGAGCAGGGAATGCGGCGGGAGATTGAACGGAGGCGACCGAGGGAGTGCCGCGAGGGAGGTGGCGCTGTACCGCCTGAGCGGCACGGACGGGAGAACAGGCCTGCTGGATCTCAGCATAGGCCTCCTGGATGGCGGTGACGAAGGGCAAAGGGCTGCTGGGGTCCAGGAGGTCAGGCGCTGCCGTTGCCAAAAGGGGCAGGAGCCGGCAGCTTTCCGCCCACGACTGAGCGACGGAGCCCAAAAATGCTGCTGGGGCCAGCCGGGCGGCACGAGTCAGACCGCAGCCACCCATCCGTGCAGGCAGGGAGGCAATGCGAATAGCATGTGGCGGGAGGTCGGGGCCCGGGACCAGCTGCGCCAAGGCCGACTGGATGCGTTCGTCGTGGCCCTCGGCGGCCAGCCGGACCTGAGCCGGAAGAGCGCCCCGGAGCCAGTGAACGACGCGAGGGTGAGCGCAAAACCACAGAAGCAGACCCTTGGTCTGCGAATCATGAAGGCGCGCAATCAAGGGCAGTACCTCAGTGCGTGCCTCGAGGGCGGCCCGCAGAGCATCGATGACAAACGCGGGGTCGCCAACCGGAACGCCGAGGACATCCAACCCATGGAGGCGCTCGTCCCGGCCCAAGAGCTGGGGCGGAAAGCCGGAGCAATCACCTTGGGGCGAGTACACCGCGCACTTGGCCAGGGTCAACTGGAGGTTGATGTCGGCCACCGCGGTCTGCAGTGCCAGCAGAGCCGCGGTGGTGTCCGGCACAGGGCCCAGAAGGTAGATATCATCCAAGTAGGCCTGAATAGCGACCGCCGGGTGGGCAGCATGGACCGCTTGGAGGCAACCCTGGAGGGGGGCGGCAAAGTACAGGGGTCCCAGGGGGTCCCCTTGCTGGGTGCCCGACCGCGACAGCAGGCCGCCGCGAGTGCCGTCCTCCATGATGTGAACCAGTTGGCCGGGCTGGCCGTAGCACACGGCTGTCCAAGCGTACAAGTCCTCGAAGGACTCCATGACGGCCGCAAACATGCTGGCGCGGGACAGACTGTTGAACGCGTTGTGGCAGTCGACCTTGACGACAGCGTGGGTGGGGTGGGCCTCGAGGTAGGCCTGCACCGAATGGATGAGGATATCCGCCCCGCCTGGAGTCGTCACCCCCAGCTGGGCCGCCACCGAGGTCTCACCCGCTGCGAGGGGCGGGCAGAAAAAGGCACGGAGCTCGGGCGCCTTTTGGCGGCAGATCACTTTGCCCACGAGCTTGCGGAGCACCTCACCGCAGGCGATCGGGCGCACCTTGCCCTCGGGGGGGGCAAGACACCCTTGAGCAGAGCGAGGAGGCGAGCGCCCGCTAACCACTCGCGCGCAGCGGGAGGAACGCGACCAGCCGCCAGGTCAATGAGGGTGTCAAAGAGAATGTCCTCGCCCCCATGCCCCACCAGGACCTCCAAGTGCTCGTAGCGCCAGCCCGACGGCCCGGTAGAGGAAGCCCGCGGGACCGCACGCATCACCTCCAGGAAGCAGTCGCGGTCCAGCCGGAGGGGGGCCGGCAGGGGGTCCGGCACGGGCAGCTGGAATCCGGGCTCCGCAGGGTGAAGAGCCTCCAAGGCCGCCAGGGTAGCCGCATTGGCGGGGGCCAGCTTGGCCATTTCCAAGCGGGTCATGGCCCGGCTGAGCTGCCCCTCGCGGACGAGGCGGATGACGTCGGCGGCCACCCGCTCGAAGTTGACCTCCCCCGACAGCCGGGCCGTGCGCGGGGGCGGCACGCCAAACAGCCCCTCCCAGTCCCCCTGCAGAAAGCGTCGGCAACGGGCAATAACCGCACCCTGGAGGCCGCGCACACCACGCCCGAGAGGGGTGAGGAGCAGGCGGGGGGTCACCATGTGCAGTTTAAAGCCCAGCGGGTCGTCCGGAGCGGCGTGCATGCGCCGGAGAGAAACGATTGCACATTGCGCGAAAAGGCTACGCGCGCGGTGGGGGAGGTCGGTCAGGGTAGACGTCGGGTTGATGGCGCATGCATCCCAGGGAACCGTGTCAAGCCAACGCCAACTGGCCGAGTAGTCGGGCGGCGGGGGCTGGGAGCCGGTGGGAGCCGAGGCGGGAGGGGGGGAGGGGGCCGGGACTGCTGGCCGGTTGAGGGGCCGTTGAGCAACACAGGCGCGCGCGTGCTGAGCGCGCCCGTGAATGGAGTACACCCGCTGGCAGTGAGCTTCCGGGCACCGGTAACAGCTCATGGCCTGCAGATCCGCCGCGCCGAGATCGGGGTGCACAGCGCGAAGGTGCTGGCAGAGGAGGTTACGGTTGTGGAACACACCAGCACACGGGGACCCCGTGGGAAGCAGCACGGCACACCGGTGAAGGCCGTCGGCGGGCGCTGAGTGGCGGGGAGCGGCGCCAGCAAAGGCAGGACGTGGGGCCTGCGGCGTCTCCCCAGCCGGGCCGGCAGGCGCGCGCACCACGACCCGACCAGCGCCCGGCATGCCCGCCGGGGCCACGGAGGAGGCAGTGCCCACCGGGGAGACCCCCAGCCATGTAATATATATAGTAGGGATGCACTTATCCACCTCCATGAATCCTGAACGACTCGACACACGTGGATAAGATAGGAGCAGGCTGGAGCCACCATGGTCCGGATTCCCCCAGATCTCTGGCATGCGCTGGTTGTCTCTTTGATATAATGAATGTCAAGATTGTATTACACATAAACCATAGAAATGTGAGATGTCCAATTCACTGATTGATCGACGAGGAATTTACGGTACAGAATAAATTAAAAAAATAAATTATAACATGCCTCCGTTGGGAGATCATGTAGCACATATTCCTTGATGGATGGGTGGAGTGAACGGGGAGCCGCGTAATCGAACTAACCTAGTGCTAATCTGATCTAGTCTAGAAAAATCCTAACTACACTACTCATGCATCAAAACGCCTCCTCCTCTTGGGGGGAGGTGGCTTGCTCACAGGGGCTGGCGTGTGAGCCTTGACAATCTTCTGCCACCGCGTCTTAATTGTTCTGCATGGCAGTCCAAAGTACGGTACACAGATCCTCACAATGATCGAACCTGTGGGCAAGCCCCCCCCCCCCAGGCGAGGGAGGCGTATTTTAATTAATTAATTAATTAAAATCATAGCTCCGTGGGGAGCATACGTAACACATAGCCCTGAGAAAGGGGCATCTATGGGTTTGTAATACAATCAGGGCGACAACCTGCAGGTGTAGGATGTACAACTATCACCTGCTCTGGGTGCACTATAGGTGCACCTGCACCTCCATGATGGTTCATGCCTCCTAAACAAGCACAGGCACCCAGGGGGGGCTTGAGGAGAGGGCCTAGAAGGCCTGCATGACATATTGGGTGGAAGGTATGTGGCTAGGCTATAGCTAGGGTACACATGGCCTCTCAGCAGGGAGTAACTCCCTGCATGGGCAAAGCATGACTCGAAATTGCTACGGCTATTGCAAGGGCGGGTGTGGGCCCATCACGTAGGCATACATGGCCACGTCACTAAGCTTTCTAGTCTACACTACTGCTATATATTCCCTAGGCTGGGGTGGCTGGGGTGGCTGGGGCGGCAGGGGTCGCCTGCCAGGGCTTGTGGGCGACGTAGATGTCCGCCCCCTTCCAGTAGACCGGCTTCTGCCCCGCCGTCTGCCGAAGCTGGAGGTAGGTCGGCCATAACTCCCGTCGCCGTTGTTGCTGCGTCAAGGTCAAGTCGTCGTCCAGCGTGCATGTAGGCGGTCCCCCTGCAAGCCGCTTGCGACACTTGAGGAACTCCATCTTATTATCCGCCATGGTGTCAAAGGTGAGGAGCAAGGGGGAGGGGCCGGCCTTACCCCGCGAGCGGTGAAGGCGGGTCACCCCCCGCGGCTTGCCCTTGTGTACCAGTGATAGCCATGGGGACAAGGAGTTTTGTTCTCAAACGCCATCAGTGGCAAGGGTCTCGGGGGTCTCGTCCTGCAGCGGGTCGAAGTGCTTGACTATGACGTTAACCAGGCTGCGCTAATTGGCGAGCTTGGCCTCCTCGCGGAGGTCCAGCGTCTGGGCGGCGACGGCGGAGGTGGTGGAGGTGGCGTGCTGCTTAAGCATGTCCGCCCAGGTCGGGATGGGAGGAGCATCGCCGGCATGGCCAGCAGGGGCTGGCCGAGCGGCGATGTCCTTCACCGCCTGGGTGGTGATGCCGGCGGTGTTCTGCAAGCATTCGATGGCTATGGCATTGTCCGGCCTGCAGGCGCTTGTCGATGGCGAGGAGCTGGGCGGTGAGGGCGTCGGTTGTGGTGGAGGTGGAGGCGAGGAGCTTGGAGGTGGCGGTGGTGGTGGAGGAGAGGAGGGGAAGCTCGGCAGCCAGCGTGCCCCCCATGGCCGCCACATCTGCGGCGAGGGGGGTTGTAACGTGCTGCACGAGGGCCTGGTTGATGATGGAGCGGATTTCGGAGGTGGAATTCATGGAGGTGGGGGCCCAGATCTCGGCGATCGACAGAGCGCCCGAGGAGGGAGCAGAGGGCGATGAGCTGAAGGCGGGGGCGGGGGATCCCCCGCCCCCGCCTTCAGCTCATCGCCCTCTGCTCCCTCCTCACTATAAGGCTGGGCAGATCCGGCATGTAGTACCGGCCACGCCACCTCCAGGCGGAGTGAGGCGACCGAGGTCGTCAAGGTGCCGGCACAGGGCAAGAAGCGAGGTGCGCGACCCGTAAAACACGGCGCTCATAAAAAGGGTGGGCTTTGCGTTGCAGTGACAGTGCCCACCATGCGGCTGATTTGGCGTCAAAGTCGAGTTCTTTCCAGCCCGGCTCGGCAGGGGGCGCCGGATCCTCAGGGCGGCTGCGTTTAGGCTCAGGCGATGCAGAGGGCGAGGCAAGCCCGTGAGGGGGCTGGGCAACCACCAGTGCACGACTAGTGTCACCGCTACCTTCCGGACCTATGAGCGGAGCTGCAGCCGGAGCTGCAGACGTATTTTCATTGCCTAACGCATTCGGCCAGGCTGCGTTCCGTTGTTGTGCGTTTGCTCGTCATAATAGCAGTTCGCGTAATAGCTGCAGGCCGGTCACAATACTGCGTTACAGCTGTAACCGTTTATAGTAGCAGATGCGCCTAGAAAAGATGCATCGGTTGCAAGTGATCTGACGGAATTTGGGGCTCAGACGCGAAAGTTCTGAGCTCCGCCGTTGACCAGCCATGGCTACCTCGTGGCTCGTGGCTCGTGGCTCGTGAGACAAATATGCGCCGGGGGAGGCGTTAGATCGATATAGATAGGTTTTTATTGACTAGACTAGCCTGGAATATAGATCGATTAGATTTTTGCCCGCGGCTCCGTCACCACCGGCCCACCCAAGCCCGGCCGGCCACTACTAGTCCATGGAATGGGTACTACATGGCCCCATGCATGCATGCTAGACAAGACGTACCCCTAGGGCCTATAGAGGGTCGCGGGCACCATAGTTACCTATACAGTAGTGTAGGACTGCTTAATTTTGTAGATAGCTTAGACGGGTAGGATTCGGTTACCCATCCATCGATCCATCCATCAAATCCAGATGATGCCTAGCTTTATCTAGTTATATCGGCTAGCTGCATGTGCATGCCCACGCAGAGAGCTGCTCTCTGCTGAGAAGCCACGCTCTAGCCATTATCTAGCCATGATGATCTAATTCCCCCATCTATTAATTTAAATTAATTTAATTTAATGATCTCCCCACAGAGTCATGTTCTAATTTAATTTAACCCATAGTCGGCTGACCCATTTCTTTTCTTTTTTTTTTACCGCCTCGTCTGCCATTAATTAATTAATGAAGAAATTAATGAGACTCGTGCTCCCGTTAGAGAGTCACGGCCATTACATGCAGTATAGAGGACAGCTCAGATGAGGATTATTTGATCAGACAGCTCAGATGAGGATTATATCCAGGTGCCTCTAGTGACTATATGGTTGGGGCATGATGATGCAGACGCCTTTGTAACTTTTGTGTAATTATTTTTTTCTGATGAGATTAGCATCGTACTCTGTACGTGGCATGCCCATGCCCATGACACGCGGGGGGTGTACATGTGGGTTATAACCAGGGCTGGGGATGCCCCTAAAACCCCTCAGGCTCCGGCTAGAGGCCTTCATATTCTCCCAAACCGGCGCCTCTAAATGTGTGTGTTCCAAGCCTATCTGTGGGCTCTGGACCATTAAAGTTAAATTAAATTAAATTATAACATGCCTCCGTTGGGAGATCATGTAGCACATATTCAGTTCCATGATCGATGGGTGGAGTGGAGGAAGCCGCGTAATCCAACTAACCTAACTCTAAGCTATCTAGTCTAGAAATTAGCCTAACTACACTAGACTCATGCATCAAAACGCGCCTCCTCCTCTTGGGGGGAGGGGGCTTGCCCACAGGGTCTGGCGTGTGAGCCTTGACAATCTTCTGCCACCGGCCCACCGCGTACGTCTTGTCCTGCATGGCAGTCCAAAGACGGGAGAGAGAGTGGATGCGGTGTTCAAACTGGGCTGGGACCATGGGGCATAATTACTGCATCCGCTATGAGTCAGCCATGGCCATGCATGCTTTGCCCATGCAGAGAGCCATTGAAGTGCTCTCTGCTGAGACGCCATCATGCCCAATGAGTTACTCTCTGCTGATCGAGGCCATGTGTACCCCAGCTATAGCCTAGCACTATACCTTCCACCCAATATGTCATGCAGGCCTTCTAGGCCCTCTCCTAGCTCATGCCGCCTTGTGTGCCTGTGCTTGTTTAGGAGGCATGAACCATCATGGCGGTGCAGGTGCACCTTGTGCACCCAGAGCAGGTGATAGTTGTACATCCTACACCTGCAGGTTGTCGCCCTGATTGTATTACGAACCCATAGATGCCCCTTTCTCAGGGCTATGTGTTACATATGCTCCCCACGGAGCTATGATTTTAATTAATTAATTAATCATGCCCAAGCCATTGCGCCCAACGGAGTTATGTTACAATTCAATTCAAGCCATTGCGCATTACGAGCCACGAGCCACGAGGTAGCCATGGCTGTCGGAGCTCATAATAACTTTCACGTTTGAGCACCGAATTCAGCTGTGAATATCACAATCGCTTCGTCTTTCTTAGACGCACATGCTGATATAATTTTCCGAAGCTATAACGCACTATACGATGAGCAAACGCCGGCCTCTCGACGCAACGCAGCCTGGCGGCTGCGCTCAGCAATGAAAATACGCCTGCAGCCCCGGCTGCAGCTTCGCCAACCGGCCAGACAGAAGGCAG
Organism: Mesostigma viride; assembly: GCA_009746045.1. Classification (NCBI taxonomy): domain Eukaryota; kingdom Viridiplantae; phylum Streptophyta; class Mesostigmatophyceae; order Mesostigmatales; family Mesostigmataceae; genus Mesostigma; species Mesostigma viride. The sequence goes on from RPFO01000329.1 coordinate 92,651, forward strand.
CGGCGCCACTAGCCAAGCTCTAGTGGTCGCCCAGCCCCCTCTCGGGCTCACCTCGCCAGCAGCGTCGCCTGAACCCAAGCGCAGTCGCCCTGCCGAGCCGATTTTTGACGAATTTGACGCCAGCCAACCCGGCTTTTTCGACAAGCTCACTGAAGACCGCATCCTGAGCTACGTGTTCTGGGGATCCACCGCCTCGCTTATTGAACTGTGCAAGCAGCAGAGCTTCCATCAGGGTCGTCTCATCAATACTCAGCAGCACTACTACAGCGTCGCCCATACGAGTACATCTTCACCGCCCCCCGCCCCCGGCTGCAGATATACGCCCTCTTCTCCCTCCTTGGACGCTCCATCGGGGAGCTCTGGCCCCCCAAGCCCATCACCACCACCTTGACCGAATCCTCCATCCGCGCCCTCCTTAAGGAAGCTTTCGAGCAGCACGTGACCCCCCTTGCCACAGATGTGGCGGCAATGGGCGGCACGCTGGCTGCTGAGCTCCCCACCATCTCCACCGCCACCTCCACCCTCCTCGCCTCCTCCACCGCCACCACCCCCTCCTCCGACGCCATCACCGCCCAGCTCCGCGACATCGACCAGCGTCTTAAGGACAATGCCATCGCTATCGAGGTCTTGCAGAACACCGCAGGCCTCACCGCCCAGGTGGTGAAGGACATTGCCGCCAAGCCAGCCCCTGCTGGCCTGGCCGGCGGCGATGCTCCTCCCATCACGACCTGGGCGGACAGCTTATAAGCAGCACACCACCTCCACCACCTCCGCCGTCGCAGCCCAGCTCCAGCGGCAGACGCTTGACCTCCGCGAGGAGGCCGAGCTCGCCAAGCGCAGCCTCAACGTCATTGTCAAGAATCTCAAGATGGAGGAAGGTGAGAATTCCGAGAAGCTTGCGCGTGCTTTTGAGAGAGAAATCCTTGATCGCATGGGCCTTACTGGTGAGATCGATCGAGCTGGTCGCCCACCGCCTTCCCCGCGCGCGGGGTATAACTGAGGCAGGGCCGCCCCCGCTCCTCACCTTTAAGACCCCGGCGGACAAGATTTCTTTTCTCAGACGCCGCAAGCGGCTCGAGAAGACTCTCTTCACCCTTGATGACGACTTGACCCTGGCGCAGCAACAATGGCGACGGGAGCTATGGCCGACCTACCTCCAGCTCCGGCAGACCAACTAGGCGGGCCAGCCGGTGTACTGGAAGGGGGGGGCCATCTACGTCGGCCACAAGCCCTGGCAGGCGACCCCCGCGACCCCAGCGACTCCAGACGCCCCAGCTTAGGGGAATACAGCAGTAGTAACTAGTGTAGAATAGATAGACCGTGGCCATCTACATGTACGCCTCCTAGAGGCACTATCCCAGCTAAGCCACGCGCTTTATTTAATCATGTACATGTGTGCCTACGATGAGCCACACTCCAGATGATGCCTAGCTTTATTTAGTTATGCTGTGCCCATGCAGAGAGTTGCTCTCTGCTGATCGAGATGCCACGCTCTAGTTTTGTATAGCCATATGATGATCTTCCCCCTCACAGGCATGCTCCCCCCTTACCCGGGCATAGCGTGATAGACCATGAGGGTTCAGGTGCCCTGGTGCACCTAGAGCAGGGGTCCTTTACATCCCCACCCTTGCAGGAAGTAGCTTAGGATGTATGATAGGCCATATGCCCCCTCTCAAGGGCTATGTGCTACATATAAGTAGTTCCCAACGGAGTTATGTTACAATTCAATTCAAGCCATTGCGCGTAGCCATGATCATTATCCACCTAATCGATTAGGTGGCCATGTCCGCAACTTTGCACAGCTGCTGGCCGGGAATACATGGTGGTGCAGGTGCACCTCAATTGTGCACCCCAAGTAGGTGCATGTCAGTTTACGCCAACCACCTGCAGGTTGTCGCCTAGAATGTATTTGAAACCATCTGACGCCCCTTCGATCTCAGGGATATGTGTTCATATATTTTCCCCACGGAGTTGTTCTTAATTATAATCAATCAATTAACACTCAAGTACTTATTTACTTACGCTTTTAATTGCTATGCCTGCAAAGCTTTATTTCACCCACTGTTGCGCCGGCATGGCCATGGTAGTGTTGCGGAGCTAGAGATCGAGCGCTCTGTGGCCGGCAGCTGCTCATGCACTTAGGGTAGTGAGAGAAGCTAGCGGCTGGCGCCCTAGACCCTCCTCATTTATTGTGTATGTAGGGGTTGAAGGTTCCTTTATTGGTACCCACGTGACGCAGTTTATACGTGATAGTTATGTGATTGATCAATGGCACCCCAACGGAGGCATGTTATAGTTTTATTTATTTTTTAAATATCCTCACGATGTACATTAAGTGATATGTTGGTGACCAAATAATTTATAATAGTTTGAACAGGTGCATGTGCCGGTGGTCAGAGGCAATACAGCGCACGGCGCTTTAATTAGCTGCCATGCTAGCTGATCGATTATAAGATCTCAGTACCAAAATTTTGCCTAGATGGTTGTGTGTTGTGTTCCTGACCACTATCGACACATATTTCCCATCAGACGGTGTGCGAGCTTTGAGAAAACAAAAAGATTGCACAGCATCACTATATCCCACTGCAGCAGCAAATGCCTCAGTGGGTATACAAGAGATGCAGCAACAGCGTCATAAATAATGGCCACAAGTAGTGGCGCGGCGAGCCGGGCCCAGTAATTTGCATGCCTTGGGCGGCACAGCACTGAAGCGGTGCGTTAAATAGTTCTATACAATGTGGTTGAGAGACCACAGGTCATTGTACACAGCAAGCTGCGCTTTGTCGTTTGGAGGGCGCGCAACTGGTGAACATGACCCTTCTCCCAGCCTCAGCAGCCATGACTGCCTGCTTGGACGCTGCTTGGGCAAAAAGGACATTAGGCGACGAAGCCAGCTTGTTCATTCCCGCCCCATTCCGCCCGTGAGCCTGGGATTTTGCATGCGCCTTGGCGCGGTCCACCTGGATGACCTCGGTGACAAGCAGAGCCATCTGCTTGAGCACGTCCAGCTCATCATCGGTCAGCTTCTTGGGCCGGTCGTCCAGGATGCACAGCGTGCCCACCTTGCAGCCCTCACGCGCCACCAGCGGCACGCCAGCATAAAAACGCAGACGCAGAGACCCCGTCACCATCGGGTTGGCGGCAAAGCGTGGGTCGGCCGTGGTGTCAGGAATCTGTTTGGGGGGGGGGGGGGGGGGGGGGGGGGAGGAGGGGGGAATTGGGAATTCGTAACACGCAGGAACGGTGGGAAGATTGCCATTGAGCCCATGAATAGGTGTGCACCCTTAAACACAAGTTCTGGTGGTCTATTAGATAGGGGCAGCCAACTGTAGGAGACACAGAATAAGAATACAATGAATGATAAGAATACAATGAATGATCCTATCTTGCATACGGCTACCTTATCTTGTGTAAGCCTAGCAGCTGCCATTCCGACCATCACCCTTCCATAAGCCCCACCATGGATCATGAACCCTAGGCGCTGACATCCCCAGAATCTTCTTCCTCCGAAATCACCAGGGATCGTCAGCCGCCAGCCTAGCGGCTGCCACCCCTATGCACCTTCCACCCGCGTGTAAGGGGTTAAGTCAATGCGACCCTGGGTTTGACCCCTGGTAGGAACATACTTTTGCATAACCGCAGTGGAAAGTAGCTTATACAGGCGCATAAACAGCTTCGATACTGTGTACTGGGTCGGAGTTTCCAGGGTCTTAACGTGGGTGTAGTAGGAGTGTAGTCTTGGCCTAAACAACTCAAAAGTGATTACCGGCCACCAGGACGACGCCATTAGGGACCACGGTGCGATTAGGTGTTAGGTTTGTCGATGTGCCAATCTCTACATCCTTGCTCTACATCTGGCATCCGTAAGATATATACATAACACAAACATACACGCACATACACGCTTATTCGTGTGCCTTGTACCTCCTGAAGGTTTCAGTCTAGAGCAAAAGCATCGCAAGTTCTATTCTTATCAAGCTGGTGTAGAAGCTACTCAAATTGCGTGATTTGGAGACCACCAAATAGAGCAAAGATGATGTAGATTCGAGACGCAAGATTTACAGTATGGCACGACTGCATTTCGGCATGGCTACTTTCATTGCGTTGCCTCACCTCAAGCACTTGGTCCTGCAAGATGGTGTGAGCACAGAAGGACTTGTCCCGTGACGTCTGCAGGCACCCAACGTTGCCCCCGACCGACTTAAACCACTGCCGGTCAGCCTCCACCAGCGACACGAGTGCGAACGAGACTTTGAAGGTGTTCATGCACATGGACGTGATGTTGTCGTACCTGCACGCAAACGTCACCAAGCAAAATAAATGCACATCCACGTTCAACACCTACAAAACCATACACAAGCGTGCACTTCAGCATGCTCAGCCACCTTGCAAATGAGCCCACCCCCCAGTGGCCATACTGGCTTCTCTACCTATCCCTATAAATCAGAATACTGGCTTCTCTACCTGTCCCTATAAATCAGAATACTGGCTTCTCTACCTATCCCTATAAATCAGAATACTGGCTTCTCTACCTATCCCTCCCCCCGTCGGTGGTGCCACGCGCTAGTGCCTCGTTCCAGCCCCGGTCAATATGAATTCATCACTATAGAGCGCATGCTCACACTCTTATTGCAGGCTGGGCCCATGCATGAAAGCAACACTCCAAGCAGTCCCCGCAGGTCCCGCAATGTACTGTCAACAATACACTGTCAACAATATACTATCCACAATATACTGTGCACAGCAACACCACACTTTCACCGCAAATGTGGCCACATTGCATGGAAGCCATCATGGAAGCCATCATGGAAGCCATCATGGAAGCCATCATGGAAGCCATCATGGAAGCCATCATGGAAGCCATCATCCGCCAGCCCACTCACCGCGGGTCACGGCCCGTGTCGAGGATGCGCAGGTCATGCAGCGCTGCCAGCCGTCGCTCCTCGCTGCTAGTCCTGTCGGCCGCCACCCACTTGCTCTCGTGCCGCAGCAGCATGGCGCTGATGCGGGTGCGAGCATACGCCGGTGAGAAGGGCCACTGCAGCCAGTCGGCCACCTCTGGGTGCTCCCGCCCCTTGAACCCATCCTCGCACGCGATCATGCACACCATGCCCGGGTACTCGCCCCGCAGGCTGTCGAACAGCTCGATCCCGCTGAGGCAGCCAGCCCCCTCCAGGGTCTTCCCCAGAACCAGCAGGGGCGGCCGCTTCTTGGCAACAAGCTGCGAGGGGGCGGTGACGGAAGCAAGGATTGCAATGGCGCAGCGAGATAGGTGAGGGCATAGCCTGGCACGCTCGTTGTGCCAGATGGTGGCAGTTTCGGATCAGCATTGTAGTGGATGGAGTTAGATGAGATGCTTAGGCTGACACACGGATTTCCGGCCTGCGCGCCGCGTATTGCCTACCGCGGCTGAGCGGGACACCTCAGTACAGTACGGCAGGGTGTACGGTACTGAGGTGTCATGTGGACCGATGTGCGGTTAGTGCCAGACTGTGCCTAGACTCCAGCTCGACCCGCCAGACCCGGGTTATCCGGTTCTGGACGGGCCGAGTGTAGTTGATGCTAGTGACGTGGTCGCATGGCATTGCAGTGTACAGTTGTCCACTGGTGAGGTGCTGCAGGTAGCACCGCCATAGGCATATAGGCGTAGCACTGGGGAGTGCCGCAGCACCCGAGTTTGCCCAGACGTTCCATTCTGAGCCCTCAGCTTCCATTGCTCTCTCATTGTATTATTACTAATACAATCATCATTCGCCGTCATCATCGCCGTCATCATCACCGTCTAGGTCATCTAGTCGCTCCACACGTAAGCCAGCCATAATTTCAATGCACAAGGATACACATTTCCATCACCATTCATCTTCATCATCCTGAACGACTCGAAAACGCGGAAAAGATAACGGCAGGCTCGAGCTACCATGGTCCGGATTCTCCCGATTTCTGGCCTGCGCTGGTTGTCTCTTTGATCATTCGCTCTCAGCATCAGCAGTTGTTCGTCGTCCCTAGTCTCCATCCAACTTGGACTGAAAAGTTCGTTATTTTTTTCGACAAGCAAAAAAAAATATGGCTTCCAACAACGGCAACAACGGCAACAACAACAAGGGGAAGGCGCCCGCCAGGCGCACCTCACCCCGACTTTCGCCGGAGGGCACGCCCTCCACCAACGATCCAACTGATGGTTGCGGTGGCGGATGGTAGCAGTGGCGGATGGTGGCGGTGGCGGATGGTAGCAGTGGTGGATGGCTGCTTTCTAGAGTGAGGGGGGCGGGCCATGCTTGATACTCGTGATGTAGAATGAGGACGCAACCTACTCAAGTCTCGCTAGAGCCTAAATGGCGCGCTGAGTAGTAACACAACAAACATCATGGTGCCATCTATAGGCAAAATCTATGCAAACCGCCGACCACTGAATTTGGACCAGCCCACCTCCTGCATCCGCCCCTCCACTCACCCCTCCAACCACAACCCTGCTCCCTCAACCTCGCAATGCCAGCCCATACCTACATGGGCCATATCATTTGTTACCCGCCACACAATAGAGTGCTCCACGCGATCACCTCCCCACAGCAGCTGCCATGACTGTAATCAGCTTGCAGCAAGCCCATACCTGGCGGAGGTCGGCCACCGACTCGGCGAAATACGGCCGGATGCGGGGATCCGCCTGCGCGCCCTCTCGCACGCACTCGCGTACGGCCGGGTCTGTGACAAACGCCACCAGAAGGAGAGAGGCGTCGTCCTCGTAGGAGAGCCGAAGGGTGCGGTCCACCGGCGACCAATGCTCCACGCGTGAAGCCCTGCTCGACTCCTCCGCCCTGCTCGACCCCTCCTCCCGAACCATCCCCTCCACCTCCGCCACTGAGAGCCAGGTGCCTTTTGGCACATGCCCCGGGGCATCGTCGTCCTCCCCAAGCCAGCAGCTGTACTGCTCCCTGGCAGCTGTCACTTGCAACCGGGGGGGTGCCTCCGTTCCTGGCATCCGCCACCGGGGGGTCCCCTTTTTCAACGCCCGCTCGTTGCCCGCCTCCACCATGGCATCCACCTCAGCGTCGGATCGGTTCGGGTCGTGGTGGAAGAGCGCCACCTGTCGCACCTGCGGGGTGGCCACCGTAGGGGATTGTGAGGGGGCAGAGGTGGATGGGTACATCGAAGGTCAAACAAGATGCCATCGACCCACGTGGCATCAACCCATGCGCTCTAATGCATGGGGCCCATGCCTAGTCCAGCCTATTCTACTCAAAAGCAAATCAACCTCCCTCTTCCCTATCATACCCACCAGCATCAAGTACCCACCTCCCCACCTCTCGCTCTCTCCCAGCATGCCATGGCTAAGCACTGAGAGGCGCTGAGTCGTCGCGCTCACCTGCGCGTGCGTCGCCATGTCGACCACGTACTCTAGCGTAGAGTGACCCCACCCGACCTTCTGGGGGTACTCGCACGCGGTGTACTGGCAGTCGTGGATGAGCAGGTCCGCGCCGCGCATGAACGCGCAGTGACGGTCGTCAGCACTTGATGGGGCTGAACACACGGGCACATGCAAGGGCATGGGATGGGATAGGCCGGGACCCAATTACTGCGTATTTTGTGGCCCCAAAGCGTGGTAAGAAAGGACAATATTCCCACGAAATTAAACAGGCCTGTGTGGGTGTTCCTTCCAGGATAGCAGGCGTGCCATTTTGCACATGGCGTGCCACGTCATTGGGTGCTCTATGTTGATTAATTAATCACAATGCAAGCCGGGATGGAAATACCTACCTCATGCCCTGCACACCACACTCATACTGACATACAATAGGAGAAATGTCAGAGACAGGGCAGCGTAAGGGAGGCCGGTGTGCTGCAGGCATTCGCCCTAGGCTCACCAGGGCGGCCGCCATCTGCCAGGGTGCGACAGTGGGGCTCGTGGTCTGTGCAGTAGACGACGGTGGCGCCATCTGCGGCGATACGATATCCCAGGGTGATCGCAGGGTGGTTCATGTACAGGGTCGTGATGGTGATGTCGCCGATGCTGAACGTCTCCTCGGACAGGTCGTGGAACTGCATGCGCAATGCAAGCATTACAGTGGCAGCAGCACCGTACACGACATTACTAATTGTCTATGTCGGGATCCGGCTTATACGTTATATATTTATGAATATCACATACAGAGAGAAAAATGGTGGCGGGAGAGAAAAGGCGATCCCAGAGGAGGATTATATCCACCGGATTCCTGCGGCTACTGCGGCTCAGCTACCTGCAGCCTTGGTTAGGGTCTGATAGATGCAGCGTTCGTTAGTAGAGCCGGCGCCACCTGCAGGCCAGTGGCCGAAATATGGCTAACGACTAAAGCAACCAGCATATGTAAGTATATACCTCGACAACCGAAGCGAACGCCTCCATCGAGATGGGAAAATAGGTATATTGCATCTGGCCGCAGAGTGCATCCCGCAAGCCTGCCGAAAGTCCGTGGGGACCGTAAATCTGGACGTTGTTTCCCGGAATGAACAACGGCGTGAAGAAAGGAAGCCCTTGAATGTGGTCCCAATGCGTGTGGGTAATGAGAATGTGTGCATTCACTGGCTTTCGCTGGCGTGCCAATTGCATTCCTAGTCCGTGGGCACCCGTGCCACAGTCGAGGATGAGCTGCGTGCCGCTATTTGTCGTTATCTGAACGCAACTGGTGTGTCCGCCGCACCTGACCGTTTCTTTCCCCGCTTTAGAAATGGAGCCGCGGGTGCCCCAAAATTGGACCTTCATAGATGACTCTGTATTCAGTAGACAGCAGCAAGGATGCGATTTTCTTGCGACACGTCTTGCACTCTTGCTGCACGACGGAAATTGCAACCAGGCTACTTTTCGCTTTGGCGTGCGGCCATGGTGAGTTGTGAAGGGCGGAGGTTTGCGAAGGCATATCACTGCCAGTCCACGGTCATTGCAAAAATCCTGTCAATCAGGGCATATCAAATAAAGCGGTTTCCTGAATTCTGCGAGAAGTGCACAGGAACTCTCGGTTTGATACATACGACATTCATCCGATCATGAGATATTCGCAAGCTACTTCCACTCTGCTCATTCTGCTGCCCATGTCAGTCAGTCAGTCAGTTCATCAGTCAGTTGTATCCACTACATGTAGCTATACGGACAAGCCGTTTATATGTGATGAGATATGCTTTCACTGAACAAAACAGCAGCTTGGATACTATGTCAACTCGGACGTTTGGAATGCATTTTGCACGTGACCACCTTGATTTGCTGAATGCTGGATAGGGATATTAACTAGAGAACCTTCTCCTATGCAGGCTACGTGTTGACTTTTCCATAGCAAGATCCACCAAGCAAGATTCACCAGGGAAGTTCCCTTTACCCCAAACCTCACGTTGTGCGTTTGTCGGACGGATGTCAGCAACGAAGCGCGCACGGTCACGTGAATGCGGCGACGGGCCGGATACCCGGAATTCTGCGTCGATTTTCTGATCCGTTCTGTGTCGAGTGTCGACATTGTGCAAGACTGTGATCGAAGTTTGCCAAAGTGCGTGTGGCCATGTGCTTTAAATTAAATTAAATTATAACATGCCTCCGTTGGGAGATCATGTAGCACATATTCCTTCATTTCCTTGATGGCTGCCGGCCGGTGGAGTGGGGAGAGCCGCGTAATCTAACTAACCTAACTCTAGTCTATCTAGTCTAGAAAAATCCTAACTACCCTACTCATCAAAACGCGTCCCCCCAAGAGGAGGCTCGTCTTGGGGGGCCGGACTAGCCGGCAGTAGGTGGCTTGCCCACAGGGTCGGGCGTGTGAGCCGCCTTGACAATCTTCTGCCACCGCGTCTTGTTCTGCATGGCAGTCCAAAGAAGGGAGAGAGAGTGGATGCGGTATTCAAACTGGGCTGGGACCAGCAGGTAATCCAGCAACATCTGGACGTAGTTCGTGGCATGTTTCCCTACCCTTTTGGGAATGCCCTTGGGGCCAAACCAGGTCAGAATGTGCCGCCCTGGCTGGCCAAGCCTGGCTGGCCAAGCCATGTGCTATCTCGTGTCTTTCTACAAGTCTTTACATATTCGCTGCTTGCTGCTGAAAATAATGGCAGGCTTGAGCTTCTTATTATCTGGGTCGTCGCGTTTCGACGTTAGGACGTACTGAGTATGGTGGTTGTCTCTTCGTGTCCTGAAGGATCGCCCGCTACCCATGAACTAAGTAAGCTTCAAAGAATGAAGCAAGCTAAGGCGGGCTTTTGATCTTGGGTTCTACGTATAATATCAGCAAGGGAGGCAACCTTCATGGGATTTCTTTCTAAGGAGTAAGGGAAGCGACCCCATGCTTCTTGCAAACAAAGTTTTGTGGACAAGTCGTACTTAACTCCTGCCAATCTCGGCTGTGCCAGAACTGATGCACCGGTCAGGCATTGTCCAAATTAGCGCTCATGAGGACCCAGCAACAAATTTAACAGTCCAGCTAGCTAGGCCGTCAGCCGATGAAATAATTAGCGCAGGCTTACAGGCGCATTGGCGCAGGCACGTAGGTAATGGGACTTTGAGTCAACTATCATTGCCTTCACTAGGCTTGCCTCGTTTCTCGGCCCGCCATGATCTAGTTCCAGTCAACCCGAGATCGGGAAGTCAGATCATGGCGAACTCAATGATGGAGTAGTGGCGGCACTGTTATCTATTGTTGAAACTTAGACATCATTAGCTCGCGCATATATCGCCTTGAGAAAGATAAAATGATACAAATTATCCTTGCTAGGCTTATCGACGAAACTAGTAGGTGTTGAATTTCGTCAAAAGCATTGATTAAGTACTGCATCAACGCTTCTTCACATCAATCCGAGAGCTCCCCAAGCTCCCCATGCATCTGGACCGGCCGGGTGTAATTGATGCTTCGCACACGTATGATGAAGAAGGCCAAGGGGGCGCCTTCTTCAGCTCATGCGCGTACATTTCACCCATCAGGGCACGTTGACAACGGATGCCACATGCATGGTCATGGTGTGCTCATAACGATGATCAGCCATGATGGTGGTGTTTAGGGCACATCCAGATGTGTGCATGCACTCCAGAAGTGAATGCATGAATTGGCGGCGCAGGTTTGACTCGCTGACACAAAGATGAAAGATCCCACATTTCGGGCAGAGCTATGGTATGCTGGTCAATCACGCGCTGAGGGTAGTCAACGCTGGTCATCCTAGCTGCAGACGTGTAAAAATTTACAGCCCAAAAAAGACCGGACCACATAGGGCATGGCTTAGAATTCCAACTTGGATGACTTGGTGGGCACTGGGGAGCACAAAAGCTGCGCTATCCCCTCGCTGGGTGCCTCGTCCAAATCTTCTGGTCCTAGATGGAGAGGCTCCAACCGCAGGTGGCGGTGAGACTGGTGAATCACGTAGGTGGAACCCTCGGGCCTGCCGAGCGGGACCTGAAAGAAAAAGTCCAATCATCATTCAACAACAAGCATGCACATACCACAGGGTGTCGAGTGAGCAAGGCCATATAAGAAAGAGTTTGGAAAAAGTTCTCCACATCAGAGCCACTAATCCCGTCTGCATATGATTTCTTGAATGATGTAACCAATACAAGCGTTATAGGATGAGACGCAACATAGACCATCAGCAATCATCTTTGGAAAATGGCAGCATTGCCACCATGCCCAAGCAACGAGTCCAAATGCCGAATTACAAACAATTTGCAAGATTCAGGACACAGACATCGAAGGGCACGCTCGATCTTTGGGCCACTACTACAGTACGACCCTATGATACGAACCTGTGATTCCACCCTTACCTAACTGGTAACTGGAATCCAACCCCTGATATACAGCCTATGGTCAACCACTTGATATGATATACATAGTGTTGCCTTGCGAAGCGGTACCATACACAAAGGGGCAACCAAGTGGCCATCACACAGAGAGAGAAACTTGCACACATGAGAGCTGCCAGCGCAGCAGGGACTTGAGCTGCTAGTGTATGAGTTCCACTCTTCAATATCGTGGATCGGGGTAGCAGTGGTCCGAGCTTGGTGGAAAGCTACGGCACAATCTCGTCCACAGACAGCGGCAACGCCCATCTATCCTTTCACCTCGGCAAATTACCTGCCATACTCGAAGCCACCTTCCTCCTAACATTATCTCCCACTCGAAGGTGGGGAAGGAGAAATTGTAATGACCAATTCACGCCTTAAATTAAACACGCAGCCCCCCCCCCCCCCCCCCCCCCCCGACACCCTGCTGCTCTCCCTCGCGAGCGTTTGTAACATAGGACCCGTAGTACGGCGGGACAACAACATTCCCAGGTAAATCATTCCCCACCGCATGGAGGCAGAGTTCCGAGCCAACCTCCTACCATATAAATGAGACAAAGAGCGCAGGCCTGGAATCTGCCTGGAATCTGGAAGATTCTATACTATATAGCTGCCGCTATTGGAGGCCACCACGTCCTGTAGGTGGTGGGGTCAAATGTGGTAGTTGAAACAAACCAAACTACGCACTGTATAGGCAGCTGCAGCTCAATTAGGCAACGACTCCTCAATACAGGGTAGGTTGCATAACCATATTATAACAGCGCGTTATGCACACTGCACTTGTATAGCTACAGGCCAGCGAGACAGGCACTTCCAGGCATCTGACTTCTAGACATGAAGACTCCCCATAGGCATTGTCAGCATCAACTTCATGTGGCCGCATCGGGCGGCAGGACATGTGCTTTACCCAAACACTCTAAAAAACGAAGTTGACAGTTATACTAGCTCCAAAGGGGCAGCCTGCACGGCACTATCCAAGATACATTAGGTGATGATGCTGCTGCGAGAGAAGCAGCATAAAACAGACTGTGCAACAAGCAGAATCGCGGCCTCACCAGCGTGTTGGGCGCTGACAGCTTCACCACCCTCAGCAGGCCGGTCGCCGTGTTGTGTGCACCAGAAAACATTCGACCGATGGCGGTCTCCGGGCCTGCATCCGTGCCACACCGTGTGTAAGGTGCACCCGTCAACCGTCGCCCAAACGGCAGACCAGCGAATAGTGGCCAGTGGAGGGCAGGGGTCGATGAAACGGGGGTAGGCCCCCCATCATCAGCAAGATGAGAAGAATGACAATCAAGCTTAGAACATGAAATGGCCATTCACTGCTGCCGATGTAGTGGCAACGTACGCCCCCAAGGCGCCGTCCCTGCAATAAGAAAAGAATTTTCGCTCAGAGTGAGACGGATTAGAGAACATCAGCCAGGCTACTGCCTCCCTTCATGCAAGCTTGGTGTGCAAGACTTGCAAACACAATTGCACAACGCCACCAGGAAAAACCTTCCCCCTGACCAGTGCCCAGGGGGAACCGCGTATCCCAAGGCAAAGGGTGCGGAGGCACATTGGGCCAGCCCTTGTGACTCCCCCGCCCGAAAAAACAAAGGGGAGTCAAACCGTTGGCAATCTTGCTCCGTGAGCTCATACAGGACATGAGCAAGCTGCTGCCTTGAACGTTTCCAGCATCCAACCAGAGGCGATCCCTGTGCATGCGTGTACACGTCTACACGGTACATAACTGGGCTGTGTACGACCGGGCGTTGACAAAATCCTAAAGCACTCCGCTGCGCCATGCCATGCCATGCCAATCCCTTGCTTCCGTGACCCTCAGTACCAAAGAGGCAACCTCAATATGGCGACATGGCGACACGACGCTGAATTGAGAAGTAAATTAAGACTTCAACTTGCTTCCGTCGAGCGTACCAGGGAGCGGCAGCGCTTGCAGCACGATATCTGCCAGGTGTTGGACTCTGGCGGCCGCGGAACGCGTGAACAGGTGCGTGGGCAACACGAGCATCGCCACCGCGCCGCTGGGGGAGCTGCCAGAATCGGCATCGATGGTGCCGGCGGGGCGGACAGGATCAGCAGCGCCGGGCGCGGCAGGGTGGATGCCAGGGCGTGCGGCGGCCGTGCTGGACGACGCGCGCAGCAGGCCCCTCAGGGTGTGGATGGCCCGCACCAGGGATGCCTCCTGGGGCACGGGGGCCACATGGGCACCCCAGGGTACGATATGTCACGATGGTGTATGACATCGGATGTGGGAGGGTTGGATCAGACAAAGCAGCCGTTTGATGGCTGGTACCGCGCTACTCGTGATGGTGTTTGAGCGACTCGTGCAGCATGATGGGAGGCTAGCGCGGTGGACATGAGGCAAGGCCATTCACAACGAGCTATTTAGTGGTATATCAGCCATGCAGTGACAGATGTATCCATAGATATGTTTGTGGCCACCGATGTTTCGACACCTGTCGCAATCCCACGCCCCCGTTGCTTTGTTTGGCATTATGGCTGGTTTGGAAAGAGGGAGGCGACAATTTTGCCCCCACATTTGCACTGCGCTGCTGAGCTGGCGTTGGCCCCTAAACAATGTGCTCCAAAACACACAAGATGGCAGCCCTACAGAACTCTTATTTGACCGCTTCTCTTTTTCCCAGCAAACTTTTCCCAGCAAGTATACCTTCTTTGTCATATACTACTACCTATTATAATATCTTTTGCTTCTTATCTATTACTACCAGAAGCATTAATAGCTTTGTACTATTGCAGTATCTCAACTTTGCCCCAAACGTGCTGCCGCTATCTCATCCATGCCCGCGGTCTCATCAATGCCGCTATCTCGTCAAGGTGATGTGACCAATTACCGTCCGCCCATACACATTCACAACTGGAGCAGGCCGCCCGTGGGGCAAGCCTCACTAACACAGGGCGTGCCACCACATCCACCTAATACGCCAGTAAGTCAACACATCAGCAAGAGGGTGACAAGACCATGCGGAAACGCAGAAACGGGCCACCATTCTAACATCCATTCTCACATGTGCCTGCGCGTCCGTGACAGGCCCGTCCACCAATCCGGGGACCAGGGACGGGATGGCGATGCGTCGGGGGGGCGGGGGGGGCGGGGGGGGGGCCGCCTTCTGCCGAGGGCCACCCAGTGTGAGCTGCGGCGGCTTGTGTGCCGGGGCATCACCCATGGCCGAGGCAGTCTGGGTGGGACCTGCCGGCTGGCTGCTGGCAGACAGTGGGGGCTCAATCTTGCTGCATGCGAACAAATGGCCATAATGTATTGCATGATCGTACAGGACAGAAGTGGCCATCTTGCTTCAGGCGATCCTTGATTTCCACCCACAAAGGAGCAGGCATGCACGGTACCGCTCGCAAGTCAACTTCTATGCCCCGCTATTATGCCCCGCTCATGCAGGCAGCGAGCGGAATGATGACAAATAGCACACATGCACAGATGCAATGCAAAGAAACTCTGGGCGCTAGCGGACCCTTCTGGCAAGCGCTACTGGGTTCATGGGGCGCAGACATGCATGCGTTCGCTCATTGCATCCATGTAGGCCCAGCAGGTTTGGACCTGCCGCACGTTCCACACAAACAACGTATAAAACCGTTCACTGTCGTCCGATTGGTCTAGTGAGTGCTTTCACACTAGATATACTACCCTTAGGGAACCTCTTATGCCAAACACGTCTCACCCTTCCCTGAGTCCACCTCAGCACACCCAGGCACTCGGAAGAAGGTAGACAGCCAATCCTGGCCTAAAAACACATGAACGTTCTGAAAATGTCCTCGCTAGTGCAAGGAACTTACCTTTCCAGTGAATCTACGCAAGGCGGCCAAAACACTCCTCTGCAACAGCGACAAGACAAGAAAGAATGGGCCGTCGTTCAAAAGTGATAACGGGTGGCTCCTTCTCAAACTGGATGCGAAAACATGCGCACAAGGAAACAATAGACGATTGCCTGGCCATCCCCCATGGCTGGCTACCCCCCATTGCTGGCCATCCCCCATGGCTGGCCATCCCCCATGCCACCCGTTCCACAGAATTGAAATCCACCCACCGGAAACCATGGGTGGCCACGTGAAGGTGTTCAACAAGGGGGAGGGGTTCAACCATACCTGACGACAATACCTGGCAGGTGTGTAGCACTCCTACGCACCAGGAGCTCACATAGTACACCTAGCACAATTTCCGTATTACTGGCACCACTCTCCGGTACAGAGTTTTTCGCAGTTGGGTTGTAGCTTGGTATGCCTTCGGATCAGGAGACCCACACAGCCGCGGGATCATCCCAGAGGTCCTAGTTTGAATCCGTGTTGAAGCTACTTGAACTTTTCATTTTTCGCGTCCCGGCGCTCGGCAGCATTTAGTTAACTAGTTGTTGCTTGCCTCGACAATACCTGGCGGGGGCAGCCTGACTCGTCTCTCTCAGGAACGCCGCACATAACCGCGCCAGCGTCTGCCCCATGTCCGCTGCCCCATGTCCGCCAGCACCACCCCAAGTGCCCTCCCGACCCGCTGCCAAACTGGCAGCAGGCGTAGCCCCCTGGAAGTTACCCGGGGCTGCCGACGCATCCCCGCCATCCCTTCCCCCCAGGGGCAATGCCAGATCCACCCTTGCCATGGACGTGCCGCCTCCCTGCCACATGTCAGCGCGCACGACAACCCCCGACGTCGCTGCATGGCTCATGTCGAATGTGTGACAGAAGATAGCATCGGTGGGCGCTGCCCTAGAACCCCCTCCCCACAAGCCTCCTTGTCCCTCCGCCCCCAATGACCCCACCCCCGCGGCCCCTCTGGCTGGCTCCCTGTCCTCGGACGCCCCCCTGCCCGCAATGCTGGTGGCCCCGACCCCGCCAATGCGCGTGTGAGCCTCCTTTCGCCGGGCCTCGAGGGCTTCTTGTTCGGCCATGAAGCGGCGGTACTGCCACGCGATACGAAGGCCGTCGTCAACCGGTGGGGGTCCCCCATGGGCGCTGCCTGGTGACACGCCACCTGGCGCACTCGTCTGGCCTTCCTTTCTGGGGGGTGCCCCTGCCAGCTGTGAGGCGGCCTCCTGGACAGGGGACAGGGCCGGGAATGGATGGGGAAGCAACAGAGGCGTGAATAGGGAACGAAACAAGGGCGTGGATAGGGAACAAAAGAGGGGCCTAGATAGGGAACGAAGCAGGGGCAGGGAAATTGAGCGGTCGCATCCAGGCAAGCCGTCATGATCAGGGCGCAGTGCACCACATGGATCATAAATGGGCGGCAATACGGCATGGGGTTACCATGGCGCACATAGTTGTGTGAGGTCATCAAAGGTCACTAAGGGTCACTAAAATAAAGGTCACTAAGGGTCACTCAAGGTCACTAAATGCCGCCAAAGGTCATTGAAGACCACGAAAGGCACTAGCGGCCACCAAAGGCCACTAAAGGCCACCAAAAGTTGTTTAAGGCTACTAAAGGCCACCAAAAGTTGTTTAAGGCCACTAAAGGCCACCAAAAGTTGTTTAAGGCCACTAAAGGCCACCAAAAGTTGTTTAAGGCCACTAAATGCCACCAAAAGTTGTTTAAGGCCACTAAAGGCCACAAAAGGCCACTACAGGCCAATTGAGGCCACTAAAGGCCACTAAAGGCCACCAAAGGCCACCAAAGGCCACTAAAGGCCACCAAAGGCCAGCGTTGCCCAAGACACTGCTTTTCTTCCCCCCACCCCGCTTGCACCTATTGCCTGGGCTGATCATGACCCAGTTCTCACTGGGTCATTAGCACGATTGGTCTCGTGTCAACGCATGGGCCATCCCTCAGGACGAGTTCTGTGGCAGCAGCCGTGGTGCATCCCGCATGTGCGCACAGCATGAGAGGGAAGGATCTCACATGCGCCATCTCTGTAAAACTAGCATCTCTGTACCTTGTAAAACTGGCATCCCTGTACCTTGTAAAACTGGCATCTCTGTACCTTGTAAAACTGGCATCTCTGTACCTTGTAAAACTGGCATCTCTGTACCTTGTAAAACTGGCATCTCTGTACCTTGTAAAACTGGCATCTCTGTACCTTGTTAAACTGGCATCTCTGTATCTTGTAAACCTGGCATCTCTGTACCTTGTAAAACTGGCACCTCTGTAAAGCTGGCAGCCATGGTTCTAGGCGGCACGTGGCTATTAAATCGCATTGTGCGGCCTGCAAGCCTAGAAGCCCAACGGCAGAGCCCAACGAAAAGCCTAGTAGCTTAACGAGAGCGTACGTTTTTGGCGCCAGGCGTTGCCGTGGGACCCTGGCTGGCACGCGGGATCCTGTTCACGATGGCGCCGGCGAGCGGTGTGCTGGCGGCCACGACGCAGGGCTGCGAGGTGGCGAGGCCCTGCGCAATGAAGTGGGCGAGCAGGGACTCAGTGTGGTGTTGCGAATAGGCGTCCTCGAGCAGGACCAGCAGGCAGCCGCAGGGCAGGCCTCCGCCGATCAGCTGTGCCGGATGACAGCGGGATGGTTTGGGCAGGGAATGGGGGCCCAAGGACCGGCTTACCGTGGGGATGGGGAAAGGAAAGGGGGGGGAAGAGGAGGAGGAGGAGGAAGAGGAGGAGGGGGAGAAGGAGGAGGAGGAGGAGGAGGAGGAGGAGGAGGAGGAGGAGGAGGAGGAGGAGGAGGAGGAGGAGGAGGAGGAGGAGGAGGAGGAGGAGGAGGAGGAGGAGGAGGAGGAGGAGGAGAGGAGGAGGAGGAGGAGGAGGAGGAGGAGAGAGGAGGAGGAGGAGGAGGAGGAGGAGGAGGAGGAGGAGGAGGAGGAGGGGGAGGAGGAGGGAGGAGGGGGAGGAGGGAGAAGGGGAGGAGGAGGAGGAGGAGGAGGAGGAGGAGGAGGAGGAGGAGGAGGAGGAGGAGGAGGAGGAGGAGGAGGAGGAGGAGGAGGAGGAGGAGGAGGAGGAGGAGGAGGAGGAGGAGGAGGAGGAGGAGGAGGAGGAGGAGGAGGAGGAGGAGGAGGAGGAGGAGGAGGAGGAGGAGGAGGAGGAGGAGGAGGAGGAGGAGAGGAGGAGGAGGAGGAGGAGGAGGAGGAGGAGGAGGAGGAGGAGGAGGAGGAGGAGGAGGAGGAGAGGAGGAGGAGGAGGAGGAGGAGGAGGAGGAGGAGGAGGAGGAGGAGGAGGAGGAGGAGGAGGAGGAGGAGGAGGAGGAGGAGGAGGAGGAGGAGGAGGAGGAGGAGGAGGAGGAGGAGGAGGAGGAGGAGGAGGAGGAGGAGGAGGAGGAGGAGGAGGAGGAGGAGGAGGAGGAGGAGGAGGAGGAGGAGGAGGAGGAGGAGGAGGAGGAGGAGGAGGAGGAGGAGGAGGAGGAGGGAGGAGGAGGAGGAGGAGGGAGAGGAGGAGGGAGAGGAGGGGGGGGAGGAGGGAGAGAAGGGGGGGGAGGAGGAGGAGGAGGAGGAGGGGGAGGAGGAGGAGGAGGAGGAATTGAGGTCACAATGGGGAAGTTTTAGTAAGAAGGCAATGCAACGGTCACCCTCACACACGTTAAGGAAGGTCCGGACACTTGACCATAATCATCCATTGGGGTGACGATTCGCCGGACAACGTGTTCTCCTCCGTGCCATTCCTCCGTCCCTTTCCCTTCGACCCTTGTGCACCCCCCACCCCCGTCCGGGACGAGGAATTCGCCCCCCTTTCCTTCCTCTTGACTATTGAGTCCCCACCTCTCATGTCCCTGGCCTTTGTCCTCCCCCCAACTGCCCTTTAACGTTACCCACATGTACCTACCGCTCGCTTTCCCTGCGCCTATGTGCGTTATTGTAAGAGTGGTTTGTGTAATTGTGCATCCATGTGGTGTCCTAGTCTGGCCGAGCGCAAGGGAAGGCCTTTGAGCTCGACGGCGAGGTGCAAGGTTGTTCATAATTGCTTTCGCGGAAGGTGAGCGCTTGCTCAAATGTAAGGTTCATGAGCACGGTTGTATCATTCATAGTATTCCAAGCTAGCTAGAGTCGGGGATTGGTGGTGTAACCATTTCTCCTTCACAGCATGCCATTAGGACCCGAGGAGGAGGCACATCTATCAACTCCGCTAGCACTGATGCGAGCGAGCTGCGACTAGTTGGTTAGTTGGTAAGGATATTATCCAAATCGCGCAATCCGGTTGACACAACGTGCAAGCCGTTGACTCCTGCCCGAGTACCGGGTGGGAGCGCCGCAGGGGCACCAGCTCGCCGAAACGAACTCATCGGCGCCCCTTACCACATGGTTAAAAAGAACATGCTATGCATATTTATCAAGAAGTCTGGTTCCGCAACAAAGAAAATCACCCCAGGGAAGATAGAAACTAGCGAGTGTTGAGCAAATAAATATTCCCCCAGACCCCCACTAAATGGTCGACGGGTAATGGTCGACGGGAAAGACAGTGGCGGAACTTTATCGCCTCCTGTCCTTGGCATACGTACGCTATGAGTTATCGCGATGCCCGCTGGGCAAGTACCACGTAATGCTGCCAGCCGCACAAAAGTGAATAGTAGAGTTAGACTGTAGACATGAGACAGGGTAATTTCAGGGAACAACAGAAGGTAATTTGGCTGTTTCATTTCTGAAAAAATAGGCAGATAGGCTCACCCAAAGTCCAAACAAGTGAACAGCGTTTCCTATTCGAAATGCTAGGGTTTAGATAAGAAACGCCCGTCGTGAAGACGTGAACTCGTGATTGATGAAGCTATTGATCAGTTACATAGTAAAGCAGGCCCAGGCAATTATTTACTGCCACGTCTTGATTGCGTATTTGCGTTGCAAAGACAACAATCATGTTATTACAGTAGCTTCCCGCCAGGTTCCCACTGCACAATGTGACTAGACAAACTCAGCTTAGGAGCTGCCGATTTACATGAGATTTCGTGTGCCCGAGGTACAGTTTCTGCCATGGCTTTGGGTGCTTGTGTGACTGGAGTGATCTTGCTATATTCGCCAGCAGTCTTGCGCTGGGATCTTGTGAACTACATTTCTTTTTAAAATAGGTCATTTGCACTCGAAGTTACCTAGCAAGATGGATGCCCCACCTCGACCAGGGAACCTGCTGATTATGGCAATAGCCATGATTGTAACTATAGCAATGGGAACATCTACCCTCGATGGCCGGGGCATTATCCCCACTCTCGTGCATGGAGGCCATTTTCTGCTTTACGGTGCACAGGATTGGTCCAAGCAAACAACGGTCGACAACGATCGGCAACAGGTCGCCATGTCGGTAGCCACGGGCGCGGTCCCAGCGCCGCCCATCCGCAGCATCGCCGTGGTTCTCTCACTGTACGATGAAGCCAGTTTCCAGGATATGTTCCAGACGCTGCGCTCGGCATTGCAATCCATGCGGCAATACGCGTCCTCGCTGATGTACCCTGCCACGTCCCACCTGGTCGTCGTGATGGACGGGTCCAACCAGGATCACAGCAGCCAGATCAGGTCCCTGACCGGCCGAGGAGACTCCGACCCCGAGGCCACCAAGGCGTACCTCGCCCGGTCATACCGCCGCCGGCTGGACGAGGCCATGGACCTTGTGTACCGGTTGGAGGACGACCCCCCTGGCTTGCTCAGCCGGCTGGACATTCATGTACCCGAGGCCGTTGTGCTGGACCATCCGGTCGGGTGCGCTGCCACACGCAACGTGGGCGCTGCAGTCGCCGCCTCGCTTGGCGCGGACACGTTTCTATTTCTGGACGCGTACGACACCTTTCTGCCCAACTACATCCAGGACACACTGCTGATGCTGGTCGGGTACGTGGGTCCGTGCCAGGCACGCACCCTCTCGTGCTCAGCTATCCACCCCGCTGGGCTGTTGTGGCCCTAGATTGGCATTCGTTAGGTGAATTACGCGCCCTCCCGGCGGCATCCTACTCTACCTTGTGGGGCTAGGTTGTAACATTATCACCTGTCACTGTTGTGGCGAGAATGCCTGGCCCATCGTTGGTCGCGCAGTAGGGATGAGAATGGATACACGATGCGGAGGATAATCTGCTCAAGTGGGTCAAGCGCCGCTCATGGGAACAAGATGAGATGACGTGCTCAATCAAGCAAGAAAGGCACCTAGATATCTATGGAGAAAGGCACATGCCCACTAGCACCCGCCAACTCCCCCAGCGGGCCGTCGTGGCTGTGCCACCTGTCCTACCGCCACTCTCATCCTCGTCTCCCATCCTTGTTTCATGTCCATATTTGTCATGCTTCACATTCCTTTCCCATTTCCTTACGTCACATCCTTCACTCCCATTTTCGTGGACTTGGGCAACTTGGCATACTTTCATATAGTATGTTCATAATGATGTGATGCAAGCATTGCCCTCTCGACATGCCCTATCCTCACCACCCCCACCCTCGGCTGCACACACCCGTTGCAATGGCCATCCTGTCCGTGCCCCCTCCCCCCCCCCTGCCATCCCCGCCACCAGCCTGGGCACCAACCACTGCAGTGTGCGGGGATGGGCGGCCACCGAGGGCCTTCCCATGAACGAGCAGGGCCCCAACTCCGCCACCTCGCGCATGCTGACCACCCGGCTGCCGTCCACGCTGGTCATCCGCCGCTGGTGCTTCGACCTGGTGGGGGGGTGGCAGCTGCCGCCCGCCACCCAGTCCAAGAAACATGGCCGGGGGGACAAGGGCTCCGACGTGAACGCTTCCTCGCGGACATTCTCAGAGGACCTCTACATGACCGCGGTGCTCGCTGCGCTGGCGAACGCGACGGGGGCCGTCATTCCACTGGCATCTGTCACGCCGCAGCCAGCCCTCGTGGGCATTCCAGCAGGGGGCGGATATAGCCGTTTTGCCGCCCTGCGCGCGCCGCCTGTGCCCACGAGGGGCGTCATGCACCAAGCGAGCAAGGTGGGTGGGTCGGCGCGCGAATCCTAATGACAGTTCTAACGAATATGATTACTTGGTCACAGATTTCACAGTGACGTTGGCAAGCCACGGTAATGGTAGCAAATGTTGAGTATGGTTCTGATTGTAATTAAGAAAGGTTGGGTTGACTGTATCCTGGTTGCACAGCTAGTAACTGAAGGTGCCTGGCTTGCCCGCACATGGGGCTGGTTTGCATGCACAAATAGATCATTGTTGCTTTCTCGTTTCCTTGAGCTTTTCCTCGATGATGATCGAGAGGGTGCGGGGCTTGCTGTCTTATGGGGAGTTGTACGAGCTAGCACTGTCACTTACTCTAGCTGGAAGTGTAAACAACACCAGCGCAATGAACTACTTCACTGCAGGTACGGCCGTCGACGCTCAATGATTTATTGCCCACTTAGGGAATGGATTAGCTCCCGGCACCCCATGGTCCTCCACCCTTAAGTGGCAGGAACGCTTCGCGGCGCCAATGGTTCTTGCGCGTTGGGTACTTTGGCAAGTTTGTACGGTACTGTAACATTGCTCCGTGCAGTAGAAACCTGTGTACCGGGTCCAGCAGATGAGCGGAACCATGTCTGTTGTTGACCACTGTTGTAGGAGGCGCGCACGCGAGCAAGCCATCAGGGGGCTGCGCTCTGGTGTACACAATAATATGTTTGTCTGTGTACATGGGACCTCGCCCACACTATGCTGCTGCTGAGCTGGCAAGGTGAGGACATTGCTCCTTGCCCAAGTGGAACCACTAAACCTACCTCAACGCCTCGTCCACTGCTCATCGTCCGCCTCCCTACTGACCCCCCTGTTCTTCTGCCCCCCTATTCCTCTGCCCCCCTGTTCTTCTGCCCCCCTGTTCTTCTGCCCCCCTATTCCTCTGGCCCCCTGTTCTTCTGCCCCCCTATTCCTCTGCCCCCCTGTTCTTCTGCCCCCCTGTTCTTCTGCCCCCCTATTCCTCTGGCCCCCTGTTCTTCTGCCCCCCTAGTCTTCTGGCCCCCTGTTCTTCTGCCCCCCTATTCCTCTGGCCCCCTGTTCTTCTGCCCCCCTATTCCTCTGCCCCCTAATTCTCCTGCCCCCCTGTTCTTCTGCCTCCCTATTCTTCTGCCCCCCTATTCTCCTGGCCCCCTGTTCTTCTGCCCAACCCCAACCCCACGCTAACCCCAAACCCCTCTCCCTCCTTCTGGCTTGTGGGTCTCCAGAAGCGCCCAGCGCTACTGGCTGCTGCCAAGGACGTGCCGCTGTGGCTGCAGGCAGCAGACCTGGCCGCCACCCAGGCCGCGATGGTACGTGTTGCCGAGAGAAGAGGCAAAGGCTTAATGAACAACAGTGTCTTGCTGCGTGCTGCTTGCACCCGGAGGGCGATGCAGCGCAGGTGGCACAAATAGGTCAGGTGCTCGAGCCATCGAAGTAACAGAGCCACCTTTGGGAATGAAGCCGCCCTTTTTAGTTCAGAGGCTCGCTCACCCGTTCAAGTTTTTCCACACCTGCACCTGTACTCAAACAGTACATATGGACGAAGCATTTTTGACACCCCCATAGGCTTCTGTACTGAAATTGAGCAGATAGCCTTTTCCTTCGCACAAGGCTTGGAGTGCTCGTATCTGGAAGGGCCCTCCAATGATGCTGACTATCCTCGCTTACGCCTTGACAATTCCCAACGAGAAAGGCAGCGCCCTCCGTTGTTATGCAGTGTCATTCGTGCACATTGACAGCAGAGTTAGAATGATGTGTTTGTTTGGGCGGTCATGGGCTCACGGTTACACGGGGGTCCCCGTTTTGTTGATTATATTTTCTCAAAAATTTCCAAGTGTTTGGAAATGTCCTGCTGACGATTGTTTCAAGGAAACACAATGGGAATGCTAGTTGGCAATCGGCATGCCACTCAACCTGTTTGTCATCGCAAGGTGGCTTGTCTCTCAGCTTCATTTCATCAAGCCAGTTTCCACCAAGATATGTGGGGGCCATTGAACAAATATTGACAAGTATGGTACGGTTTATGCCTCTGCTGTGGGTGTTCACCTTTGCAGGCCCGAGCTCAGGAACTCGTCGTGCAGATGCGGCGGCACAAGGCTCCCCGGGCGTGATCTTTGGCCAGCAGTGCCATCCCACTCATGAGCTGGACAGTACTTAGTTGTGATACCCCTAGAATGGGTGTGCTCTCTTTCTGAATCGGAGACGGATAAAACTAGGGCTTGCAAACGTGTCTGTCATGACACTGTTTCTGTGCAAGTACACCTGCAAATAAATCAGGCATGTCAGATATGGAACTGGGTAAGTAAGTCTAGTGCGTGAGCATGCACTGAAGGCATGCCACGGAGTACCCGATGAGGTACTTTTCTACGTGGATACTTCACCCGCGAAGGCAAGTGGCGCGACTCACTCGCCCAGGTCTGGAGTCGCAGATAGCAACTCCGCGTCATCATGGAACTGGGTACTTGCCAGTGCAACTGGTGTGGTCACCGTGTTGCAACATTCAGTTTATGGACTAGGTATCGGGCATCCTTGCGGATGTGGGGGGTGCAGACTGTGCCAATGGGTGAAATTAATGCCAATATGTCAAATCAGTGCTTCCGCCAAATGTATCTCTGGACAACTTGTCGTCAGCGTGCCATTGCAGATTTGACATTATGACACTAGATGACACTATGGCACAGCAAGAACGTACTGGTTCTTGACCAGTGAGCTATAGTTGGAGAAGTGCACATTAAAAAATTCATTCATTCATTCATTAACTGATGGACATCCATCCATCCATCCATCCATCGATCCATCCATCCATCCATCCATCCATCCATCCATCCATCCATCCATCCATCCATCCATCCATCCATCCATCCATCCATCCATCCATCCATCCATCCGTCCGTCCGTCCGTCCGTCCGTCCGTCCGTCCGTCCGTCCGTCCGTCCGTCCGTCCGTCCGTCCGTCCGTCCGTCCGTCCGTCCGTCCGTGCGTCCGTCCGTCCGTGCGTCCGTCCGTCCGTCCGTCCGTCCGTCCGTCCGTCCGTCCGTGCGTCCGTGCGTCCGTCCGTCCGTCCGTCCGTCCGTCCGTCCGTCCGTCCGTCCGTCCGTCCGTGCGTCCGTCCGTCCGTCCGTCCGTCCGTCCGTCCGTCCGTCCGTCCGTCCGTCCGTCCGTCCGTCCGTCCGTCCGTCCGTCCGTCCGTCCGTCCGTCCGTCCGTCCCGTCCGTCCGTCCGTCCGTCCGTCCGTCCGTCCGTCCGTCCGTCCGTCCGTCCGTCCGTCCGTCCGTCCGTCCGTCCGTCCGTCCGTCCGTCCGTCCGTCCGTCCGTCCGTCCGTCCGTCCGTCCGTCCGTCCGTCCGTCCGTCCGTCCGTCCGTCCGTCCGTCCGTCCGTCCGTCCGTCCGTCCGTCCGTCCGTCCGTCCGTCCGTCCGTCCGTCCGTCCGTCCGTCCGTGCGTCCGTCCGTCCGTCCGTCCGTCCGTCCGTCCGTCCGTCCGTGCGTGCGTCCGTCCGTCCGTCCGTGCGTCCGTCCGTCCGTCCGTCCGTCCGTCCGTCCGTCCGTCCGTCCGTCCGTCCGTCCGTCCGTCCGTCCGTCCATCCATCCATCCATCCATCCATCCATCCATCCATCCATCCATCCATCCATCCATCCATCCATCCATCCATCGGCCTGGTAAAAAGATTCTAAAGACCTATGTGTGGAAGGTCCATCATAGGGTATTAGCCCGGCACAAGCCACGAGGTAGCCATGGCTGACGTCGGAGCTCATAACTTTCACGTTTAGGCACCGAATTCAGCTGTGAATATCACAATCGCTTCGTCTTTCTAAGACGCACACACTGATATATTTTTTCCGAAGCTGTTACGCAATTGTATATGACGAGCAAACGCTCATCTACGCAATTAACGCAGCCTGGCGGCTGCATTAAGCAATGAAAATACGTCTGCAGCTCCGGCCGGCTGCAGCTTTGCCCTCAGGTCCGGAAGGCAGCGGTGACACTAGTCGCGCACTGGTGGTTGCCCAGGCCCCCCCCCCGGGCTTGCCTCGCCGTCTGCATCGCCTGAGCCCAAGCGCAGTCGCCCTGCCGAGCCGCACTGGGACGAGATCGCCTTCTTTGACATCAACGCACCTGGCTTCTGGACTCGAACCCCAGGCGGGAGCCTTCATGGAAGACGTGTTTTTAGGCACGCAGGCCTCGCTTGTAGCCCTGTGCTTGCACCTCATATCCCACAACCGCGGCCGCTGGCCCAACGGCCTTCCTGGCACCACCGATGATCTCGATATCATTCCACGCATGAAACGCCCCCGGCTCCAGCTTCGCCCTCTCAGTGCCCCCTCCTCGGGCGCTCTGACGCCGAGATCTGGCCCCCACCCCCACCGTCGCGACCGAAGCCATCGTCCGCACCCTCCTTAAGGAAGCTTTCGAGCAGCACGTGACCCCCCTTGCCACAGATGTGGCGGCCATGGGAGGCACGCTGGCTAGCTGCTGAGCTCCCTCACATTTCCACCACCGTCGATCACCTCCACCTCCACCCTACTCGCCTCCACCACTGCATGCAACCTCCACTGATGCACCGAGGTCCACTGCCGCCCTCAAGGCCCAGCTCCTCGACATCGACCAGCGCCTCAAGGACACCGCCATCGTCATCGAGTGCATGCAGAACACCGCAGGCATCACCGCCCATGCAGGCGGTGAAGGACATTGCCGCCAAGCCTGCATGGAGTCCCCGCTGGCCCAACCCGGGCGATGCCCCTCCCACCCAGACCTGGGCGGACCTGCATGCTCAAGCACCACACCACCTCCACCACCTCCACCATCGCGGCACAGCTTAAGCAACAAGCCCTCTACCTCCGCGCGGAGGCCGACCGCACCGGCCCAGCGCAGCCATCGGTAATCATCGTCAAGCACTTCGACCAGCCTGCAGATGAGACCTCGACGACTCTTCTCACGGCAGTTAAGCGCGACATTCTTGCCCCCATGCACGTGACACTGGTGAGCTGCGGATGTCGGCTGCCCGCCTTCCCGGCCGCGCGCGGGGTCAGGCTGGCCCGGCTCCCCTGCTCCTCACCTTTAAGTGCATGGCGGACAAGCTGTTGTTTCTTACAAACCGCAAGACTGGCTCTCGAGGACTCGCTACATGCTGGACGACGACCTGACCCTGCATGGCCCAGCAACAACGGCGGCGCGAGCTATGGCCGACCTACGTCGAGCTCCGGCACAGCGTAGGGGGGAAACCAGTATACTGGCAGGGGGACGTCATCCACGTCGACCACAAGCCCTGGCAGGCACCCCCAGTCTAGTAGGGAATATAGCAGTGTAGATTAGCCTACCACGCGGCCCCAGGCTTAGCCTACCACGCGGCCCCAGCGCATGTGCGCCCATAATGGCCATGGATGATGATGCATTTAGGAATTTAGCCCCGCGCCCTGCCTATAATGGGACCCCCATGGATGATGCATTATTAAGAATGCTGACAGCCCTGCCTATACAGAGAGTCACTCTCTGATGACCGAGAAGCCATGCCCTAGCTCTTGTATATAGCCATGATGATCTTCCCCCCATATGACGGGCCCCCCTTAATAAGTAATTAATAAATTAATTAATCAGGAACATACCTCCGTTGGGAGTACATGTAGCACATATCCCTGAGAAGGGGCATATGGCTTTTAATACATTCTGGGCTACTTCCTGCAAGGGTGGGAATGTAAGCTACCCTTGCTCTAGGTGCACCAGGGCACCGGCCTGCACCCTCATGATCTATCAAGCTATGCCCAGCTAAGGGGGAGCCTGTCATGTGGGGGAAGATCATCATGGCTATACAAGAGCTAGGGCATGGCTTCTCAACAGAGAGCGTCTCTCTGCATAGGCATAGCATGGCTAAATTCTTAATGCAACAGCCATGGGGGTCCGATTATAGGCATGGCTTGGCTAAATTCTGAAGGCATTAATCATCCATGGGGGCCATTATGGGCACACATGCGCGTGGGCCACATGCTAGGCTAAGCCTGACTAATCTACACTACTGGTATATATTCCCTAGTCTGAGGTGGCAGGAGGTGCCTGCCAGGGCTTGTGGTCAACGTGGATGACCGCCCCCCTCCAGTATACCGGCTTCCCCCCTGCGCTCTGCCGGAGTCACCAGGAGCTGAAGGTAGGTCGGCCATTATTAGCTCGCGTCGGGCGCTGTTGCTGGGCCAGGGTCAGGTCGTCGTCCAGCGTGAAGCGAGTCTCCGAGAGCTTCTTGCGGCATTTAAGGAACGCCAGCTTGTCCGCCATGTACTTAAAGGTGAGCTATAGGAGCACGGGTGCCGGGCCAGCCTTACCCCGCGCGCGGGGGAGGCGGACAGCCGACATCCGCAGCTCACCAGTGAGTTGCATGGGGGCAAGAATGTCGCGCTTAAATGCCGTGACTGTGAGAAGGCTCGTCAGTGGAGGCCTCACCTGCCGGCTAGTCGAAGTGCTTGACGATGACATGTGGCTGCGCTGGGTGATGTCGGCCTCCTCGCGAAGGTCGAGGGCTTGTTGCTTGAGTTGTGCCGCGCGATATGGTGGAGGTGCATGGTGGAGGTGGTGTGATGCTTAAGCAAGTCCGCCCAGGTGGAGGGAGCATCACCGGACGGGCCGGCCCGAGCAGGTGCCGGCTGGGCGGCGATGTCCTTCACCGCCTGGGCGGTGAGGCCGGCGGTGTCATGCAAGCACTCATGCAAGGGCGGTGGCAGTGGCTGGGCGGTGAAGGCGTTGGTCGAGGTCGAGGAGCTGCATGGGCTTTGATGTCGGCAGTGGAGCCGGAAATGGAGGCGGCGGTGGTGGAGAGGTGAGGAAGTTCAGTAGCCAGCGTGCCACCCATGCATTGCTGCCACATCGGCGGCAAGGGGGGGCACATGCTGCTGAATTAAAGGCTTCCGTAAGGATGGAACGAAGGGTGGGGGCGGAGATGGATGGAGCCCAGATATCTCGCCGTCAGAGCGCATGATAAGGGAGTTGAGGATGGCGTGCTGGAGGTGGGCGCGGTTGCACCCGAACAGAACGCTGATGTTGTGCCACCAGGTGCCGTCCGAGCAGATGAGGCGGTCGATCGATGCTGTGGAGATGGAGGCACAGGTCGTAAAGCGAGGCGTAGTCCCCGTGGAAGATGCAACGCAGGGCAGTTGCCGGGGACATGTTGGTCCAGTCGTGATCATCGACCTTGAAAGGTTCAGGCCGAAAGCGCGGTTCTGAGGGGCGTGAAGACCCTCCGGTTTTGTCGGCGCCAGCGGGTGCATTTAGGGTCAGGCGATGCAGATGGCGATGCATTAAGCCCGGGAGGGTTCAGGGTGACCACCAGTGCGCAACTGGTGTCACCGCTGCCTGCCGGACCTGAGGGCGAAGCTGCAGCCGGAGCTGCAGACGTATTTTCATGGCCGAGCGCATCCGCCAAACTGCGTTGCGTCGAGGAGCGTTTGCTCGTCATATATATTGCGTACTAGCTTTGGAAAATTATATCAGCATATGCGTCTTAGAAAGACGAAGCGATATTGATGTTCACAGCTGAATTCGGGGCTCAAACGTGAAAGTTATGAGCTCCGCCGTCAGCCATGGCTACCTCGTGGCTCGTGGCTCGTGGCTCGTGGCCCCCTTAGTACGTTGGGTTGAGCTCCGAGACATCACATTGGTGGTGCCGGTGCCCTTGGTGCACCTAGAGCAAGTGTCGTTTACATTCCCACCCTTGCACTGGGAAGTAGCTTAGAATGTATTAAAAGCCATAGGCCCCTTCTCTGGGATATGTGCTACATATACTCCCAACGGCTCCAGTTATGTTCCTAATTCATAAATTAATTAATGTGTGGAAAACCCTACGTTCCGGGGCCTGGCGGAGCATCCTGGTTACCGTGCCGTTCAGCCGTGTGGCCAGCGTGTCCGTGAGCGTCCATGCCTCGGCGCCATAGGCCGGTGAGCTAGCACCGTGAGGACCAGGACCTTGGGGAGCATGCGCCATGCGGTGCTCGCCCAGGTCCTTCGAGTGCTGAGTAGGTTTTGAGCGACCGATGCCTAGCCCAGGCCAGGCCGATGCGGATGTCCACATCGTCGGCGGTGTCAGGGAGCATGCTCCCCAGCAGTTTGAAGCGATCACGGAACTCGACCTCCTTCCCGTCTAGCAGCCGCGGCAGTGGCGGGCGACTGGTTGCCCCAACCACCATCGCCTCCGTTTTGACACTAATCTCCAAGCCCAGACAGCTAGTCCAGCCAGGTCTGAATGTGCTCGGGGCGCTCGATGAGGGTGGTATCACGATCCACATAAATCAGGTCGGACAGTCTACCTGGTTGGTGCGAGCTGAGTGCCCTACTAGCTGCAGGCGCCGCTGCTTAATGGTGCTGGTGATATGTTTCTGGCCCCACCGTCTAGGTCATCTAGTCGCTCTACATGCACGTAAGCCAGCCATATAATTTCAATGCACAAGGCTACACATTTCCATCTCCATTCATATTCATCGATCATCCTGAACGACTCGAAAACGCGGACAAGATAACGGCCGGCAGGCTTGAGCTACCATGGTCCGAATTCTCCCGATTTCTGGCCTGCGCTGGTTGTCTCCTTGATATATGGCATGCCGAGGTACAAGTCCTCACTGCGGACATGCATGAGCAGCGCTCGTATCCTACACGAAAAATGTCGACCACAGCATGTTGGTGACCACGCCGTCCAGCTTTCTGGCAAGGTCGGCTGTGAGGGTCCACGTCTCGGCCCCGTACGCGCGTAAGAACAGGGAGGACCAGGACCTTGAACAGGTCCTGTTTCTCTAGGTACATTGCCCAGGGGCTTGCGCCACAGGGCCCTGTATTGGCGTTAAGTGTGCCAGGCGAGGAAGATACGGTGGTCCACATCGGCCTCGATCGCAGCTGGGGAGTAAGCTACCCAGCAACTTGACGCGGTCCCGGTACTGGACTCGAGAGCCATCGAGGAGAAAGAGGTCCGGCGGTGGCTGAGTGAGCCCAACCGCCAGGGCCTCCGAGGAATTGCACATGCATGCATTTCAACTAGTCACACCTGCACATGCTATGACATCCAACAATGATGCATTAGAAAATGTTGACTATATTTATACTTTACCCATGACCATGGCATCAGGGACAATGATCCCTTGCACGCAATGCAACGTACACTACACTTTAACGGGATGCTGCTGCCCAGAGTCCTGGCTTGCAGGCTTGCTGACCACATATACGTCATTATTTCGTCGTCATTAAACAATTGAGTGGATTGCAAACATAAACGGTCCCTTTATTTGTCGGAGGCGGGCCTGCCTGATCATGGAAGCATCCCTGTTCCTTTTGCTAAAACTTGCAGTACCACTACGATGCCCAGAATGAGTATACCAACTAGCCACATCGTGGTGACCTTCTGACCAACAGACAATGACAATACTCCGGGACCAACATGCCTGCCTGGTAGAAAGTGACGGTGTCCGTGCTACCACGAGGTTTCATAAGGGCCACCCCTGTCCATGAAAACGCAGTGGGCAGCCACAGATCGCCCCAGGGGTCAACGATTTGCGCACGCGACCCCCGGGGCCCTGCAATGCCCCCACAGTGTCGTGCCGACATCAACCGCATCCCGCGCTCACCGAGCATTGCATCATTCCAAGATAGCTGCAACTGGCACAAGAGGGGCAACAGGTCCATAGCAGGACCCATGCACCCCGCCCTGACAATAACCACATCACGCGCCCAACGAGCGACTGTCCTCCAGGCAAGCTCCACGAAAAGCCGTCCCACGGAGCATGGTCCCCATGAAGCATGTTTTCTCCCACGAACAATGGAGTCGCATGATGGTCTGCCCCTTTATCGCAGGCAACCTGGTCAAACCCTCCGCACCCCCCCTCATGGGGAGACGAGCCGGATCTTCCGCAAGAAGTTGTCCAAGTCACCCCCAATCCCGACCGGCTTGCCGTAGTTCTCCGGGATGGGTGACACACGCTTGCCCTGCTCGTCGAACACCAGCTCAAACTCCTTCTCCTCAAAGTACTGCCCGCCCATCGCCTCCACCATCGCGCGCACCTCGGTGCCCGTCAGCGTGTTCTTCTCGCACAGCGAGTCGACGATGCGGACCAGGATCTTCTGGTTGCGGCGGAGGGCGTCCATGGCCGTCGCACGCGCCTGCGCAAGGACGGAGCGCACCTCCGCGTCTGCAACCTCAAGCAACGCTGGAGACATCTTGCCTGCAGGGGGGCGGGGAGAGAGCAGGCAGCAGGGGGCGGGGGGCAGATGGAGCAGGGGGCGGGGGGGAGCATAGAGGCAGCGGAGGTTGGGGGGCAGGGTTAGGCCCGGGGGGGAATGTAAGCAAGCATGGTGGTGTTAGTGCAAGAGCGAATTGTTGGGGAATGTGAGACAAGAGGGGGGCTCTAGAGCAAAGGAATGTGGGGGTTGCAATACGCTGGGTGGTTTGGGCTGATCCCAAGTCTTGTCCCTGGTGGCCGTGGTGGGGCCGGCGGGCAGGGGAAAACCGCCAGGTGTGCGGAGAGCAAAGGAGAGACACTGTGAGCACAAACTTGCAGTTGCCATGGCGAAAGCGGTGCATGATTCTTTTGGACGGGATTGTTTTCCTGCCTACATCAATCCACACACATCCTGGACGCGGCAACATATTACGCCCATGCCTGCATGCCTCCCACGCTTACATCCTCGGCGGCGCACTCCATGATCACAAATGTGACGCCGCCACTGAGCAAGCGCTAATGCCTACGCGAGGATGCATGCCATCAACCATGTGCCTCCCCACTCACTGAGCACAAACTTGAAGTCGCCGCTGAGGAAGCGGTCCCCCTTCTCCTCCATGAGCGCGACCGGCCCGATCTTCTCGTTGAAGCCGGCCATGAGCACGCTCTCGCGCGCGATCTGCGACGCGCGCTTGAGGTCGTCCGCGCCAAAAGAGACGCACTCGGGGCCGTGCAGCAGCTCCTCGGCGCACCGGCCGCCCAGCGCGACCACCATCTGCTTCTCCAGGTACCTGGGGGAGGCGGGGGCGGGGAGAGATAGTGAAGCAAAAGGCCATGGGGCGCGGCATGGCGGCATGGGTCAGGAAATGTCTGCGACGACGGTCTGCGCCTCCAGTAGTTGCGGGTGTGCAAAGGGAGGAGGGGGGGGGGTATAGTAGGGAAGACAGAGGGAGACGCGCCAGCATGGGTCGGGCAAAATGTGAGACCTCCATCTGCTTTTCTAGGTAGCTGTGGATGGGGGGGGGCGGGGGGCAGCGGAGCCAAACCGTCGCACGAGGAGGCCGAGAGACGGATTTGTACTTGTTAGATCACATAAACACAGCGCACTTGGCAGCTGAGCATATTCCATGGCGGCCTGAGCATTCGGCATCAACGACGGTAGAAATACAACTACAAGCACTCGATGCGAAACTACATCCCCGCAAGCATGCCATGGCGTTGCTGACATTGCTTCTTCTCTTGTGTAGCCTTGCCAACTCCTCTTGCCACTTTGGCTTTATTCCCTCTTCCCACATCTTGTCACCTGGCTGTTCGCTCTTGCCACAATGGTTTGCTATAAAAATTATACATAGCCTGCTTTTCGCAAGCTCCTTTCACTCTTCTTGGGGAGGGCTGTGCATTCTTCCACTTGCAAGTCTTGCCACTCACCGCTTGGTGATGTGGCCTGCCGTCGTCAGGTACTTCTCCTGGGGGAGGAACACGGTGTACCCAACCGCCTTGCCGCTCGGCGCGACCACCACCTTGGAGAGGTCGTCAAACTCGCGGTGCAGCACGCCCAGGAGCGCCTTGCCTGCCTGGTATGTCGCCAGCATGCGCTTGTCCGCTGCCGTGAGCGTGGCCCCCGGCTCGTCCTCCTCCAGGGGAGCAGAGGACGATGGCGACAGCTTCCCCGCCGCCGAGCCCCCGCCGGCCACCGCCTTGGCCGCCGCGGCCATGGCGGCCTGCGCAGGGTCCCTGTCGTCGAACATGTCCTTGACCTTGTCGAGCGCGTTCAGGACGTTGGTCGTCGTGATCGCCTTGGTGTTGAGCCGCACGGCGTCAAAACCCGCCTCGTTGAGCAGGTTGGCCAGGTCCGCCCCCGACATGCCACCCGTCCGGTACGCAATCTCGCGCCAGTCAACGTCTGTTGCCATGTTCTTGGAGCGCGCGTGGACCTTGAGGATGGCCTCCCGCCCGATCATGTCGGGGGGGGGGATCGCGATCGTCTTGTCGAACCGGCCTGCCCGGATGACGGCTTTATCGAGCACCGAAGGGCGGTTGGTGGCCGCGAGCACGACGACGTCGGACCGCTCCAAGAACCCGTCAAGCTCGACCAGGAGCTGGTTCACGGTGGACTCCTTCTCAGCGGTCGCCGCGTCGCGCGCGGGCGAGGAGCCCCTCTGCTGCGCCATCGCGTCAAACTCATCGATGAAGACCGTGCACGGGGCGTAGTAGCGCGCCTTTGCAAACAGCGCCGCGACGCGAGACGCGCCGCTCCCGATGAACATGTCCGTGAACTGGGTCCCGGCCGCCGTGATGAACGCGCGCGAGGTCTCGCCAGCAATGGCCCTGGCCAGCAGGGTCTTCCCACACCCTGGCCGGCCTACGAGGAGCACCCCTGTGGGGATCTTCGACACGCCGAGCGCGAGCACCTCCTGCGTGTTGTTCATGAGGTAGAGCAGCTCTCTGATCTCGTCGATGATCGCGTCCAGGCCGGCGATGTCGTTCAGCGTGACCTTGGTGGACTTGCGCTTGTTCGCCTGCTTCTGCTTTGTCCAGGCCGCGGTGAGCCGGTTCTTGGGGGGCTCCCCCGAGTACAGGTCCGAGATGTCCTCCGTCTCCACCCACTTGGGCGCCTTCTTGCGGTCGACGCGGAAGTAGAGCTCCGACATGGTCACGAGCATGACGAACGGAAACGTCGCGCGCAGGACGCCGAAGATGGAGTTGACCCAGCGGTTCGGGAGCACACCGCCAATCGCCACCTCGTTGTCCGCCAGGTGGCGCAGCAGGTCCGGGTCGGGAGGGTACGCGACCACCTGCTCGCGCCCGTCACTCATGACCGCCAGCAGGTGGTAGTTGGTGGGCAGGAACACGACCGCCTTGACCTCCTTCTGGCCAATCGCGTGCCAGAGCCCACTGTAGCTCATCTCTGGAGCCAACTCGACGCCCTGGTTCAGCAACCGGCGCAGCTCGTACGCGAAACGGGACCCAGCACTGGGCTTGGCGTCGAACATGGTCCCGCCGGCGGCATCGCCGGGCACGGCATCGCCGACGGAGGCAGCGGGGGCGGGCGGGGCGGGGGCGGACGCCGGGGAGGACGCGAGCGCTGCTTGGCCACCGAGGACGGCGAGAGCCAGAGTCGCGATGGCGACGCGGGAAAACCGCCGCATTCTGCCGGCCGCCGCCTCATCTCCGCCGAATGCCCGGAACTTTAGGAGCTCTGCAGCTTTGCTGAGGAACGGCGGCTTCTCGACATGGGGCACAAACTGCGCACCGATTGTGACGTCGGCATCATCCCGTTCTGATGCTTGGCATACTGTCTGTCTCCTTCCCAAGGGCGTGCGGAGCGGATAAGGTTGAAAGGGCGTCAAAGGCAGGCGACTACACAATTTGGCTGTTGCACTGCTGGCTACGTCTAGCCTTGCCTTGGTGACTACCTGCCTGCGGGGCCGTACGACATTCTCGCTATGGCATGGTTTTCCAGAGAACGGCTGCGCACCTAAGCACACGTGGAAGAGCTGGCTGGGAGCCGATTTCACGACGACACGCTCCATGGCCGAGTCCCAGACTCCACCTTCAAAACAACCGCCAATTGCTCCTACGAACCAGGCACTCCGTGCCTATGCATTCCCGTCGTGTTTACAATTAATGTTCTAGTGGGAACAATGTACGCCTACGCCAGGGCACTACCTCCGGCCTGCCATACCCGGACGCAGGCTTGAGGCAGTCCTCTGCGGTGCAAAAGCCTGTAGTTAAATGGCGGAGTGGCTAATGGCGGTGTTGCACGGAGGTGCGCGCTGCGCGCACTCGCAAGTCTTCGCTTGTGAGCACTCAGGTGAGGCTTGGGCGTACTGTGACCTAGGGCGCGTCGCGCCGGAAATACTTAAACACTCGCATGCGCATAAGTTGTAACTAATGAGTACAGTACTGCGCTGCAACTATCCAACTACTGCGCTGTTGCCAACAGTACTGTTCTGTAGACCAACCAAAGCGTCTGAACTCCGAACCCGGCAGGATGCTTCAGGGTTGAAGGGCTCCCTGGAAGGCACGCTTCCTGACTCATCCTCCAGCGCGCTACTGTATCCCAGGACAGATTTCCGTCATCACGTCGTGTCACAGTTGCTGTGTCCCGCGCGTGTCGTGTCTGCAGCGGAGAGACTGGTGTCACAAACATTCTCTGCTAATCTCGCCTTCTCACAAATCGCAAAATCCACAATCGCAATTTACTCGCAAAATCCACCAAGGGGGGCATGCATAAACATCCTGCTATCGGTGGCCCTCGTCGTCCCCCGTCTCGTCTTTCCGGGCAATTCGGGTTGCGCACCGCGGATCGAGTGCAACAGGCCGTTGCCGACTAGCGGCGAGAAGAATTGGCAGGCTTGATATACCAGCCTTACGACCTAGCGACTTTTATGGTTTCCAGGGTTATGGCTGTCTGATACTGGGAAATTGAGTGCAGGCAACGGAAAAATGCCGATCCCACGCCTGCTTTCGGTGGGATTCAATCAAGATTACGGGTGCTTTGCATGTGGGACAGACTCTGGGTTCCGTATTTACAACTGTGAGCCTTTCGAGGAAACGTTTCGCCGGAACTTTAATAATGGTGGAATCGGGGTGGTGGAGATGCTATTTCGCTGCAACATCTTGGCGGTCGTTGGTGGAGGCCGGAGCCCGCGCTTTCCTCCTACCAAGGTACGTTGACAGATCTTCTGCCATGGGCTGAATGGAATCGGACAGATGCGACGTGTTTTCTTCTTCTCTTGACACTTTTTTCCCTCGCATGTGTGGTCAGCGTACTTCCTTGTTGCGTCTTAATTATGTTTACTAAAAGCAGGTTCTCCTCGCCGTTCGCCTTGTGTGGCCATATTCGCAATTTCGCTTACCGTCCGCTGCAGGTGATGATCTGGGACGACCACCAAAGCCGGTGCATAGGCGAGCTCAGCTTCCGCAGCGAGGTGAGGGAATTTTAAATATCCGCGTTACTTTGATCTCGGTTGTTTTTCGATGTACGCATGCTTTTCTTTCATTTGTTAGGTTAGACTCTCAAATGTCTTTTTCTTGTGTGTGGAAGGGGGGGGGGAAGGGATTGGAGGGGGAGGGGGTGCCTGAGACTGATATATCACCCCCCATGTCGATTTCACACCCCGGCCTGCAGGTAGATTGCTTCATGTTCGATTTCCCCTCCGTTTGTGCCCTTGTTTGCACGGAGAATAACTATTACAGTTCATAACTAGGTTGAAAGTGTCTGAGCGTCCATGTGGGTGTATGCAAGTACAAGCAAGGGTTGACTTCTATTATTCCATCCATCTAGACATACCGGTAGTCAATTGTGACGTGTGCCGAATGGCAGCACAACTCCCCCCCATCCCCCCCGCAACCCTTTCTTTCCTGCCCCCCACTCAACATGCGACACCACCACCGCCTCCTTTCCCTTTCCCCCCCTCATCCATCAACCCCCCCCCTCCCCCCCCCGCTTCCAAAATCGCTTCCCCTCTTGTGATCGCCCCTATACACCCCTTCAACACCCCCCCCAAATCTTAAGACTGCCCCTAAGTTCCCTACAAGCCTCTCTTAAAACGTCCCCTGCACACCTCCCCATCCCCTTCCACGCCCCTTCCCCCCCCCCCCTTTCCCCCAGGTTCGCGCTGTGCGCCTGCGCCGTGACCGCATTGTGGTCGTGTTGGAGCACAAAGTGTACGTGTACAACTTTGCCGACCTGCGGCTGCTGCAGCAGATCGAGACGGTGGCCAACCCGGACGGGCTCTGCGCACTGTCCCCCGCGTCCAACAGCACCGTGCTCGCGTGCCCGGGCCTGCACCGCGGGCAGGTGAGCTTCTGTTGACTTACACTAGGAGAGCTGAAAGATTTTTCAAATGATGTTTTATTCTTTTTTGTTGTTGTTGTTGCCAGTGAACGGGGGCCCTGTTGCCCCTCAGTAAATTATAATTGAAGAACGAACGTCTTTTTCGTCTGTTTTGTTTGGCCCCGCACATGGAGAGATGTGACCAGCGCTAATTATATACTATAATGCCTGTTCCGCGGAGAGGTGCTTCACTAGGGTATCTAAATATAAATACTACAATAAAGACAGAACAGCGTGCGATGAGTGGCACACCTCCTTTGCAGATGACTGGCA
Source organism: Mesostigma viride (assembly GCA_009746045.1). NCBI lineage: Eukaryota > Viridiplantae > Streptophyta > Mesostigmatophyceae > Mesostigmatales > Mesostigmataceae > Mesostigma > Mesostigma viride. Next base: position 131,513 of record RPFO01000329.1, read on the forward strand.
TACATGCTTCGCAGATGAGTGGCGCACTCAGCGCGGTGTCTCTCATGCGCATCTGGCCCGCTTGTCCCCACTTGCCGCCTGCGCCCTCGTGCCCTTTGCCCACGGGTCCCCCCCCCCCCCCCCCTCCCAGGTGCGCATCGAGCTGTACGACCTCAAGCGGTCGCGGTTTGCAGCCGCGCACGACTCGCCCCTTTCCTGCATCGCGCTCAGCTTGGACGGCTCGCGCCTGGCCACGGCGAGCGAGAAAGGGACGCTCATCCGCATATTCGACACCGCCGACGGGCAGCTGCTGCAGGAGGTAAGAGCGTAGGGGGAAGAGAAGGGGGGAAGGGAGGGAGAGATTGCAGCAGACGGCACCTGCCGCAGGAGGGAAATGAGTGGGGGGCAATGGAGGGAGATTGGATGATGGAGGAGGTAACCGAGGGGATCGAAAGAGAGGGGGGTGAGACAGAGGAAAGGTAGATGGGCAGCGGCTGCAGATTTTAAGGGCGTAGCCAGGCCGCAAAGGGGGTGTTGAAGAGGGTGTGAAAGGGGGGGACGGGGCAGCATGGCTCCGGAGAAGGGGGCGGGGAATGGGGGGGGGGAGAAATAGAAGTCAAGGGGGGTAGCAGCACAGGTGTGAGGAGGAGCTAGGTGCGACTATTATATGGAATTATTGAATTTGTGGCAGTTAGCTTATCGTGATATCATAGTATTAGCAGTTAGCTTATCGTTATATCATAGTATTAGCAGTTAGCTTATCGTTATATCATAGTATTAGCAGTTAGCTTATCGTTATATCATAGTATTAGCAGTTAGCTTATCGTGATATCATAGTATTAGCAGTTAGCTTATCGTTATATCATAGTATTAGCAGTTAGCTTATCGTGATATCATAGTATTAGCAGTTAGCTTATCGTTATATCATAGTATTAGCAGTTAGCTTATCGTGATATCATAGTATTAGCAGTTAGCTTATCGTTATATCATAGTATTAGCAGTTAGCTTATCGTTATATCATAGTATTAGCAGTTAGCTTATCGTTATATCATAGTATTAGCAGTTAGCTTATCGTTATATCATAGTATTAGCAGTTAGCTTATCGTTATATCATAGTATTAGCAGTTAGCTTATCGTTATATCATAGTATTAGCAGTTAGCTTATCGTTATATCATTAGTATTATAATAAATACGGCGTGCACACTAGCACATGGTCAGCAGGGCCGTTGAGCAGGGACCCAGTAGCCCCTCCCCATGATGCCGACGCACACGCGTGCGTGTGGTCATAATGATCATCATTGGATGGAATCACTAACAACCCTCCCCATTCTTGAACTCAACCCTTGACAAACTCGCATCTATCACTGGACACCTGTAACATCTATTATCCGTAACGTTCCCGTCCTACTCCCCCTACCCTCCCCCCCCCAATCTTGCGGCCACCAGCGCTTGTGGCACCATTCTGTGACCATAACACTTGCGGTCCCTCCGCACACAATAATGCTTGCAACACCGTACTCCTCGCCGCTCCTCCTCACACAATAATGCTAACAACTCCATAGCTGGAGTATACTACATGCTGCCCCTTGCTGATGCTTGCAGCTGCGGCGGGGCACGGACCGCGCACACATCGACAGCATCGCCTTCGCTCCCTCGGACGACTGGCTGGCCGTCTCCAGCAACCGGGGCACCGTGCATGGTGCGTGTGATAGTAGTATCTTTGCGTCCACGCTCATTATGAAGCCATGCTTTCCGATGGGCTAGGTACATTTTTACGGGGCTTGTCTCCTGGTAGGGACACGTCATACGTCACCGCAGACATCACCGGCTGGTAGGCCCTACCAAGGCCACCCCAAGGCATGGCCTTTGCTTGTGCTGCATGGCATGGCCTTTGCTTGTGCTGCATGGCATGGCCTTTGCTTGTGCTGCATATGCCTGATGCCTCCACACCTCCCCGCGTCAGATGCCACCCAACTCTTTCCTCGCCTTCCCACGCCCGTATCCCCCACTCCCCTGTTCCCACACACACACTCTCCCCGACACGCATCTTTACCCCCCCCACACACACACTCCCCCCCCCCCCCCCAACGCATCCCCCAGTGTTTGGGCTCAAGCTGGGTCGGTCTAATGGCACCAGCACGGTGGATGACGGCCGTGATGGCAACGGTGCCAACGGGGCGTCCACGACCGCTCCTGTCTGCCGCAACACAGAGTCGAGTTTGAGCTTCATGAAGGGTAAGGGTGTGCTCCTGGCTCTTTTCTTTCGTCTCCTGTCTTTTGGCTCCTGTCTGTTGGCCTTGAGGCGGATACCCAGGACCAATGCTGGCACCATTTTGTGCTATTCCTGTCCATGGAATTGGGGTTAGCGCCAAAAGCTCTAGTCATGGTCCTTCGCTCCCGTCTCCTTTTCTCCACCGCACAGCACCCGCATGCCCAGACCCACACATCGGATGGTCCGATGGCATGTCGATCGATTCGCATGCGCAGACCCATACACGTGCACGCGTGCACACAGGCACGCATGAGCCCACAAGAGCATGCACGCGGATCTCGTCGCAGATTGTCGTGCCAAGTGGGCATGCCGCGATGTCCCATGCGACGCAATGGCCCAGCACATGGACGGGATCCCCCAGGCTCGTCCATGCCAGGTGGGCCATGCGGGGAGCCATTGGTGACAAGTGGCGCCATCCCCAGCGAAGGAAGGGATACAACATTTTCCAACTCGTCCCCCATTTTACCCAGCAACAGAAAGGATGGGCCAGCAAGCGATGCGATGAAACGCCACATCCGTACAGGCGCCACTGTGCGCTGGCGGACTGTTGCTTGCGTGAGAACGGAACGGTGCTGCTTGAGAATTCGCGCAAGCCCCGCAGCCACACATGTCGCCCTCAAAATGTTCAGATGCTTGTACACACAACAAACAAACGAGCACTCGTGCTAGCGCGTACATATCCTTGTTGTAGCCGACGTGTCCCCCCTCCTCCTCCCCCCCTTCTTCCCTACCCCCTTTTCTTTCCTCCCTTTTCCCCCAATCTCGTCCCTCCCTCCCCCCACTTTGCCCCCACCGTCCCCACCGACCCTTTCTACCCCCTTCTTTCTCCTCCACCCTATGCCCCCCCCCCCCCACACACACACACACCTACCCCCGCTCGTGCCCAGGTGTCCTCCCCAAGTACTTCAGCTCTGAGTGGTCGTTTGCGCAGTTCCGGCTGCCAGAAGAAACACGCTGCATCGTCGCATTCGGCCCCCAGCGGCACACGCTGTCCATCGTGGGCATGGACGGCAGGTGAGGTGTGGACTTGGGTTGGTGGCAGGTGAGGGGTGCGCATAAGTGGCAGGCGAGGGGTGCGCATGGGTGGCAGGTGCAAGCCCCGATTTGTTATCGCCAACGGACTTCTTAACGCCAGCGTGGTGCTGCTTCAGAGATCATGGCTCAGCTCAAAGTGGTGCAGCTTTACATTCCAAGGCTTCCCTGCCCTCGTTGGGGATGCTTGCGTCACCCATTGCACCGTTACCGCTACTTGCCCCTTCTCAAGGTGCTTCTGTGAAAGGGACTGTGAAACAGGGGTGCGTTCATGGTCGGAGCGAGCAGCAACAGTAACAACTGGCTTTAAAAAAAAAAAAAGCTGATGGTGGCTGCTATGTTCTGTATTGTTGCATGATACGTTTCAAGTTCTGGATGTACGGGCGCAAGGGGGAAGCACATGTGTGCATGCCTGTGACGTAGACGTGCTCTTGATAGCAACATATCAAGGAGACAACCAGCGCAGGCCAGAAATCGGGAGAATGATAGCAACCTATTATTATATATTGCTGGCCGCCCGTGCCTTTCTTGGTGATAGCAACCTATTATTATATATTGCTGGCCGCCCGTGCCTTTCTTGGTGCGGCCTTTTGTTAGTGTGCCCTTTTATTGGTGTGGCTTTTGTTGTTGGTGTGCCCTTTTGTTGCTGCGGTTTTTTTTACTGCCCACCCTTCTGTTACCACTTACGACTTTTTCTGTGTGGGCCCGCCGGCCCGTCCATTGGCATGATCGTGGCCGTGTTGCCATCCGCAGCTTCTTCAAGGTCTCGTACGACCCGGTCCACGGTGGCGAATGCCAGCAGCAGTCCTACACCAAGTTCATGCGCGCCGAGGAGGAGGAGGACAGCAGCTAGCGCACGGCACTGGTGCCCTTGGACTCGGTCTCACAAAAAGCTGCATACGAGGCATAATGGACCGGGTCATGGGAGAGGCAGGGTCCAACCACTCTGGGCTTGTTTGCAACGCAATCCGCCCGTTGCCCGCACGGTCGCCTTTTTTCAAGGGAGAGGGCAAGGGAGCGGCGCGCGTGGACGCGAAATGAGATGCCAGATGAGATGGGAAATGAGATTGGAGATCAGATGTGAGTTGACAGGCGAGGCGCCTTGTGGACCATGACCGATGCTGGTGTGGCCCCCAAGTCCCCAACTCATGCTGTCTTGGGTTTTTGCTGACTGGGACATGGGGTTTTGCTTACTGGGACATGGGGTTTTGCTGACTGGGACAGAAGTTGAACGTCAACTGCTGGTGAACGTCAACTGTGGCGCTGTCAACGGATGCGCCCAACCCAGACACTGCACCGCAGCATGGATGCGTTGTAGCTGGTCACGGTGGCGGATGCTGGTCACAGGCTGGTAACAGCGGCGGCCAACCACGGTGGTTTGGGAGCGTCATTGCGGGGTGGGAAGCCCCTTTGGTTTTGTGCGGGTGGAGGCCTGGGTGACTGCCCAGGTCAGCCTGCCCGCTCCTCCACCAATGCGCCACTGATCGATGGGTGGAGGATCGATGGGCGGAGGGCTAGGGGATCCTCCGCCAATTCTCAGCCCGTTTTACGGTGGCCTCCGAGGGATGATGATCGAGTCCATACTTTCTCGTGGGCGCTACCCTGATATGTGCGATCTAACAGGAGGACCCCCTTGGTTCCGCACTGGCGTCTGTCCGGAGTGGTGTATTCATGGGGCATGGGACATCTCTCGCTGTCACTGCTGACCCCGCTGCTGCCGCAAAGGCAACGTTATCACAGATTATGGGCAAAAGGGTTTGCCGGGCGAAGCCCTAGGGGGTCACGGATCACCATGTTGCGGCGAGCAGCAGCAACGGCGGGGTGATATGTCCACGCAGCCGACAGCAGGACCGTGATGCTGTGGGGGGGCTTCCTCAGGACTTTTGAAGCTGCCCGCCGCAGCTGTGTGGGCGGAAGGAGGATGGAGAGACGGCGTTCCCACCCCTTTTCGCAGGCCTGCAATGTGGCATGGTATATGTGCCCGATGGCTTGTAGCGGCCCGCACACCAGAAAGAGCAGAATCCAACCCGCACACTTGAAATAGCAGAATCCAACCGCTAGCTAGGGGTTGCGTTTCCAATCAGTAGCACAGCGCTTGTTATGTGTTGCAGCGCTTGTTGTGTGTGTGTGTGTTGGATGGCAGCTGCGGGACCTGAGAGACAATCACCCTGCGTGCTGCAGCTTGAGAGATACTTGTGGCATCTGTCGTGTAAAAATAATTGCCCGAATGTCTTGGGCGATGGGCACACACTGCGGCGTCTGTGCACGAAATGTGACGGCAAATTGTTTGGATCCTGGAATGGCAACCGTGCCCAGGTGAGCTACACATGCCGAGCGCTCTTGTATATAAATACTGCTCAGAGCAGGCTCCGAGAGCCAATATGCAAACGTTAAGGGCTGATGGATGTTTGGTTGGTGCCCCCGTAGGTGCAGGTGGTGGTGCCTGAATAGCCCTATGTGAACATCAGTGGCGCATGTGAATGGCCCAGAGATATCGACGAGGGAACGTTTTCCCGACGGTCTAATAACCATATGTTCAGCCTTTTTTCATAGTCTTGTGCACATCATATACATAAAGTACAGGTAGACGTGGAATTTGGACCAATGCTCGCCTGATGCAATATCTTTGTTTTATTTATTTTTTGTCAGATTGAAAGATGCCGCGCGCCTAAACGATGTTAGTTTTATGCCTGGCAGACTCTGACTTGAGCAATTTGTCCTGGATGGTTTAATTACCAGTGTTTACTATATGAGAATTATACGAAAATACTTGTTCTTCACTTTAAACTACTGATTTGCTGCCTGGGCATTAACTGATATTAGATGAGCACGCCACTGCGTCACGTAGGTGCCGGCCAATATAAAGTAAAGAAACCTACAATCCCTACACACTTAACGAGGAGGGAGGCCGGGCGCCCTTGACTAGAGCATGCACTAGCTACTTCTCTTGATCACTGCCCGGCCGCACATACGTACAAGGGGGAAGTCCACACCGAGCTCTCTCCGCATATCATGACCAGTGCGGGTGCAACTGTGGGTGCAATACACCAACTGACAATAGTTGTCTCACTTAAGGGGAGGTGGCACCCCAAAACCCTTCAAAATTGAACTATGGTAATAACACTTAAAAATCATTTGCACATTGCTGAAATATGATTGCGGGCACTAAATAACATCTCTTGTGAGCTGTCCATGCACTTGTTGGGGGTACTACCCCCAAGTATACGCCAATATTGCGCTATAAATAGAAAAAGACGCTAATTAGGGCTGGGTATGCCCCAGCCAATGCACACATTTGTTGGCAACCAAAAATCAACCATTTGTAGTTCCCTGAGTGTGTAGCTTGCTGAGCTATTTACATCATGGAAATGGCAAAACCTTGAACAGTTATTAATTTTCCCGCAAAACAGGTCTTTTTTTACCGGACATTGGGAATAAACATATCATAAACACTTCAGATAAGGCCACAAAATCAAGCGAAAATCCGGCTAACAGGGGGACAGCAGTGGTCCAAGTCCCAGGTCATTCCGACAAGTCTAGCTCAAGTTATAAGGTTTTGCGTGCTAAAACCTGAACATACGCTAAATGAGGTTTTTCTGTGTATAAGGCCACCTAGACATCATGTTTTCCATCCAAGAAGCCAAAAAACATGCCCAACTCGATCACACAACATAAGAAAAGGCTAGGCACCTCATCTGCCCTCCCCTGCCCTCAGCATGGCCAGCCTTGCCAGCGTGCGCATAGCAACACCATCGCTAGGCATACACGCACCAAGAGAGCATACACTATGCTCAGCCCAAGGTTACCATGTAAATTTATGCCAAGAACTCAGCAAGTATACGTGTAAAAACCTTAGAAAGACTGCCCAAGCAATAGAGGCAACTGCAGCCTGCAAACTTGGCAGCAAATCATACATGTTGTCTGCCAAGCATTCACATCCTATCCAGCTTGCCTTGCTGCACACATAGCAGGGAAGTCTTAATGGTTATAGCTCAAGGAAAGCAATGGAAACACCTATCTAATGCAATGCCACTCATGCAGTATGGCCAGCAAAAGAACCACTCTCACCTTCCTTTCCAATATGGCAATTTGCTAAGAAGCTGATGCCAGCTTGTTAGCCTCTAGGCACATGCCGGATGTCGTTACTAAAACAGGCGTGTCAGATCCGGCACATAACAAAGCGTCTGAGCAAGCTCATGTCCAAAGGATTATGGAAAACAAATGTCAACACATTACCAACAACTTGACCTCGGCGCATTTAGCATGCCAGCCACAAACTACACGAAATTGTACGAAATTGCTAGGAATCTGACGATGCAACCGAAAGAAATGGAGCGCTTCCTGCAGGGAAACTGCCCGAAAAAAAGGCGAAAGGCCGACGTTAATGCACCTGCCTGCGTGGAAATGTTTCATGCATAAACTGGCACGCAAGCTCGAACAATAAAAGACATCATCCATTGATCAGGCGAACAAGGAAGGTGCGCCTTCCGTGAATACGTCGAAGGCGACATGCGCAGGCCTGCGTAGGTTCTTACCTTGAATGCCGGAAATGTAAAAGAAACCGGGAAGCTTCGGCACAAACTCGACAACACCATTAAGTTAGCTTCATAATCGCTCTTTAGAGCCTACGTTGCCTCACAATAGCTGCCGTAAACCTGCATTAAATTTCATGATCCGCAAGAGAAATTATATCCTGGACCCCCGCGCCCGTAGCCGTTCGAGAAATTAGCGATATTGCAAACCGTAAACTTTCCGCCATGAAATGAGGTCATCAACTAATCTTCTGCGAAATTCAAGCATTTTTTCTAGCTGTTTACGTGCCATATCGATTAATATTGCATAAAGGCATGCCGCCATGGCCACCTCCGCGAGGGTTGAGCGGTCCGGGCACACATTATACACCGTACGGACGGTACCGCGAATTTTTTGGCGCGGAAAATATTCGGCGCGCCACGTCCCCTTAAGATAATAGGTATAGGCTGACGCATAGCAGATACACACGCATGCGCATAGCAGATATGCACATGCCGCCATACTCCCTCGCCTCATGATCAACCATGCCGTGGAGGGCAAGTGCTGCCTGCTCATGAAGAATCTCGAAGCCATCATGGCCGCCTAAACCGAGGCCCTGGCCGCACAGAATTTCCGCAGATTGCACGGCGCAGACTGGGCCACCATCGCCGCCCAGCCCACCCGGCAGGCACTAGATGGCGGCCTCCAGCCGGCCGCGCTACTACGCGGACCTAAGTACTGCGGCCTCAACCATGCACGTGGACGCCATCACCACAAAGCTGCAGGAGATAGATGCCCACCGCCGAGCAGAAGAACGTGAACACACCAACCGTGCGCCCGCGTCGCCAATGCCGGCCGAGTGGTGCTGCGTCGCTTTGAGCAGCAGCTAGGGGAGACGGCCAAGTCTCTTGAGGCCGATCGAGCTACACAGCTCAGAAGCAAGCTCCTTATACCCAACTGGACCTCGTAGGTGCATGAGCTAGAGGTGAGTTTGCACTGCCTTCCCCACCCACGGGACATGGCTACACCCCCACCAGTCGGTCCTGCTCGCCTTCAGCTAGATCCATGGAGGATAAGTGACGGTTCCTCTCTCACCGCAGGAACTTGCACGACCTCCCATGGACGCTGGACGACGACCTTGATGCATGCACTTGCGCTCAGCAGCAGCAGTGCAACGCGACCTGTGGCCGGCGGTACCCCCGCCACCATTGCAATGGAGCAAGACCCCGGCCGCTAAGATCGAACGCTGTATAGCCAACCTACCGAGCTATAGCCGACCTACCTCTAGCTGCTACGAGCCACGAGCCACGATCCATCCACGAGCCACGAGCCACGAGGTAGCCATGGCTGACGGCGGAGCTCATAACTTTCACGTTTGGGCACCAAATTCGGCCGTGAATATCACAACCGCTTCGTCTTTCTAAGACGCACACGCTGATTTATATTTTCCCGAAGCTATCACGCAATATTCTAACGAGCAAACGCTCCCGGAGTCTACTATGCATATTGCAACGCAGCCTGGCGGCTGCGCTGAGCCCTGAAAATACGTCTGCAGCTCCGGCTGCAGCTTCGGCCTCAGGCCCGAATGGCAGTGGTGCCACTATAGCCAAGCGCTGGTGGTCGCCCAGGTCCCCGGCCCGGGCTGGCCTCGCCCTCGGCATCGCCTGAGCCCAAGCGCAGTCGCCCTGCGGGGCCGCACTGAGCTGCATGTACCCGGAGCATGACTTTGGCGCCAGCCAGCCCGGCTTTTTTGAACAGCCCCCAATCCGCGGCTCTTGGAGCACGTGCTTTACTATGGATCGCACGTACGCCTCGCTCATTGCCCTGTGCCAGCACCTCCGCGACGGCCATGCGCCTACGCAATGGAGCTGACGGCCGGTTAATTTCCCACCGCGGCCCCACCTGACCACGTGCGTACCTGCCCGGCTGCCAGGTCTCATCCTCGCCTTCAGCCTCCTCCTTTGCCGCTCTCTTCTCCCTCCTTAATAAGCGCTCTGCCGACGAGGCGACGGCTGATCTGCAGGTCGATCCCCTCCCCCCAGTCGGCTCGAGACCGAAGCCACCTTCAGCTCCCGAGGTCCTTCAGGAGGTCATCGCGCAGCACGCATGAGTCCCCTAGCTCGCTGCGGATGTGACAGCCATGCATGGCCCGTAGCACGCTGCATGGCGGCTGCCCGGAGCTCCCCTCCATCTCCACCGCGGCATCTCCACTGCTGATGCACCCTCCTCTCCTCCTAGCTCCACCATGCACCCCCACCCTCTCTGGCCGCCACCACCGACGCCATCACCGCCCAGCTCCGTGACATCGCGACAAGCGCCTCCAGGACAACACCATCGCCATGGAGTGCCTGCAAACTGCAAAGCACCGGAGGCCTCACCGCCGGCTCATGCAGGCGACCTTAACGGGACATATTGCCGCCAAGCCAGCCCCTGATGCATGGCCCAGCAGGCGACGCTCCTCCCCACCGGCCAGACCTGGGCGGACATGCTGAAGCACCACTGTCAGATGTCTGACACCTCCACCGCCTCGATCCACCATCACGGCAACAATTACACGATCAACCTCCGCGAGGAGGCCGCGAGCTCGACAAGCGCAGCAGTTATAGCGTCATCGTCAAGAACTCGATCTGGTGGCATTGCAATGAAGGTGAGAACTCCGTGAATTAAGCTTTCACAGCTAAGCATTTGAGAACGACATCCTAGCTTGGCCGCATGGGCCCGCCTCATTGGTGAGATCAAGGTGGAGGCCCACTGCATTTCCAGCTCGCGGGGTACTGCGGGACCAGTTTGCTGCTGCGGCATCTTTGAGAACCCGTCGGCGGACAAGATTTCGTTCCGGCCTCAGACGCCGCAACCCGCAGCTCAAGAGGACTCACTGCACCTTGGACGGCGACTTGACCCTGGCGCGCAGCAACAACGGCGACGGGATCGAGCCGTAATCATGGCTGACCGGTATACCTCCAGCTCGGCCGGCAGACAGCGCCGGGGAAGCCGGTGCACTAGCTGGAAAGGGGGCGGTCATCTATACTCGGCCACAAGCCCTGGCAAGCGACCCCCGCTGCATTCCCCAGCACCCGGCTCAGCCAGCCCAGCCTACTAGTATGGGACTATGTATAGCAGCAGTAGTGTAGAATAGTAAGGCCTATATCTGTAGCCATGCAACGTGGCCTTGTACATGTACGCCTATTATGGGCCCCACACCAGATGATTATAGTTGATAGCATTATTTAGCCATGTACATGTAAGTGCCTACTACTATGAATGATGGGCTCCACACCAGATGATGCATTTATAGCGTTTTAAATAGTCAGCCGTGCTTTGCCCATGCAGAGATCGAATATTTACTCTCTGCTGAGATGCCATGCCCTAGAGCTATTGTCTAGCCATAAGATTTCATCTTCCACACCATGCCAGGGAAGCCAGGCCTTTTAGGCATGAAGGAGAGGTTGTCTCCTTGATGATAATGGTGGTGCAGGTGCACGTTGTGCACGGCCCAGAGTAGGTGGCCCAGTTTACATCCCCCACCTGCATGCATGCATGCAGGAATATGTAGCCCATATGCCCGGTGCCCCTTCTCAGGGTCCATGCATGCAGGGAGATGTGTTACATATACTCAGCCAACGGAGATATTAAAGTGAGACAACTATTCCTGGACGCATGGCGATTCAACGGAGATAGATATGTTCTTATTATATGTTCTTAAAATTAATTAATAATTAATCAATTAGTGCCCCCGGCCTGCACAGACGCGTCGGTCCTTGCAGCTCCATGCACGCCATAAGAGCGCTGGCCCCTGAGCTCGTCGAGAATACACATCATCATGTGACGGATCCCGGGGTCTCGATCCCCCAGCCGCATGTCGATTAAGCGCCTAAGGATATGGCTGGCCCGGCAGCGGTGCGACGGTCACGATCAGCGCCACCTTGTCTAATTCCAGCTCGATCCTGTAGCTTGAGTGGTGATGGCGGCGGTGCATGCATGGTGGTATAGATAGAGGTTGCCTAGCTAGGGCTCTTCAGCACATCACCATGCCGGCCCGATCGATAGTTGCCATGCAAATATTTGTCTAGCTTCAAAATATACATGTACACTTCATCAGTCATATAATAGTGCACCCACAACAGTAGCGCCAGAGTCACCAAATTCGATCTCCGGCTGGCCTGTGCACATGCGCTGTTGCGGTAAGTGAGTAAGTATTAAGTAAGTACTTGCGTGTCATTCGCATGGGCATATGCATGCTGCATGCATGCACGGAGTACTACGCTAATCTCATTAGAAAATAATGACAAGAAAGTTACAAATACCGTCTGCATCATGCGCCCCACCCATATAGACTAGAGGGGGATATAATCCTCACTCATCTGAGCTGTCCTCTACTGTTTATGGCAGACGAGGCGGTAGTGTAGCGGCTATCCTCAGGGGAAATAACCTCCACCTGCGGTCTGGCGGGCGGACTTCTACCCCGCATTCTAGCAGTACGTGGCCACCGCGGGGCCCATTGGGATAAACAGGAGCATGCCCCTCAGTCCTGAAGGTGCTTATTATTGCAGGCGGCAGCCGATTTCTCAGGACTTGTCTATCATGCGGCCTTGTCTATCATTGCGGCAGTGAGGGATGTCTAGCTCACGCTCAACGGGGGGGCTAACTGGTCAGCCCCCTCTGGCCTCCAACGTGACCACCTTAGCTGATATCATGACATTACCTATCTATTACCCATCTAGTGCTTAACGGTTGGGGGATGATGCAGACGATATTTGTTTATAAACTTTTGTGTAATTATTTTTCTAATGAGATTAGCATAGTACTCCGTGGCATGCCTTTGCGCATGACACGCAAGTACTTACTTTACTTACTACTTATGACATTACCTAGATCGATATGTATGTGATACTTATCGATTGCGATTTGTATGCATGTGATACAACTATTCCTACAACATATGGCCAGCCACTGAGGCTGGCACTTTATAGTACAATAGAAAAGCCACGAGCCACAAGGTACGTAGCCATATGCATGGCTGACGGCGGAGCTCATAGTCAGGCTTAGCTTAGCACGTGGCCCACGCCTATAGATGCGCATGTGCGCCTAATAATGATGGGACTCCCCACGGATGTTGCATTAAGAATTTAGCCAAGCTTAATTTGCCTAATAAGCAAAGAGCTACTCTCTGCTGAGATGCCATGCCCTAGCCATTGTTCAGCCATGATGATGATCTTCCACCCCGGCTATGTCCGCACCTTGTAGCTGCTGGAATACATATAGTGGTGCAGGTGCCCTTGGTGCATGCACCCAGAGCAGACCTGTGTAGTTCCCACCCTAACCTTGCAGGAAGTAGCCCAGAATGTATTAAAAGCCATATGCCCCTTCTCAGGGATACGTGCTACATGTACTCCCAACGGACTGAATTAATTAATTAATTATAGAAACATAACTCCGTTGGGAGTTACATGTAGCACATATCCCGGAGAAGGGGCATATGGCTTTTAATTAATACATTCTGGGCTACTTCCCATATGCAAGAGTGGAATGTAAGCAACACTTGCTCTAGGTGCCTCAAGGGCACCGGCACCACCATGCTGTCTCGGGTTCACCCCGACTATTAAGGGGATCCCGGCACGGGGGAGGAAGATCATCATGGCTATACAAGAGCTAGGGCATGGCTTCTCAACAGAGAGCATATCTCTGCATAGGCATAGCATATGGCTAAATTCTTAATGCAACATCCATGGGGGTCCCATTCTAGGCGTGGCTTGGCTAAATTCTGAAGGCATCATCCATGGGGGCCATTATGGGCGCACATGGGCGCGTGGGCCACATGCTAGGCTAAGCCTGACTAATCTAAACTACTGGTATATATTCCCTAGTCTGAGGTGGCAGGAGGTGCCTGCCAGTCCTGACTTGTGGTCAACGTAGATGACCGCCCCCCTCCAGTATACTGTACCGGCTTCCCCCTTGCGCTCTGCCGGAGCTGAAGGTAGGTCGGCCATAGCTCACAGTCGCGTCGCTGCTGTTGCTGGGCCAGGGTCAAGTCGTCGTCCAACGTGAAGCGAGTCTCCGGAGAGCTTCTTGCGGCATTTAAGGAACGCCATGCTTGTCCGCCATGTATACTTAAAGGTGAGGAGCACGGGTGCCGGGCCAGCCTTATACCCCGCGCGCGGGGGAGGCGGACAGCCGACATCCGCAGCTCGATCACCAGTGAGTTGCACGGGGGCAAAAATGTCGCGCGCTTAAATGCCGTACGTGAGAGGGCTCGTCGAGGTACGTCTCAGTCACCTGCCGGCTGGTCGTAGTGCTTGACGATGACATTGTGGCTGCGCTGGGTGATGTCGGCCTCCTCGTGAAGGTCGAGGGCTTGTTGCTTGAGTTGTGCCCGCGCGATGGTGGAGGTGGTGGAGGTGGTGTGATGCTTAAGCAAGTCCGCCCAGGTGGAGGGAGCTAGCATCACCGGCCGGGCCAACAGGTGCCGGCTGGGCGGCGATGTCCTTCACCGCCTGGGCGGTGAGGCCGGCGGTGTCATGCAAGCACTCAAGGGCGGTGGCGGTGGCTTGAAGGCGTTGGTCGAGGTCGAGGAGCTGGGCTTTGATGTCGGCAGTGGAGGCGGAAACGGCAGTGGAGGTGGAGGCGGCCGGGTGGTGGAAAGGTGAGGAAGTTCAGTAGCCAGCGTGCCACCCATTGCTGCCACATCGGCGGCAAGGGGGGCCGGTCACGTGCTGCTGAAAGGCTTCCGTGAGGATGGAACGGAGTGTGGGCCGGGGCGGAGATGGATGGAGCCCAGATCTCGCCGTCAGAGCGCTGCATGGAGAAGGGAGTTGAGGATGGCATGCTGGAGTTGGTTGGGGGCGGGGGCACCCGAACAACATGCTGATGTTGGTCCAGCGGTTGCCGTCGGTGCAGAGGAGGCGATTGATGTCGTGGAGATGGAGGCACAGGTCGTAAAGCGAGGCGTAGTCCCCGAAGAAGATGCAGTGCAGAGCATCGGCCGGAGACATGCATGTTGGTCCAGTCGTGAGCATCAACCTGGAATTAAAGGTTGGGGCCGAAAGCGCGGTTCTGAGGGGCGTGAAGACCCTCCTGTTTTGTCGGCTGAGCGGGTGCGTTCAGGGTCAGGCGATGCCGATGGCGAGGCAGTGAGCCCGGGAGGGTTCGAGGCGACCACCAGTGCGCGACTAGTGTCACCGCTGCATGCCGGATCGACCTGAGGGCGAGGCTGCAGCCTGAGCTGCAGACGTGGTTTCATGGCCGAGCGCATCCGCTAAACTGCGTTGCGTCGAGGAGCGTTTGCTCGTCATAAATTGCGTAAAAGATTCGGAAAATTACATCAGCATGTGCGTCTTAGAAAGACGAAGCGATAGTGATATTCACAGCTGAATTCGGGGCTCAAACGTGAAAGTTATGAGCTCCGCCGTCAGCAATGGCTACCTCGTGGCTCGTTATCTATCTACCCAGACTAAAAAGGCCTCAATTGAGGCCTTTTTATAAATTGTGTGTTGCATGTAATTACAATGAGACAACAAACTTTATTCCAAATATGAGGATAGGTCATGCATTATTATGATTGTTTTGGGGTTCCCAGCACTTAACATCAGTCATATATGCCCAATACCTATTTAATTATGATTTAATAAAACAGGGTGTCGCTGCGGCGGCACCATGAACACAACATGACCATAGGTAGATGCAGAAAAAAGGCGCTAGTACTCAGTTTCCTCTGCCTTTAACGTGTCTTTCGGACCTTACGAGGTTTCCCCACGACACGCGGTAAGCATGGCATGACATGGCATGCTCGATCCAAAGGGACCACGCACACACACTTCCGACGGGGCTGTCGCGGAGCACTGCAGGCAGCATTACTACCCTGCCATGGGTATTGCACGTAACTACAAGGAATCCACAGCCTCTATAATCAACACGCACAATGATCATGCATTATAATGATAGTTGTGACCTTCCAAGCGCATAAGCGCACTCACCAAGCCTCAATACCGACGCAGTTATAATACTTTCCAACAAGGTGATGCTCTTAATTAGGTAGCACATGAACAGCATGGCAAGATATACAAGCATGAATGGACACTAATGACCAGTTATCTAGACATCTAGCCTATTTGGGGGCCCTTCCAAGGCTGGCCTGTGACATGGGCACCATATAGCAGGAACTACCATGCTTCTTACAGAGGGCACATACGCTTACACAACGGGGCCCAGCCGCAGAGTGCAGCACAACGTAATAACCTGCCTTGAAGTGACACCGGCCAGGTGCCGGTAAACAACAAGAAACTGGCAGCGTTACAAACCAAACGATGATACAAACCTTCTCCTACCTGGATGCAGTCAACTTTCACACGCATCGACTCATGGCATCATCATGAAGTGCGCACTAACACGAGCAGTGGAGGTGGCTGCGACAGGAACGCTGGTCAACCTCGACTTCTTTAAGCTATCCGGGACCTGGCAGCGCAGGCCGCTCCTCCTGCCGGACAGTAGCTCCATGCATCGTCCTTTGACGTATGAAAACGGCTGCCAACGCCCGGGCCAGCGCTCCTTGCGTACGAGCGCTCCCATAGCCGGGCGCGCGCGCGTTCTCGCTGTCCGCAACCCAGTTTTTCCTACCTAAAAACACCCCTTCTCTACCTACGGATACACGCCAGAAGGCTCGAAAATAGCCAGTGCCCCTTTAGTCACGGGTGCCCCAACATCCCCCCCCGCCGTTCCGCTAGTCTCCTTCCCAGCATATCGAAGCACCGGCCTGCTGGCAGGCGCACTATTGAACGCCATCTACTACGCCCCATCTGAATTTCACTAACCTGGCATTCAGCACACAAATAACGACCCCACGAATTTTTAAGTCAACTTTTGACCCATTTAGCGGTCGCGCTAGCTTCAAGAATAATTTATCTGTCCAACGCGCTTCATACTTGTCGAAATGATGCACGAACGTGGCCATACGGTCTATTTTACTCGAGGCCGCCATGGTCGTGCATGCGTGAAAATTCATCGTCCGGTTGCACGAAAGTGGCCAATTAAATAGGTACTTTTCCACCTCACATATCTTTCAGTAACCGTCGACCCCTGTCGACCCCAATGGGTCAGGACGCTCAGCACATATACCAGATTCGCGCCACTGGGGCCGGACGACCCATAGGACCGGTCCTTCCCGCCAAAATAACCATCCCCAGGTGACCTTGGTGAAAAAGGCCTCAATTGAGCCAAAAGGCCTCAATTGAGGCCTCTGGGTAAATAGACATCGTGGCTCGTGGCTGACGGAAATATGTTTTAATTTAATTTAATTTAATGGCCAGCTCAGCCACAGCTAAACGCTGCAAGGGACCCCACACATGTTCTGGGACGTATACCAACTAGTGGCATTCATGGGGGGCCTAGGCCTATTAGAATAAGATCGATAAGGAATAAGATGCAGGACAAGCAGTGGTTGGCATCGATCAGCTAGTTATGGACAACAAGCCTTTTCCGGTGGGAAGGCACTTCTCATGCACCCTCCATGGCTGCCATTGCATGTTCCAATCGGCCGGGCCCTGGCCCCTAGCATTCTGCGAGCACATTTAGTTCTAATCAGTTGGATTAGTACAGGCTTCTTCACATCGGGTCTTATTGTACCCACAGAACTTGCCGGATTGTCTATCATGTCCGATTGCTGCTACAGGTGGCATGCCTCTGACATGAAGGAGAAGAGACGTCAACCTCCCTTGCCGACGAGCTTAAGGACCAGCTCCTTACCGTCGTAGGCCTGGTAGGTGAGATAGAACTGCGTGGGTGCCACCGCCTTCCCCACTCACGGGACAAGGCGGCTCCCCCACCAGTCCTGCTCACCTTCCCCTCCTACAGGTGAGGACAAGCAGCGGTTCCTCTCTCGTCGCAAGCGGTTGCACGACCTCGCCAGGACTCTGGACGACGACCTGACCCCCGCTCAGCAGCAGCAGCGACGTGACCTGTGGCCGGCCTGAATACCTCCGCCACAAGCAGGACCCCCAGAAGCCCAAGGTGTACTGGAGGGGCGGGGACCTGATGATCAACCACAAGATGTGGACGCCCCCAGCGGGCTGGAATAGCTTGTAGCCCTAGCTTGACTTCATTGGTAGTCACTGCCGCTATGGCAGCCATGCTTAGAATGTTTGCCTAGCTGTGCCACCATACCTAGTCACGTGCACCGCTAACGCACGGTACACAACCAGCCATAGCCTTAGCTTAGTCCTTGTGCAGCCATGCTACGCCCTGGCTTCGATCAGATTACTTGCCCACGCTCCTTGTTATGATATGCTCACATGGGTCTTATTGCACCCACAGATTGCCGGATCGTTAGCGTGTCCGTTTAGCTAGCGCGCCCGAATGCAGCTGTGGCATGCCTCTGGCATGAAGGAGACTGGGGGTCTCTGCCCTTTCTCCTGTTGTGCACACACAGGGATTAAAAGCACTTCGGTGCTCCGTGACTCCCCAACGGGAGCACGTGTTTAATTAATTAATTAATAAATGAACGAGAAAGGGGGTCTCTGCCCTTTCGTCCTGTTAAAAGCACTCCGGTGCTCCGTGACTCCCCAACGGGAGCACGAGTTTAATGAATTAATTAACTCTTCACATCAATCCAGGCAATCATGATTTCATCTGAGCTGTCATCCACTGTTACCACCAGCACTTGGTGCACGGGTGGTTTTACCGGATTAGCATACATTTTTTTGTCTAGGATACATTTGATGCACTGTGCAGTTTTCAGATGTGTTTGTGGGGGTTGATTGCGCCTAGCATGCATTTTATTGAAGCAATGAGTTTCCCAAGATATACATTATATAAACTAAGACAATTGACCCATTAATGCAATGAGACAACATCAATGAGACAACATATGCCAATTGAAGGCTGCCCGCAACTTTATTCCAAGTTCATTATTATATGATTCCAAGACCATAACTCTTCCAAGACCGTACATCTTCAAGATATAGCACTACAGACACCCACGCGGCTTCCGGGTCATCACGCTCCTCCTCCAAGACAACTCAACCTTACAGGACGTTGGGCCATCATACGTCCGGAATAATTGTGTCACTTATTACATAACCAAACTTTTTGAGGGATCGCCATGGTTGCATGGTTTCAACACATGCGCCCTGCACTCATGTGCATCAAAGGTGTTGCGTAGTGCCAACTCAGTGTCAAAGAACTGATTCAATAATATTTCCCGTATGGCCATGAAGGCCCACATGAGTTAAACATGGCCGAGAGTGATTGCATCATCCTTCTTGGCGACATCGGTCTTGACGACGTCGATGGGGAAGACGGCAGCACCTGCATGTGAACAAAAGAATCCATGAACTGTGGCATCCAAAGGCAACAACATATTAGCATCCCATTGAACACGAAGCCACGCTGACCCGGCCATCCAGCCGCCCACGCAGCCACAGAGCCAGCCAGCCACGCAGTGACGCACCCACCCAGCCACACATCCACGCATCCACGCACCCGGCCACCCCCCCCCCCCCAGCCAGCCACGCAGCCACGCAGCCACGCAGCCACGCAGCAGCGCAGCCACGCAGCCACACAGCCACGCACCCTCCTTTCCAGCCACGCAGCCACGCAGCCACGCAGCCACGCAGCCACGCAGCCACGCAGCAGCGCAGCTACGCAGCCACACAGCCACGCACCCTCCTTTCCAGCCAAGCAGCCACGCAGCCACGCAGCCACGCAGCCACGCAGCAGCGCAGCCACGCAGCCACACAGCCACGCACCCTCCTTTCCAGCCACGCAGCCACGCAGCAGCGCAGCCACGCAGCCACACAGCCACGCACCCTCCTTTCCAGCCAAGCAGCCACGCAGCCACGCAGCCACGCAGCCACGCAGCCACGCAGCAGCGCAGCCACGCAGCCACACAGCCACGCAGCCACGCAGCCACGCAGCAGCGCAGCCACGCAGCCACGCAGCAGCGCAGCCACGCAGCCACGCAGCAGCGCAGCCACGCAGCCACACAGCCACGCACCCTCCTTTCCAGCCACGCAGCCACGCAGCCACGCAGCCACGCAGCCACGCAGCAGCGCAGCCACGCAGCCACACAGCCACGCACCCTCCTTTCCAGCCAAGCAGCCACGCAGCCACGCAGCAGCGCAGCCACGCAGCCACACAGCCACGCACCCTCCTTTCCAGCCAAGCAGCCACGCAGCCACGCAGCCACGCAGCCACGCAGCCACGCAGCAGCGCAGCCACGCAGCCACACAGCCACGCAGCCACGCAGCCACGCAGCAGCGCAGCCACGCAGCCACGCAGCCACGCAGCCACGCAGCCACGCAGCAGCGCAGCCACGCAGCCACACAGCCACGCACCCTCCTTTCCAGCCAAGCAGCCACGCAGTCACACAGTCAAACCCCCCCTACACCCCCCCCCCACACACACCCCACCCCACCCACTCAACACTACACGAATGACTCACAAAGAACTGCTGCACCACCGATGATCCCTGCGGGAACTGCTCTGCTGCCGACGGTCCCTGCGAAAACTGCTGCAGTGCCGACAATGCCTGTGGAAACTGCGACATTGCCGACGCTGCCTGCGGGAACTGAAGCGCTGCTGCTGCTGCTGCTGCTGCTGCTGCTGCTGCTGCTGCTGCTGCTGCTGCTGCTGCTGCTGCTGCTGCAGTTGTTGCTGCAGTTGCTGCTGCAGTTGCTGCTGCAGTTGCTGCTGCTGCTGCTGCTGCTGCTGCTGCTGCTGCTGCTGCTGCTGCTGCTGCTCCAGCTGGACCACTTGTTTCTGCACCTCTTGACGCAGCTGCAAACCAAGCTCTTCAACCTTCTTGCTTTGGTTCTCCATAGCTCGTTGCATCTCTCTCATCGTCTGTTCCACGCCCACCAGTACGGGGGTCGGCGGCGGCAGCGGCTGGGTACGCTCTGGCTGGGTGCGCTCTGGCTGCCGTGCAGGACCTTGCCACATCGGCCGGCGCATTGGTGGTTTGCACCGGCCAAAAAATCTACTTTCATGGCACCAGATTTCTTTCCTAGCACCCATTTTCTACAATCGTCCCCGGCATAACACAAATCAATCAATTCGTCCATGTCATCGCTTCGGCTATCAGCATCGGGCATAGTTCCCGTGGCTAGTGCCCATCATTCTTTCCACCTTGAGCGGGGCGAAGTCACGAATTCAAGCGCGAAGTGCATTTGAATCAAGCGGGAACTGGGTGACACTGCTTGAAGACGTGCAGCTCCAAGGCATGCAAATGATGCAATGTATGAAAGATACGATACGCAAAGTTCAGGTGTTCAGGTGAAGCCGTGAAGACGTGGTGAAGACAGGTGAAGACGCGGTGAAGACGTGAAGACGTGAAGACGTGAAGACGTGAAGACGTGAAGACACGATACGGCAAGTTCAGGTGAAGTTCAGGTGTTCAGGTGAAGCCGTGAAGACGTGAAGCCGTGAAGCCGTGAAGACGTGGTGAAGACAGGTGAAGACGCGGTGAAGACGTGAAGACGTGAAGACGTGAAGACGTGAAGACGTGAAGACGTGAAGACACGATACGGCAAGTTCAGGTGAAGTTCAGGTGTTCAGGTGAAGCCGTGAAGACGTGAAGCCGTGAAGCCTGAAGACGTGGTGAAGACAGGTGAAGACGCGGTGAAGACGTGAAGACGTGAAGACGTGAAGACGTGAAGACGTGAAGACGTGAAGACACGATACGGCAAGTTCAGGTGAAGTTCAGGTGTTCAGGTGAAGCCGTGAAGCCGTGAAGACGCGAAGACGTGAAGACGTGGTGAAGACAGGTGAAGACGCGGTGAAGACGTGAAGACGTGAAGACGTGAAGACGTGAAGACGTGAAGACGTGAAGACACGATACGGCAAGTTCAGGTGAAGTTCAGGTGTTCAGGTGAAGCCGTGAAGCCGTGAAGACGTGAAGCCGTGAAGACGTGGTGAAGACAGGTGAAGACGCGGTGAAGACGTGAAGACGTGAAGACGTGAAGACGTGAAGACACGATACGGCAAGTTCAGGTGAAGTTCAGGTGTTCAGGTGAAGCCGTGAAGACGTGAAGACGCGAAGACGTGAAGACGTGAAGACGTGAAGACACGATACGGCAAGTTCAGGTGAAGTTCAGGTGTTCAGGTGAAGCCGTGAAGCCGTGAAGCCGCGAAGCGTGAAGACGTGGTGAAGACAGGTGAAGACGCGGTGAAGACGTGAAGACGTGAAGACGTGAAGACGTGAAGACGTGAAGACACGATACGGCAAGTTCAGGTGAAGTTCAGGTGTTCAGGTGAAGCCGTGAAGCCGTGAAGACGTGAAGCCGTGAAGACGTGGTGAAGACAGGTGAAGACGCGGTGAAGACGTGAAGACGTGAAGACGTGCATGCAAGGTATCAAAGATACGATACGCCGCAAGTTCAGGTGAAGTCGTGAAGACGTGAAGACGTGAAGACGTGAAGACGTGAAGACGTGAAGACGTGAAGACGTGAAGACCAGGACTGTCACGTGAAGACTGGGACGTGAAGGCAAGTTGCAGCACTCGGCCGCTGCAGTCGCACGCAGGTAGAAACGAGTATTGCTGCTTGAATCTGTCAAGACCCCATCGAATGTAAAACAGGTTTTTCGTAAAGAAATCCGATTTGTGGGCGGGCTTTACATATTGCTTCTGTCCAAGCACTACCGGATGTAAAACAGTATACTTCTTGAAGAAATAAGTTGGGGCTTTGTTGGGCGTCACATTTGACCGGTGGGCGGAGTTTCCTGCTTCTGTGAAGGCGCCATCGAATGTAGATCAGTAGATTTTCTAAAGAAATCTGAGTTGTGGGCGGGGCCTTTATTGCTTGTGTCCATCCACCACCGGATGTAGAACAGTAGACTTATTGAAGGTGAATCACGATACAACAGCTGTAGTTGACAACATCATGACCGGCACATCTTTCCCCCACCGCTGCTCAACCCGGTCCCCCCCAAACTCCTCCACACTTGCCCACCTTTCCACCCTCCTCCACGGCCCGTTGTGTTTGCAGGCGTTGGCACAAAGGGAGGAGGCCGTGCGAGCCGGGAAACTCACGGTATGGTTTGATTTCTAGTTTTGTATTAGGACCCTAGGGTAGCTATGTTATATAGGCATGTCTGACAGCATAGCTCACCATTTCATTACCATGGGATGCTGAGCATACCATTTCCAGAGAGGTAAGTCAGTCACTCTTCGCAGTTGACAAGTCAGAGAAAGCAATCAAGTGCAGCGTTCACAACTCTTGCCGCTCGTAACCTTTTGTCTGCCCGGTTTGGCAGCTCCCTGTCTTTGCTTTCTCTCGTATTTCTTTCTTTTGTCTCTTTTCTACATCTTTCTTTGCTAATTCTTGAATATATGATGCTATTGTAGCATCCTTCTAGCGCGGATCGCTCTTAATATCCTTCTCGCGCACGTTTCCTCGCTTTTTCTCATGTAAGAGCGTCTTCCCTGCCCATGCAGCGTGTACCTGGTGTGTGTGGCTCTGCCTTGCCAATCACAACTGACCGACATGCTGGTCAGGCACTGCAGGTCGTTGCCCTTGCGTGTGTGAACCTGCTGTTTTGGCTGTTCCCATGGCCGCTGCGTGTGTCCGTGAATGATACCATGGGAGGGAGACTTCTCCCATGGGTCCCCTTCGCTGACACTCGTGATGTAGGTTCGCGTCGACTTGTTTCTCTCACTGTGCCCATATTGGCCTCGCACGGCTTTGTCTCTCATTCCTTGTTTGCATGCGGCGGCGTGTAGACCATCATCTTCATCCGAGACCGCAACAGCAAGGGCCAGGAGGTGAGTAATTGCTGAGGGCATGGCTCCTATCCCTTGATGAGTCTAGCGCCATGTACCACCCTCTATGCCTGCATATAGGTGACGCATTGAAAATGCAAGCATCTTACTAGAAGTAGCACGGGCCTCCGAGGTGAGATTTTGCGCAGGCCTCATGATCCCAATGGACCTGCGAAGCGCATGGCGCGCATGGGCGGCCGGCCGGCGCAGCTGGCATGCGGCGGGGCGGGGCTGTCGACGGGCGGCGGGGCAGGGCCGTCGGCGCGCGGGGGGCCAGCGGCGCTGCCGGTGCGCGCGGGCGGCGGGCCGGCGCACCTGGCATGCGGCGGGGCAGGGCTGTCGACGGGCGGCGGGGCGGGGCAGTCGACGGGCGGCGGGGCAGGGCCAGCGGCGCTGCCGGCGCGCGTGGGCAGCGGGCCGGCGCAGCTGGCATGCGGCGGGGCGGGGCTGTCGACGGGCGGCGGGGCAGGGCTGTCGACGGGCGGCGGGGCAGGGCCGTCGGCGCGCGGGGGGCCAGCGGCGCTGCCGGCGCGCGCGGGCGGCGGGCCGGCGCACCTGGCATGCGGTGGGTCGGGGCTGTCGACGGGCGGCGGGGCGGGGCAGTCGACGGGCGGCGGGGCAGGGCCGTCAGCGCGCGGGGGGCCAGCGGCGCTGCCGGCGCGCGTGGGCGGCGGGCCGGCGCAGCTGGCATGCGGCGGGGCGGGGCAGTCGACGGGCGGCGGGGCGGGGCAGCCGGTGCGCGGCGGGGCGGCGCCGTCGGCGGGCGGCGAGGTGGCGCAGCCAGCGCGCAGCGAGGTGGCAGCGGCGGCGCAGCCTGCATGCGGCGGGGCAGGGCTGTCGACGGGCGGCGGGGCGGGGCAGTCGACGGGCGGCGGGGCAGGGCCGTCGGCGCGCGGGGGGCCAGCGGCGCTGCCGGCGCGCATGGGCGGCGGGCCGGCGCAGCTGGCATGCGGCGGGGCGGGGCTGTCAACGGGCGGCGGGGCAGGGCCGTCGGCGCGCGGGGGCCAACGGCGCTGCCGGCGCGCGTGGGCGGCGGGCCGGCGCAGCTGGCATGCGGCGGGGCGGGGCAGCCTGTCGACGGGCTACGGGGCGGGGCAGCCGGCGCGCGGCGGGCCGGCGGCGCAGCCGGCGGGCGGCGGAGCGGCGGAGCGGCGGAGCGGCACAGCCGGTGCCTGAAAAACGCGGTCGCTCAATGAAGGTGCACCACGCCGTCTTCTTCCAGGTACAGGGCAACACAGAGACCTGGTTGTCCTACCGGACCACGGAGTCCCAAAAGACGCCGTGGCAGCCCGCGGGGACTCGACAGGAAGGCGCGCCACGGTGCGGGAAGGCGATGACACAGCCATACAGGTTTGATGCGGAGGGGCGGCCGCTGTTTGGCGTCCGACTTGTGGATCCAGACCGCATTCCGATGTTGCAGGACACCCCAGCCTTCGCACCATTGAACATGGAGTTTCTGGGGAAGGAGCTGGAGTCGATCAAAACAAGGGTCGAGAAGTTGCCCCATGGCATCTGGCAGTGGTACTTTCCGCCCGACACCATCAAGCCAAACAAGGCCTTTTTTCGCAAGTCAAGTCCCACATGCCCCTGAGGAGGTGCCTGAGGAGTGGCGCCCTTTGCCGTGGCCATCTCGCGCGGACATCTCCGCCCTGCGTGAGCACGATGCAGCGCCTGAACCACCACCGACGCAAGAAGAGCACTTCATGGCGTTGGTCGACGCAGAGGCGGTGCGCGTCACCCCGCTGGTAGACCGAGTTCGTCATGATGGCCACACACAGCAGGAATGGGCGGCAGAAGACAGGGCCATGGCAGCCAAGGTCGCTTACTTGAAGCGCATGCAAGGCGTTGAGAAAGGCTCCGCTGTTCTATACTGGCACCCTTCAGCTGGTATTCTCTGCAACTCGAAGCTCACGTGGACTCCAGTCCTCGTTGGCATCATCAAGGAGGTGGTTGCGAAGGAGGATGGCGGCCAACCTTCTATTGAGCTCTTTGTATACCGCGCTAAGCATTTGCATGACACGTGGCACCCGTGGAATACAGACATTGCGCAATGGCCCCATCCGCCAACCACTGCGGCGCACACGGTGATCATCACCGCCTCAGACCTCGTCTTGACACAAGTGGTGGGCAAGCGAGGTCAGCCGCCCCATGGAGTCTCCTTGGGTGCGAACGAAAAGCTCACCAAGGAGTGCCTAAAGGCGCTGAAGGAGGTGCCCTATGACGCGGAACACCCGGTCGTGAAGTGGCAAGATGCTGAATGCTCGAAGGGCATCGTCGGCATGGCGAAGGCATGCTGGGAAGGCGTAACGCTGCAGGTCAAGAGTGGCAGCCGCAACCTCGTAGGGCAAGTCGTGTGTCATTGGGCGTCGGAGCGTGTGACATCCGCGGACGGTCGCACCGAAAGCCGGGACGGCAGGTACCATGGTCGTGTCGCTGTTGTCGACACGCAAAACGACATGGTAGCCATGTACTGGGGTGCCCGTTGGGAGGAGGACGCGGTTTCTTGCGTGCCTCTCCACGAGCTGGAGGCACAGATCTGCGGGTGCCCCGGTGTGGTCGTCCCTGCGTTGCAAGCGCCGGATATCACCCTGGCCGAGGCTCGATTGCGCGAGATGGTTCCACCCAGCGACGTTGTGGCGGAGAACAACAACGCAGGCGCCTCCCGGCGTCGGAAGCGAGCGCTCATCCTTGCCGATGACGATGACGACGACGACGACTGCTGAAGCGCAAGCAGCGTTGTTGTCATTGAGCTGCTCATGTGCTGCTGCTGCTGCTGTGCTGCCATGCTATTGCTGCTGCATTGCTGCCGTGCTGCTGCTGTGCTATTGTGCTGATGTGTTGCTGCATTGCTGCCGTGCCGCTGATGTATTGCTGTCGTGCTGCTGTGTTGATGCACTGCTGCATTGCTGCCGTGCTGCTGAGCTAGTACTGCCTATTAGTGAATTTCCTATCAATGGACTATAGTCCACTGATAGGAAATTCAGGAATCGGCATACTAAGTTGCTGCTGCGCTGACTTGTGCTCCTGCTATGCGGCCGTGTTGATGTGCTACAGTTGTGCTGCTGCTGTGCTACGGTCATGCTGCTGCTGTGTTGCTGGGCTGATGTGTTGTTGCATTGATGTAGTGGCTATTGTTCCGCTACTACAATTTGCTACTGATGCCGCTGCTGGTGCTTTTTTGCATGTCAGTGCCCGCTATGTTCACACCACTGTTGCCGCGGTTGGTATCGCGTGATTTCCACCGGTTGTGCGTTGACATGTGTTACTCATGCATTTGCCCCTATATTTGGTAGCACGCGGTTTCGCGTTAGTTAGGTGCAGACAGCTGCATGTAGACAAACATCTTGTTTAAGTCGGTCCATTAACTGTTCTTGACGCATCATGGTCCAAGTCGACCGACCTGTAGGGACCAGTAGAGCAATTGTCTAGGAGAAAGAGCGTGATCGCTGCAGAAGCCGCGTGGCAGCCGTGGCTGTACCTGTAGTACGACCTGCATATATATGGATACTGTACTTGGATACTGGGTTGTTTATCAACTCTGGTTTTAATTTATTTAGTGTACCTGGTGTTGGCATGCCAACTCAGTGCTAAACTACTTTATGCACAATGATGCAACTTGATGCTATAGTGACGTGCCACGATGTAACTTTATTAACTTCACCATTAGTCATGGGGTCAATAGGATTGCTCATTATGCCATGTTAACATGAACCATGGGTTACGTAATAGTGAAAACAGTAATCATGATGCTCCACTTGAAGTCTCCAACATGGTCATGTTTGGAATTTTATTGATCATATTCACAATATATGAAAAGAGACAACAAACGTGGAAGCATGGCACGCCGAGGCCGATAATATATGTGTGAAATATGAAAAGAGACAACATCTTTGGCAAGCATGATCATATTATGCTTGCCAAACATATTAATGATATCGACCATGTCCAGAAACCATGTTTGCCAATGGTGCATTTAGGATACATTTGAAGCCGTGCAAATGTATCCTAATCCGGTAAAACCACCCCACATCTCATAGATGGAGATGGAGATGGAGATGGAGATGGAGATCTATGGAGATGGAGATGGAGATGGAGATGGAGATGGAGATGGAATCTATCTGACTTGTTAGCCCGGAGTGGTCGGGTTGCGGGCGCCACGGCCCGACCCGCTATGCTTGCCGAATCTAGTGACACGCTGTTCCCCGTTCACTGACGGGGGGATGGCGGCATAGCAGCTACCATCAGCGGCCATACATCACGACTACGTGGGGGTTGCCAGCCTAGACAGTGGCCACCTGGGCGTTCCAGGTATGGCCGCATCTGCATCAATGCTAATCCATGCAGGGCGTCCCCAACATCTACTGCTCCAATTTTGGTACTTTTGAAATTCCATGCCTGGAGCGCAAAGTTTGCAATATATGTGCCGTTTGTAGCTCTAGCTCTATAATAACCTGACCAACCCCGCATTCCTCAAAGTACTTAGCACTTGTTGCCTATTCTCATTATGCGAATCACATGATTAGGATGTGCTTCATGATTGCTATTGCTCGAGATTCAATTAAGAATGATTGACATCAATAAATGATGAACCAAATAAACCAAATTAGGCCACTTGACAAGTTCATGATCCATTTAAATTGTACAATTAAGCGATTAATTAATTCATAAATCATACATTACATGGGATACCCCCGTCGACGAGCTAGTGGTACGTACAATGAAACATTTGAGTTTGTAACATGTCTCCATGGATATATACATGTATGCTGGACCTCGCGCATCTCAGCCCTCTAAGAAATGTTATTTGAACTCAGGTCTAGATCTAAATATATACATGATCTGGATAATATTATACACTTCCTTAAAAGAGCATGAATCGAGCTTTACAATTCAGGACAAGGAACTCGTTTGCAAATCACGGCTGAAAGGCAAGTGCTCACAACGAAGCACGTGCTCTCAAGGCTGTCCACCTCGTCCAACCAAGCCCGGGCGAGCTGGCCTACTCAACAGGTCTCTTCTTGGCCAAGTTCGTGAGCCGTTTCTCGACGTCTGTCGGAATGGTCAAGATGGCCTGGCGATTGTTAGCTGGGTTGACAACAATGGTGTGTTCGAACCCCGCGTCCATGCACAGGTAGCAATTGACCAAGTTTGGCTGTTCAGCTTGCGCATCGGCGTCCATTTTGAACATCGTCGCCATACCCGGAAATCTGTCCCAGTAGCGCACCCCCACCACCCATTGTCCCTTACGGAACAACTCCCTATCGACCTTGCCGTTTCTGTCGGCCACTCGCCTCACGAAAGTAGCGGCCACCTGATAAGGCTCCTGCAAGACTTCCGCTAGCCAATATGGATGATCTGGATCGTGGGACTCATCACCAGAGTAGGACTCGACGGCAAAAATGTCTCGCAGCTTCAGTCTCCTTCCCATCATCGTCCTCTCTGCCTGTAGTCTGTTCAGTCGCGTCCCTGCGTGCCCCCCTTGTCCGTTTGGGTTCCTTTGCACTGGCTCCCCCAGTTTGTGGAGCTTCATCCGAGCACCTCCCACATTCCAGCCGTCCATGTCGGTCCACTCCTTTCGACAATCCCACCACCTTTCCTCGGCGCACGCACCGCCACAATAGCAGGAATACTGGCGCAGCATTAAGCGCGTCACATTCGACTTGTCCATGCGCCACCAGTGCGCCTTCTTCACTCCTTTGATTTCGCCGCGCCCTGGGCTGTAAGGAAGCACCTGCGCGTCGAAGACAAGATTTGCACAAGGGAAAGTTGAAGTTACGAGACCATCGAGCTAGTTGTGTTTTATTAAGCACTCCTGATCGCCAGGACTCCAAGAACGCCCTAGAAACGACGGCCGGCGTAACTATTCCCTGAACGAGGACTGTACACTTAATTACCTCGGGGAACTCGAAGAAGTTACGCCTGGTCGTTGTGGTCCCGCCCACCGCCCCCGACGCCAGATTCTCCACCAACTGGGCGGCCGTCTGTTTGTCCTGGTTCTCTTCCCTGATGTGCCACCTCCTCAACATGCACTTCACAGTCCCACCAGCTCCATCCACCTCCCCCTTTCCGTGCTGCTCCCCAAAGTAATTCCACTCAAATGACTCCAGGTGCGGATCCTCCGTCAGCAGCCGGGCCACTTCCGCGATCACATTCCTTGACTTGAACTGCATGGAGCAATTGTCCGACCACCCAATGAAGCGCTTCACCTCTACCCCTTCTGACCGTAGTGTCGCCAGGATTTTGAGGATAGCAAAACGGAGGGCCCGCCCGTCCCTTTTCATTCCGCCCTGTCCGATGAAGTGAAACTCCCTTCTCACGACCTTTCCCGACGCTGGATCCAAGTAGCGCACGATCCAGGGCATAAGGACGAATGTGACTGGATGCCAATACTGTGCTTGGAGATTGTGATAGGTGTAAGACTGGTAGTTCTCGGCGTAATCTGTGTGGCATACAAGGTCCCCCACCCGCATCCTTGAGAGACATTCCTTGGAGGCGTCCGCTTGCCACCACGCGTTGAAGCAATGCTGGATGAAGTCCGGCCACTTGTCCACAATTGCCTCCTTTAGCTCCGTTGGTGTGGACTTGACGTCGACTTGCGTCAATCGCTGCCCACCAGCCTTTGCGATCTCGTCACAGTCGTCCTGCATATGCGCAGTGTGCACATACAGAAAAGACATCAACTTCGACCCACCAATGACCTGTAGAAAGAAAAAAGACAGGACCTCAGGAAAAATTGAAAAAGAAACGCCTTGGGGCGCAACCACTCCACTAAAAATTACCTCTGGCCCAAGAACTTCAGGAAACATTGCAAAAGAAACGCCTTGGGGCGCAACCACTCCACTAAAAATTACCTCTGGCCCAAGAACCGCACCCGGCGGCACATCCTGCATCTCGTATCTGGTCCATGAAATCAGGTGGTTGGAAGCCTCCTCCCGTTCGCATAACATGAAGTTCCGAATTCCACACTTGGGAGCCAGGCAAGTGCCCAACACACAAGCCTTACGCCGGATCGAGCAAACCCCCAACTCCTCGCCCAGGTCATGATCGGGCACCCCTTCCTCGTCGTCCAGCACCCTCCCATGCATGGGCAGATCCTCAAGTTCGCCCTGAAAAGGCTGAACCTGCGGCCGCGACGACCCCACAGACGACCTCGAACCTCCCCCCTCCCTCATCCCCTCCACCTCACAAGTAAACTTGTTCACCCACTCTGTCGTGTGAGTGGCTTTGAAAATGGAACATGTGGGCACGGACGACCCCACGTCGAGCTGGCTACCATGATCGCACGCGTGGCATTCAGGTCCGCACTCGCATCTGGCATGAAAAGTTGCACGAAATTTGGCCAACCCCCCAACCATGGACTGCATGGTAGTGTGGTGCTGGCATGCGCACAAGTTCCGCATTTTCCACCGCCCCTTGACGCATGCGGGCATATGCTTGCAAAAAGTAGTGTATCCCACATGAACTGTGCTCTTCTGATTCGTGCGTAGCATTGACATCCCTGCCTCCGTCTCCAAAATCACCTGATTTCCCCCCCTCACACCCTCCTCTCCCTCCCCCCCCCCCCCTCCCTACTGTCCATCCGCCGCGGTGGCTTCAACTCCGGATGGCGGGAAATGAACACTTCGTAAATCTTCGACTTGGAGACAGTATAGTAGCGCGCACCCTCCGAAAACGCTAGTGTATGTTTGTAATCCTTTCTGGTCCATTCACAATGAACATCCTTCATGTTCGGAGACGCCCGCGTCAAGTTATCATCCCTCCAGCACGCTTGTATCAGGGCAATGACTTCCGTCGGAAGCTCGTCTTTCCTCCTCCTCCTCTCTGGCGCACTCATCAAAAGGTCGTCCTCCCCTTCTTCCATTCCATCCCTGTGACCCCGAACAGTTGCGACAAAGCGCCTGTCAATCCCGAACGCGCGCTCCACAATCCTGTCCGGGACGCCCTCCATTGCCTTCGTAACAAGTCCACACAAGGCCCACCTAAGCCCACGATCCTTCTCAGATGTTCCCAAGTCGCCAAAAGCCTTCTTGATGTTATCCCGAAGAGATTCCGCCCAATTTTCAGGAAGCCCGCCGTCACAGTTCTTCCTCTTCTTAATGCCGTTGCTCTCCGCCACCATGGCATTTAGTCTTGAAGCTGCGCAAGACAGAACCTCCGCGCTCATCTCTGGCGTCCTGTGGTTGTTTGCTTTCACGCGTTCCGCCATGATAGGAAAGATGTCATTGGCAATTTTGTACCCCTTGTTCTCGATGTACTTGTCGCTCCAGAGACCGCGAAGTGCAGGCTCCCGGTCGTCATTGGACAAGGGACGCGAACCGTCGGAAACGGCCCCCCGCCCCGATCGCGCCATCAGACTTTGGTCAGACGGCAGCTGATTTTTTTCGCCTCTTAATCCCGCGGCACCGAAAGCCCTGAGGATGAGTAATGATAAATAATCACCATTAAAGACACGACGAAAACGATGGGCATCAAACAAGAACGACAAGCGTCATTAATAACGCCGGCCGGCGCAACTGGATACATGTAAACCATACAAAAGTGATTTTATGAAACACATACAGTTTGTCATTAATAACGACGGCCGGCGTAACTCGGGCGCAATTAAAAACCATTAAGAAGCAACTCAGGATATGCAGGCAGAAATCCTTCAGGTGTAAAAAAGATGTACAAACACACTTTTGGTAATGGGGCCTGATTGCGCAACTGCAAGATACCATTGGAAACGCCGGCCGGCGCAACTGGATGCATGTACATAAACCATACAAAAGTGATTTGCACAAAACCCCTACAATTTGTCATGAGTAACGACGGCCGGCGTAACTCGGTTGCATTTGAAAACCACAAAGAAGCAACTCAGGTAGTGAAGGCGGAAATCCCAGAGGTGATAAAATGTTTACCAACACAAAATGTTGATAAGCGTGCAAGCTTTTGCAAGTGCGCGCAAGATACCATTGGAAACGCCGGCCGGCGCAACTGGAACACCAAAACAAAAAACTTGATTTGCACGAAACCCATTCAGTTCGTCATGGATAACGACGGCCGGCGCAACTTCATGGCACTCACCACTTTCACCAAATGCCATGTCGCCATTATATTGAGGAAAGCGAAGTATGCCCACTTGAAGCTGTGGTCTGCAGAACATTGACACAAAATATGCATGGTATTTCAAGCAATGAATGCTATGTGTCAGGCATCAATGTCTTTATTGTATCCAAATGTGGTTAGGACGGAGGTTTACATTGGTTGCTATTTTAAGACAATGGCGTATAACCAAACATTGCACACACTCAAGAGTGTACTTATGCTGAACTGGAAAGGAACATTAAACCCCAATAAGGTAGATATTTTTCTTTTACATTTTAATTTTTTATATACTACTTTATATAATATTATATTATATTATATTATATTATGCTATATTATGTTATATGAAATAACATTAAAATTAACATAAAATTAAAATTATATATTAATTATAGTATATTATATAATTTATATTATATATTATATTCACGATGCTCTGTGTATTAATGACATATCAGACACACCTACATCACATCGCCTTGATGTTTCCGTTGTATGGGTCCGGTCGGGCGTTGGTAGCTGGTCGACAACAATTCTACATTTCCTAAAAAAAAATGCGACCGTGCCTACATTCGAAGGCGCGCTGTGGCTGACCTGAACTATCGGTGAACACCTCGGCGTCACTTGACCGGCCTAGGTTGACATTTCGGCAGAGTAACGCTGCTTAAAGGATCCTTGCGTAGTTCGCGCGATTTGGCTCTTTATATATGTTTTTGGAGACGACGAGCAAGCATCCGATTGGTCAGCCAATTCCTGTCCAGTCCTCGGACAGTGTCCAATCCGGTGCTTGGGATCCAGAAAACGTGCTCGAGCCTGGCCACTCTGTCGCGGGCGCCGCGCTAGTGGCGTCGCGCCCAAACCTGACCAGGCCATAGGAAAGGGCGGGGGCGAATGCAAGAATTATTGTTATATCCTGACCTGTCCTGGGGAAGGTCCGGGGCGAATGCAAGAATTAATATACCTGCGTATGCAACCAACACGGCCGATCCACATACATAATCCGACTGAGCTGGACGGTACGGACCAAATTTCGGTGCAAATTGAGGCCCAAAAGCTATGTCGGCATGGTGCGCGCACCCCTTGCGGTAGGGGCCATGGCGACTGCCTTTAGACGAAACGTGACAAATCTGGCACGCGGAAAGCAGAAATGCTCGATTGTTGGAGAAAATTAGTTACTGATTCTAATTTATGGCGGGATGGTTGCGATCTATAATGTCGCGGGCTTTTTTTCTTTGCCATCGGCAGGGGGGGTCCGGCCTGAATTTCTGTCGGGATGAATAAAGTATATTGGATGCCTGCCGGGTTGATTGTCGATTGTTGCCAGTTTTGATGGTCGTAAGGAAAGCTAGTTTAATGATGTTTCTAAAGCCGTAAAAATTCCCGCTGCTATCTTTACCTTTCCCGTCATTTTGCGGTAAGATAACATTAGCCCTGCGCGATGCGTACTGCCCAACCACTCCATGAAAGGGTGGACTTTCTTGTGCGCCTGGGCACGAATAAATGCCCGTTATGGTACGTTCTTGTGTTAAACGTCTTAAGCTTGCGTTTTCCTGCTTTCTTACCTCGTTGAGCGTAAGCTTTTTGCCTTCTTTCCGGCCAGATGCAGCCAGAAAGTTGCGGGTCCTGGCGCTGCATCGCTGGATTCCTGGGTGTCTTTTAGCTAGTTAATCGTCTGTGACGTGGCTGGCTTTCTGCAGCGCGTGGCCCGCAACCTGTCGGGAAGGTGTAATGCTTTTATTTCCATGCTTCTCTGAAATTTCTTTTGCTTTATAGACAGTTGTGTTCGAGGAAATTCACGCGGTCTTCCTAAGCAGCGGCATCATTTTCCCCAGACACTGACGAGCTGGCACCTGTCTCCTAAAGAGAGCGGCTCGTGCTTGTTAGAAAGGAGGCAGTGTGCATTTTGCGGGACACAATGCTTTGGTGGCACATGCGTCAGGTAGGCTGTTCCAATGGTCTCTTCACCTTTCCCACTGAGTAAATGTTAGCATTTGTCATGCTAACCAGAGCAGCTAGCCACAGGTTGGCTGGATAAAAAGTCAGCTTATTTTCTCTTTATATACTGCGTGTGTGGTCCTCCACGTGTCCGGCTTGTTGGGCATTTTGGAAGAGGGTTTATAATGTGTTGTTGGGTGGAACAACTTGGTTGTTGGCACAAAATCACACATTATTAGCCTGAGATAGGCATGACATATGCTGCTCAGGCGTGTCGTCCTACCAGCCTTGTTGTTAAGGGTAGACTCACAAGGCTGGCTGTGCCGATGGAGGGGTGGGGCGTGCTAGCCCCCCCCACACCCACGCATGCATGCTAGCCCACCCCCACACCCACGCATGCATGCTAGCCCCGGCCCCGGCCCCCCCACACCCACGCATGCATGCTAGCCCCCCCCACACCCACGCATGCATGCTAGCCCACACTCACACCCACGCATGCATGCTAGCCCACCCCCACACCCACGCATGCATGCTAGCCCCCCCACACACCCACGCATGCATGCCAGCCCCCCCACACACCCACGCATGCATGACCGCCCCCCCCACACCCACGCATGCATGCTAGCCCACCCCCACACCCACGCATGCATGCTAGCCCCCCCACACACCCACGCATGGATGCCAGCCCCCACACACACCCACGCATGCATGACAGCCCCCCCACACACCCACGCATGCATGCTAGCCCCCCACACACACCCACGCATGCATGCCAGCCCCCATACACACCCACGCATGCATGCCAGCCCCCCCCACACTTACGCATGCATGCTAGCCCCCCACACACACCCACGCATGCATGCCAGCCCCCCCCACACCCACGCATGCATGCCAGCCCCCCCCACACTTACGCATGCATGCTAGCCCCCCACACACACCCACGCATGCATGCCAGCCCCCCCCCACACCCACGCATGCAGGCTAGCCCAACCCCACACCCACGCATGCATGCCAGCCCACCCCCACACCCACACGTGCATGCCAGCCCACCCCCACACCCACGCATGCATGCCAGCCCACCCCCACACCCACGCGTGCATGCCAGCCCACCCCTAGCTTGAGCGTGCTTGTAAAGTTTTTGCATGGTTTATTAAAATGAGTGGAATATGTATTTATTGCATTAAATGTTAATTTTATTGATCATGAATGAAAATGGTCAACATTGCCGAAGTGCCCCTAAATTGCTCAATATTGTGTGCTCAAGAATTCAATGAGGATTGTCATCATGGAAACCCGCACAAATTCACGATTCCGGGCATGCATGTGAAAGTATCAAGAACAATTTTCAATTAAGAATGGTATCTCATTGTTCCATGAATCAATATGACTCCATGTACGTAGACAAGCCATGATGACCCCATGGGAGCCTGAATCCTCATCATTAAATACATAAATGCCACCCATGTACGTAGACGGGCCATGATGACACCAATGGAGCCTGAATCCTCATCATTAATTACATAAATGCCAACCATGTACATACACGGGCAATGATGACACCATGGGAGCCTGAATCCTCATCATTAATTACATAAATGCCAACCATGTACGTAGGCCAGCCATGATGACACTGTGGGAGCCTGAATCCTCATCATTAATTTCATACATGCCAACAACACGTAGACGGGCCATAATGACACCACGGGAGCCTGAATCCTGATCATTTTTTTTTCTTTGACATCCATGTACGTAGGCCAGCCATGATGACACCATGGGAGCCTGAATCCTCATCATTTTTTTTCTGAGACATCCATGTACGTAGGCCAGCCATGATGACACCATGGGAGCCTGAATCCTCATCATTTTTTTTCTGAGACATCCATGTACGTAGGCCAGCCATGATGACACCATGGGAGCCTGAATCCTCATCATTAAATACATACATGCCATCCATGTACGTAGACAGGCCATGACATCTGACACCATGGGAGCCTGAATCCTCATCATTTACTATTCCTTGACATCCATGTACGTAGACGGGCCATGATGACACCATGGGAGCCTGAATCCTCTTCATTTTTTTTTCTTTGACATCCATGTACATACGTAGGCCAGCCATGATGACACCAATGGAGCCTGAATCCTCATCATTAATTACATACATAAATGCCATGATCATCAATGACCCCATGGGAGCCTGAATCCTCATCATTAAATACATAAATGCCACGGTCCATGTACGTAGACGGGCCATGATGACACCAATGGAGCCTGAATCCTCATCATTAATTACATAAATGCCAACCATGTACATACACGGGCAATGATGACACCATGGGAGCCTGAATCCTCATCATTAATTACATAAATGCCAACCATGTACGTAGGCCAGCCATGATGACACTATGGGAGCCTGAATCCTCATCATTCATTTCATACATGCCAACAACACGTAGACGGGCCATAATGACACCACGGGAGCCTGAATCCTCATCATTTTTTTTTCTTTGACATCCATGTACGTAGGCCAGCCATGATGACACCATGGGAGCCTGAATCCTCATCATTTTTTTTCTGAGACATCCATGTACGTAGGCCAGCCATGATGACACCATGGGAGCCTGAATCCTCATCATTAAATACATACATGCCATCCATGTACGTAGACAGGCCATGATGACACCATGGGAGCCTGAATCCTCATCATTTACTATTCCTTGACATCCATGTACGTAGACGGGCCATGATGACACCATGGGAGCCTGAATCCTCATCATTTTTTTTTCTTTGACATCCATGTACATACGTAGGCCAGCCATGATGACACCAATGGAGCCTGAATTCTCATCATTAATTACATACATGCCATCCATGTACGTAGACAGGCCATGACATCTGACACCATGGGAGCCTGAATCCTCATCATTTACTATTCCTTGACATCCATGTACGTAGACGGGCCATGATGACACCATGGGAGCCTGAATCCTCATCATTTTTTTTTCTTTGACATCCATGTACATACGTAGGCCAGCCATGATGACACCAATGGAGCCTGAATCCTCATCATTAATTACATACATAAATGCCAACCATGTACATACACGGGCAATGATGACACCAATGGAGCCTGAATCCTCATCATTAATTACATAAATGGCAACCATGTACATACACGGGCAATGATGACACCATGGGAGCCTGAATCCTCATCATTTTTTTTTTCTTTGACATCCATGTACATACGTAGGCCAGCCATGATGACACCAATGGAGCCTGAATCCTCATCATTAATTACATACATGCCATCCATGTACGTAGACAAGCCATGATGACCCCATGGGAGCCTGAATCCTCATCATTAATTACATACATGCCATCCATGTACGTAGACAGGCCATGATGACACCATGGGAGCCTGAATCCTCATCATTTACTATTCCTTGACATCCATGTACGTAGGCCAGCCATGGAGACACCATGGGAGCCTGAATCCTCCTCATTAATTACATAAATGCCAACCATGTACGTAGACAAGCCATGATGACCCCATGGGAGCCTGAATCCTCATCATTAATTACATAAATGCCATCCATGTACGTAGACGGGCCATGATGACACCATGGGAGCCTGAATCCTCATCATTTACTATTCCTTGACATCCATGTACGTAGGCCAGCCATGGAGACACCATGGGAGCCTGAATCCTCCTCATTAATTACATAAATGCCAACCATGTACGTAGACAAGCCATGATGACCCCATGGGAGCCTGAATCCTCATCATTAATTACATAAATGCCATCCATGTAAGTAGACGGGCCATGATGACACCATGGGAGCCTGAATCCTCCTCATTAATTACATAAATGCCAACCATGTACGTAGACAAGCCATGATGACACCATGGGAGCCTGAATCCTCATCATTAATTACATAAATGCCATCCATGTACGTAGACGGGCCATGATGACACCATGGGAGCCTGAATCCTCATCATTAATTACATAAATGCCAACCATGTACGTAGGCCAGCCATGGAGACACCATGGGAGCCTGAATCCTCATCATTAATTACATACATGCCAACAATGTAGGTAGACAAGCCATGATGACACCATGGGAGCCTGAATCCTCATCATTTATTTTATGAGACATCCATGTACGTAGGCCAGCCATGATGACACCATGGGAGCCTGAATCCTCATCATTTCTTTTTCTTTGACATCCATGTACGTAGGCCAGCCATGATGACACCATGGGAGCCTGAATCCTCCTCATTAATTACATACATGCCATCCATGTACGTAGACGGGCCATGATGACACCATGGGAGCCTGAATCCTCATCATTTACTATTCCTTGACATCCATGTACGTAGGCCAGCCATGGAGACACCATGGGAGCCTGAATCCTCATCATTAATTACATAAATGCCAACCATGTACGTAGACAAGCCATGATGACACCATGGGAGCCTGAATCCTCCTCATTAATTACATAAATGCCAACCATGTACGTAGACAAGCCATGATGACACCATGGGAGCCTGAATCCTCATCATTAATTACATACATGCCATTCATGTACGTAGGCCAGCCATGGAGACACCATGGGAGCCTGAATCCTCATCATTTACTATTCCTTGACATCCATGTACGTAGGCCAGCCATGGAGACACCATGGGAGCCTGAATCCTCCTCATTAATTACATAAATGCCAACCATGTACGTAGACAAGCCATGATGACCCCATGGGAGCCTGAATCCTCATCATTAATTACATAAATGCCATCCATGTACGTAGACGGGCCATGATGACACCATGGGAGCCTGAATCCTTATCATTTACTATTCCTTGACATCCATGTACGTAGGCCAGCCATGGAGACACCATGGGAGCCTGAATCCTCATCATTAATTACATAAATGCCAACCATGTACGTAGACAAGCCATGATGACACCATGGGAGCCTGAATCCTCCTCATTAATTACATAAATGCCAACCATGTACGTAGACAAGCCATGATGACACCATGGGAGCCTGAATCCTCATCATTAATTACATACATGCCATCCATGTACGTAGACAGGCCATGATGACACCATGGGAGCCTGAATCCTCATCATTTACTATTCCTTGACATCCATGTACGTAGGCCAGCCATGGAGACACCATGGGAGCCTGAATCCTCCTCATTAACTACATAAATGCCAACCATGTACGTAGACAAGCCATGATGACACCATGGGAGCCTGAATCCTCATCATTTACTATTCCTTGACATCCATGTACGTAGGCCAGCCATGATGACACCAATGGAGCCTGAATCCTCCTCGTTAATTACATAAATGCCAACCATGTACGTAGACAAGCCATGATGACCCCATGGGAGCCTGAATCCTCATCATTTACTATTCCTTGACATCCATGTACGTAGACGGGCCATGATGACACCATGGGAGCCTGAATCCTCATCATTTACTATTCCTTGACATCCATGTACGTAGGCCAGCCATGATGACACCAATGGAGCCTGAATCCTCTTCATTTTCTTAATGAGAGGATTCAGGTTACATAAATGCCAACCATGTAGGTAGACAAGCCATGATGACACCATGGGAGCCTGAATCCTCATCATTTACTATTCCTTGACATCCATGTACGTAGGCCAGCCATGGAGACACCATGGGAGCCTGAATCCTCCTCATTAATTACATAAATGCCAACCATGTACGTAGACAAGCCATGATGACCCCATGGGAGCCTGAATCCTCATCATTAATTACATAAATGCCATCCATGTAAGTAGACGGGCCATGATGACACCATGGGAGCCTGAATCCTCCTCATTAATTACATAAATGCCAACCATGTACGTAGACAAGCCATGATGACACCATGGGAGCCTGAATCCTCATCATTAATTACATAAATGCCATCCATGTACGTAGACGGGCCATGATGACACCATGGGAGCCTGAATCCTCATCATTAATTACATAAATGCCATTCATGTACGTAGGCCAGCCATGGAGACACCATGGGAGCCTGAATCCTCATCATTAATTACATACATGCCAACAATGTAGGTAGACAAGCCATGATGACACCATGGGAGCCTGAATCCTCATCATTTATTTTATGAGACATCCATGTACGTAGGCCAGCCATGATGACACCATGGGAGCCTGAATCCTCATCATTTCTTTTTCTTTGACATCCATGT
This sequence comes from Mesostigma viride, assembly GCA_009746045.1. Taxonomy (NCBI): domain Eukaryota; kingdom Viridiplantae; phylum Streptophyta; class Mesostigmatophyceae; order Mesostigmatales; family Mesostigmataceae; genus Mesostigma; species Mesostigma viride. Next base: position 172,302 of record RPFO01000329.1, read on the forward strand.
ACGTAGGCCAGCCATGATGACACCATGGGAGCCTGAATCCTCCTCATTAATTACATACATGCCATCCATGTACGTACACGGGCCATGATGACACCATGGGAGCCTGAATCCTCCTCATTTACTATTCCTTGACATCCATGTACGTAGACGGGCCATGATGACACCATGGGAGCCTGAATCCTCATCATTTTTTTTTCTTTGACATCCATGTACATACGTAGGCCAGCCATGATGACACCAATGGAGCCTGAATCCTCATCATTAATTACATACATAAATGCCATGATCATCAATGACCCCATGGGAGCCTGAATCCTCATCATTAAATACATAAATGCCACGGTCCATGTACGTAGACGGGCCATGATGACACCAATGGAGCCTGAATCCTCATCATTAATTACATAAATGCCAACCATGTACATACACGGGCAATGATGACACCATGGGAGCCTGAATCCTCATCATTAATTACATAAATGCCAACCATGTACGTAGGCCAGCCATGATGACACTATGGGAGCCTGAATCCTCATCATTAATTTCATACATGCCAACAACACGTAGACGGGCCATAATGACACCACGGGAGCCTGAATCCTCATCATTTTTTTTTCTTTGACATCCATGTACGTAGGCCAGCCATGATGACACCATGGGAGCCTGAATCCTCATCATTTTTTTTCTGAGACATCCATGTACGTAGGCCAGCCATGATGACACCATGGGAGCCTGAATCCTCATCATTAAATACATACATGCCATCCATGTACGTAGACAGGCCATGATGACACCATGGGAGCCTGAATCCTCATCATTTACTATTCCTTGACATCCATGTACGTAGACGGGCCATGATGACACCATGGGAGCCTGAATCCTCATCATTTTTTTTTCTTTGACATCCATGTACATACGTAGGCCAGCCATGATGACACCAATGGAGCCTGAATTCTCATCATTAATTACATACATGCCATCCATGTACGTAGACAGGCCATGACATCTGACACCATGGGAGCCTGAATCCTCATCATTTACTATTCCTTGACATCCATGTACGTAGACGGGCCATGATGACACCATGGGAGTTAGTCTAAGTCTCCCGCCTGTAGCCTAAGTGGACACGTGCCAGCACCGCCGGCGCCCAATTGGGTACTGGGACGGTGCTGGACTAGAGTAGTCGTGGCATGGACACGTGGCTGTACTCAGTATGTGATGAGCCGGTACCTCAGTACCGGGACTGTAGTTGTCATGTTAGGACTGACTAGATCAGGTTGTAACTGATAGGTTAGTCCGTCCAGGATCAGTAAGTTAGTTTAACTTACGCAAAGTCTGGCCAGCCATCGTTGACGGCTGGCCAGCAGTATATGTGCCACATTATCCTAATGCCAAGGTGTCTCGTCGTTCACACACACACACGCCATTTGGCAGTGCCCGAGCATTCCAGCTTTGTGTTGCATAACTTGCATTAAAAACTCCAAAAACATACACACAACAAGACGACGAGCGTTCGTTTTTCGCGAACAAAACAACCCATTCCATTTTTCGACCTCCAGTTTTTTTTTGAAAAAAAATGTCTAACCCCAACAGCAACAAGGGCAAGGCTCCAATGCGCCCTAGGAGCCGGTCGAGCTCCCCGACGTCCTCATCGTCGGGGACGTCAGACTCGGAGCTTGCCGCCCAGGCAGAGATTGAGCGGGCGGCGAGGAGCTTTAACCAGTCCATGGAGGCTGATCCGACGACGTCGGACACGTCGTCGTCGGGACACTTGTCCGAGGGTTCGTACAGCAGTGCGGTGCTGCGAGTTCCCCTGTATCCGCAGGGGAGGGGGTCCACGCCTGTGGTCAACAGGCCGAGGGGGCCTCCTTACGCCCCGACAGCTGCAGCGGCGGGGGTTGGACCGTCGGCACCTCCTGCAGAGGAGGAGTCCATGGAGCTGTATGGGCTCCAGCCTGGTTCCTCAGCCGAGGAGCAGGACGACGCACGCTCGCGACAGGTGGCTGCGGATGAAGGCCTCGCTAGGGCGATGGCTGAGCGCGAGGAGCGGGAGCTTCGGCGCGCGGACACGCACGCACGTGCTCGCGCCCAGCAGAGGGCGGACGCTGAGAACGTGCGCCGGGCGTTGTTTCAGAGCAGTGAGCTGGCTTCTGGCGAGGAGCAGTTTGAGGTGATGCGTCGGGGGGACCTTGCATGTTTTAAAAGTTTGCGTCGGTCTCGTGAGCCGAAGGTACACCTAGGTGTGCATCAGGAGTCAGAGTTCTCTTTGACAGGTCCGTCGGGGGCATCTGCTGAGGACGAGATCCTCATGACCCCAGCCATGACAGCGCGGGAGCGTGAGGCGCAGAAGCGCATGGCGACGTTCATCGCCGACAAGCAGCGTCGGCAGGCGCGGAGGGCCGCGGCAGAGGCCAAGAAGGAGCGCGAGCATGCGGAGAGGGTGAGGCAAATCGCGCTGACGGAGCGCATCAAGCTCAAAATGTCGATCACCCAGGTGCGCCGGGACCGGATGGTCCGCGAACTCAGGGTGTGGAAAAAGGCGCAGGCGATGAAGCTGCAGCATATGGCTGAGCTGGAGGCGCCTGGCAGGCCGGAGGCGCAGGAACGGTACAGACGCTCGCTGGCAAGGTGGGAAGCCAATGTGGGAAGGATGGAGCAGCGCATCCTGAAGCAGCGACGACGCATGCTCAAGCATGCACGTAAGTCAGCGGTGAGGGGACCGCTTGGTGAAGCGGTGAGAGTCGAGTTTGGCCTTGGGCCGGATGAGGATGTTTCTGCAAGCCAAATGTTTTATTATTTGTCGCAGCCTAAGAAGACCATCACCAACCGTGATGGCACTGCCGCACGCACGCGTGTTTACAGGCAGCCTGGTGAAGCCGGACCGTCTAACCTGTCCAACAGGGAGGACCTCATTGATCAGCTTCAGCTGGCGCAAGCCATGCTGGAAGCAGATACCCCGCTGTCTCCAGGCGAGCAGGCGACGTTGGCCGACACGGTGGCCAGGCTAGTGGCATCGCTGAAGCCGGCCAAGCGAAGGGCGCAGGCAGAGGCATGCGCACCCCAGCCAAAGCGGAGGAGGGACGAGGGGGCGGATGACGGGGAGAGGGGGGGAAACCAGGGCGGGGGTGGACATGGCACCCAGGAGTCTGCACCAACACGGCACGCGGGCGGGGAGCGGCAGCAGCAGCAGCAACAGCAACAGCAGCAGCAGCAGCCACCAACTGCAGGAACGACAACAACCTCCAACATGGCCTTGGCTAGGCCCAGGTTTGATCCAAAAAAGAAAGAGGACAAGCTAGTGTTTCCGGGTTTGCCAGAGGGCCACACCCAGGACGAAGCTAGGGAGTGGTTGTTTAAGTTGTCACATGCATATGCTAGCGACAATGTCCGTGATTGGTTTGCCTCTCTACGTGCGTCCACACCCATCCATCAATCTGCCAAGCCTATCCAGCAGTTGGTACAATTGTACCAAAAGCGTGCCAGCAGCGGGGTAGACGTGGCAGAAAATGTGTTGTGGGCGCAGTTCATGGTTGATCTTAGGGCACTTGTTACCACGGGGGAGCACTTAGAAGTGCTTAAGGGCTTCCAGTGGATAGAGGCCTATAAGGTCAATAAGCGTGACTATGTGAGTGACAACAAAAAATATGTCATGTACATAGAGGGAGATGAGGAGCTGAAGAAGCTCAATGCCAAGTACCTAGTACACCTATGGCTACAAAAGGCAGAACTGGACCCCACCACCCTGTCAGTAATCCTGGCAGGTCTAAAGGATAAGTGGGAGGACTTTAGGAAGGCAATGGCCTATGTGCAGCAATGCCTAGAGCCGTTTGCTGCTGCAGCCAAGGAGGGAAAGGTGAAGCAGGTAAAGGGGGAGGAAGCCTCAGGTACGGGGCTCTCCAAGAAGCAGATGCAGTCGCTGGTAGCCCAGGTAAAGGCGGTAATGGGGGGGATAAAAACAAAAACAACAAAAGTGGGGGAGGTGGAAACAAGGGGGGGGAAAGAACAATAACAATAAAAACAGAAAACAAAGTGGGGGAGCTAGCAAGCCAGGGGGTGCTAAGCCAGCAGGGGGGGACAAGAGGTTGCCTCATGACCCCACCAAGCATTGCACTAGGTGCCTTTGTAAGGGGCACCTAAAAGATGACTGCTGGAAAGGCAAACCCGACTATGGTTCTGACGTTGATGTTTGTCCTGGATGCTGGAAAACACGTCACCCCATTGCAGCAGGAGCGCGCTGCACGGCACCCAGGCACAACAAGACCACGCCAGGGCGCTACAACCGCGCGGGGGCGGCAGACCAGGGCGACACCTGTAAGCTACCCTCACCATTTTTCACAAATGGTTTCCTGTTACCTTCTGTCTGCCAAGTGTTGCCTGAGTGTGATGATGTGGATTGGGAAGTGGCATATGACATGACACTGTCACACATGATGCGTGACCCCACCATAGCTTCCCTTAGTGCAGCAGCAGAAAAGGTAATCACGTATGGTGCTCTAGCAGAGCAACTGCACAAGGTTATGGGCCATGAGGCTGTGGCTGAAAGGCTAGCCAATAAAATACAAGGCCATGATCTGGAACAGATGTGCAGGCACGTACGTAAGCACTGTGAGCAATGTCAGCTATATGCTCCTAAGCCCAGAAAATGGCATGTGGCCACACCACCACTGGCTAGAGGCAAACTGGTTGGGGATGTTATACACGTGGTGAAGGACACGGTATACTACCTAGTCATAAAGGATGCCTGGTCAAGGTTTGTGGTAGTGGAGCCCCTGCCTGGGATGGATAAAGAGCAGCTGCACAGAGCTTTACAGATAGCCTTGGCACGTTTTCACCCCATTGAAAAAGTAATGCTGGATCAGCAGTTTCTCTGCATCCAGGACAGGAATGACCTGCCCAAGATAGAAGTGTCTGGGGCTCAAGATCATGAACGTCAGGGGTTGGTAGAACGTACCATGAGAGCCATCAGGGATGTGATAAGAAAAATGCCATCCAGGTTGGCTGACTCTGGTAGCTATGCTGACAGGGCATCTTGGGCAGCAGGGGTGACTACCCAGCTAAACGCCAAACCAATAATGTCCTCACCTTTTGGGGAAATCACCCCAACTGGCCTTCAGTCAGGCAGCTATGCTTCAGAGGTACACACTCACTACAACACACAAAGGCAGCACTTAGCCAAGTTGCTGGCAAAGAAAGACAAAAACAATGCCAGGCCTGTGTTTGAAGTGGGGGACCATGTGTTATTTTTCAGAGAGGGTGACAGAGGAAGAGCACACTCTGCCAGATGGCACGGTCCAGCTGTAGTCACCAAAATTCATGAAGAAGGGACTGCAGTCACTATACAACATGACAGAGAGCGTGTGGTCAGCAAGCATAGACTCAAGCTTTATTACCCACCACTGGCAGACGTGTCAGGGGTAGAATTCTTGGACATGGATTCAGAGCAGGAGTCTGGTGGATTGATCTCACCCAATGAATTGGCTAAGGACGTCATTGATGCAAGCACTAGCACCACAGTAGAAGCTCCTGTGTTCCTCAGTAGTGCAGCCCCACTACAACCCAATAGTCCACCTGGGCAGGAGGACGGTGCACAGGGTGAGCAGCAGGTAGCACCTCCCTCACACCTGGAGGAGTCACAAAACAGAGCAGATCCTGTCGTTCCCAGGAAGTCATTTGCTGAGATTCTTAAGGCCTTGCACAAGGCACACAACACTAAAGCAGTTGTGGCAACAGGTACAGCACAGGTCAATGCTGTAGGGGATGCAGGTCAAGATCCTAGTATTTTGGCTGTAGACACCCAAGCACAGGTGAGTATCATCAGTGCAGAAGCTGTATCTGGTCTGAAAATGAAGGCCTCACCATGGGCTAGAGTGTCAGATTTTTCAGGCAAAACCAAAATGCAGGTCAAAGGTCAGGTGAGCATTCAAATCTTGGGTATGCCCACTCCATTTCAGGTGGTTGAGGGCTACTCAGGGAATGCCCTGTTAGGGGAACCTTTTGTATCTTACCCTGGTGTTGTCATCTCAGCTGGGAGGTTGAGTGTGGCAGGGGTAGGACAGGTGCCTCTAGATCATTTTAAAATCCCTTTGAGCCAGATTAGCACTGGGTTGGATGCTGCCATCAATGCAGTTAAGCCCAAGTACCTCCCAGGTCAGGAACCGTGTGTGGAGGACCTCATACACTCTCAAAAGCTACACCCTTCAGCGTTTGGGCTTGGTAGATGGGATGTTGCATCCATGTCTCCCCTGTCCTATGATGATATTGTACGGGACTGCCAGACGCAGATTGGGTTTCTTAAGTGGCTTGAGGCTTTTACCAAAGCCAGGGAGGAGTGGGTTGTTCCAGATGCACGTAGTCCCACACACACACCACCTGTGACTCCTCTTGATGCTATGCCAGCTGGGGCCAAGAAGCTAAGGTTAAAGTTTGTGTGCAAGCATAAACCTCAGGCTGATGGGGGACCACCCATTTTCCATGCTAGGCCATGTGTTACTGAGTTCAGGGGCTCTACAGAGCTGACAGAGGCTGAGCTTTATACTCCTGGTATTCAGCAAACGTCTCTCAAGGTGTTGCTTTCCTTGTTTTTGCATCAGCTTAATACAGGGAAGGATTATGTGTGTAAAGCCACAGATATCAAAAGAGCCTTTCTAAAGGGGGACCCTGCCATAGCACAGCAGGTCTGGAGAGGTCAGGTATACGTGGTGAATACTCCTAAGGTGTGGCACAGGGATATTGTTCAACCCTTGTTGAGGCCAAACCTGGGGGTTGAAGGGTTGCAGTCAGCTCCAAAAATTTTTAGGCTGTCTGCACAGGAGGTATTCATGAAGCTAGGGGCCACCTATGATGACATTGACCCTTGCCTGTTTGTCATCCCACACCCTGATGGAATGATGATGTTTGTCTGGCATGGGGATGATCAGTTAATCTCAGGTCCTAGAGCTGCAGTGGATGCTTTCATAGCTCAGGTGTCTGCCAGTTTTGAGATTGGCAAGCAGCTAGAGCTGGGCAAGGAGCCAGTCAAGTTCTGTGGCATGATGCTTGAGTTGCTGCAGCAGCAGGGCAGCTGGGTTTGTTCCATGCAGGCCTCTGCTGAATACATTAAGTCTTGTCTGGATGTCCTGCCTGTTCACATCACCCCTGACATGTGCCCTACCATTAGAGGCAAGCTTGGTTGGCTATGTGCTACATGTGCACCCCACCTGGCTTTTGTGAGCAGGGTAGATGATGAGGTACTACAGGAGGTAGGAGCACGGGCAATCAAGCAGTTGTTGCATGATGGTCCACCTTTGATGCTTCACTCACTGGACCTGTTTACTCCCATTCACATCACGTGCATGATGGATAGTTCAATGGAGTCCAGGGTAGTTACCAAGGTTCAAGCCAGAGAGGCTGGATTGTTTTTCCTGCATAACCAAGGTGGGAAGAAGTCACTAGTCTCCTGGTTCAGTAGATTGCACAAGAGGAAAGCTGTGAGTAGCAATGTAGCTGAATGCAGGGCTGTGGTATCTTCTGTCTTGCATGCAAGGTATCTCAATCACTTGCTGGTCTGGCTTCAACACCAGGCTGGTAGCTCTGCAGGAGTGAAAGCACATTTGCTGACTGACTCTCAATCTATCATCTCTTTCCTTGCCAATCCTTTGGCTGTACACTCGGACCTGGATTGGATTGTGCTAAAACAGGAATGCAAGTACCTGGAGTCTAAAGCCCACGTCAGGGACAAAGACAATGCTGCAGATGCACTGACCAAGGTGCCACAAGCAGCAGGACCACAATACCAGGTCTTGTATGGGTTGATGAACCCTGGTTACAGTCTGAAGTGACTGGCACATTGTACATGTTAGCCCATGACCCCCTGCCTAATACTGCAGCTGAAAGGCTGCAGTGGCAGCTGGGTAGTTTTCTGACAGTGAGAAGCACTGGTCTAGAAAGTTGGGACATGATGAATGTGTTATTTATTGAATAAAATTTTGTGAGACACTTGTTTGGATGACCATGACATGCTGGGGCCTGGAGCACCCATCTCACTCAGTTAAGAAACCATGCTTGAGACATGGGGCCTTTTTAATGCATCTCTTGTACATGTGTGAGGTGACCTTTGGGTCCTAGTAGGTTATCTGACAGTTTTTTAAGGCATTGGGAATGGCTGCGTCCATTTGATGGCTATGTGTGTTTCTGTTGAAACCCAAAGAAAACTTAAAGTGGGAGTTAGTCTAAGTCTCCCGCCTGTAGCCTAAGTGGACACGTGCCAGCACCGCCGGCGCCCAATTGGGTACTGGGACGGTGCTGGACTAGAGTAGTCGTGGCATGGACACGTGGCTGTACTCAGTATGTGATGAGCCGGTACCTCAGTACCGGGACTGTAGTTGTCATGTTAGGACTGACTAGATCAGGTTGTAACTGATAGGTTAGTCCGTCCAGGATCAGTAAGTTAGTTTAACTTACGCAAAGTCTGGCCAGCCATCGTTGACGGCTGGCCAGCAGTATATGTGCCACATTATCCTAATGCCAAGGTGTCTCGTCGTTCACACACACACACGCCATTTGGCAGTGCCCGAGCATTCCAGCTTTGTGTTGCATAACTATGGGAGCCTGAATCCTCATCATTTTTTTTTCTTTGACATCCATGTACATACGTAGGCCAGCCATGATGACACCAATGGAGCCTGAATCCTCATCATTAATTACATACATAAATGCCAACCATGTACATACACGGGCAATGATGACACCAATGGAGCCTGAATCCTCATCATTAATTACATAAATGGCAACCATGTACATACACGGGCAATGATGACACCATGGGAGCCTGAATCCTCATCATTTTTTTTTTCTTTGACATCCATGTACATACGTAGGCCAGCCATGATGACACCAATGGAGCCTGAATCCTCATCATTAATTACATACATGCCATCCATGTACGTAGACAAGCCATGATGACCCCATGGGAGCCTGAATCCTCATCATTAATTACATACATGCCATCCATGTACGTAGACAGGCCATGATGACACCATGGGAGCCTGAATCCTCATCATTTACTATTCCTTGACATCCATGTACGTAGGCCAGCCATGGAGACACCATGGGAGCCTGAATCCTCCTCATTAATTACATAAATGCCAACCATGTACGTAGACAAGCCATGATGACCCCATGGGAGCCTGAATCCTCATCATTAATTACATAAATGCCATCCATGTACGTAGACGGGCCATGATGACACCATGGGAGCCTGAATCCTCATCATTTACTATTCCTTGACATCCATGTACGTAGGCCAGCCATGGAGACACCATGGGAGCCTGAATCCTCCTCATTAATTACATAAATGCCAACCATGTATGTAGACAAGCCATGATGACCCCATGGGAGCCTGAATCCTCATCATTAATTACATAAATGCCATCCATGTAAGTAGACGGGCCATGATGACACCATGGGAGCCTGAATCCTCCTCATTAATTACATAAATGCCAACCATGTACGTAGACAAGCCATGATGACACCATGGGAGCCTGAATCCTCATCATTAATTACATAAATGCCATCCATGTACGTAGACGGGCCATGATGACACCATGGGAGCCTGAATCCTCATCATTAATTACATAAATGCCATTCATGTACGTAGGCCAGCCATGGAGACACCATGGGAGCCTGAATCCTCATCATTAATTACATACATGCCAACAATGTAGGTAGACAAGCCATGATGACACCATGGGAGCCTGAATCCTCATCATTTATTTTATGAGACATCCATGTACGTAGGCCAGCCATGATGACACCATGGGAGCCTGAATCCTCATCATTTCTTTTTCTTTGACATCCATGTACGTAGGCCAGCCATGATGACACCATGGGAGCCTGAATCCTCCTCATTAATTACATACATGCCATCCATGTACGTACACGGGCCATGATGACACCATGGGAGCCTGAATCCTCATCATTTACTATTCCTTGACATCCATGTACGTAGGCCAGCCATGGAGACACCATGGGAGCCTGAATCCTCATCATTAATTACATAAATGCCAACCATGTACGTAGACAAGCCATGATGACACCATGGGAGCCTGAATCCTCCTCATTAATTACATAAATGCCAACCATGTACGTAGACAAGCCATGATGACACCATGGGAGCCTGAATCCTCATCATTAATTACATACATGCCATCCATGTACGTAGACAGGCCATGATGACACCATGGGAGCCTGAATCCTCATCATTTACTATTCCTTGACATCCATGTACGTAGGCCAGCCATGGAGACACCATGGGAGCCTGAATCCTCCTCATTAATTACATAAATGCCAACCATGTACGTAGACAAGCCATGATGACCCCATGGGAGCCTGAATCCTCATCATTAATTACATAAATGCCATCCATGTACGTAGACGGGCCATGATGACACCATGGGAGCCTGAATCCTTATCATTTACTATTCCTTGACATCCATGTACGTAGGCCAGCCATGGAGACACCATGGGAGCCTGAATCCTCATCATTAATTACATAAATGCCAACCATGTACGTAGACAAGCCATGATGACACCATGGGAGCCTGAATCCTCCTCATTAATTACATAAATGCCAACCATGTACGTAGACAAGCCATGATGACACCATGGGAGCCTGAATCCTCATCATTAATTACATACATGCCATCCATGTACGTAGACAGGCCATGATGACACCATGGGAGCCTGAATCCTCATCATTTACTATTCCTTGACATCCATGTACGTAGGCCAGCCATGATGACACCAATGGAGCCTGAATCCTCCTCGTTAATTACATAAATGCCAACCATGTACGTAGACAAGCCATGATGACCCCATGGGAGCCTGAATCCTCATCATTTACTATTCCTTGACATCCATGTACGTAGACGGGCCATGATGACACCATGGGAGCCTGAATCCTCCTCGTTAATTACATAAATGCCAACCATGTACGTAGACAAGCCATGATGACCCCATGGGAGCCTGAATCCTCATCATTTACTATTCCTTGACATCCATGTACGTAGACGGGCCATGATGACACCATGGGAGCCTGAATCCTCATCATTTACTATTCCTTGACATCCATGTACGTAGGCCAGCCATGATGACACCAATGGAGCCTGAATCCTCTTCATTTTCTTAATGAGAGGATTCAGGTGACATAAATGCCAACCATGTAGGTAGACAAGCCATGATGACACCATGGGAGCCTGAATCCTCATCATTTACTATTCCTTGACATCCATGTACGTAGGCCAGCCATGGAGACACCATGGGAGCCTGAATCCTCCTCATTAATTACATAAATGCCAACCATGTACGTAGACAAGCCATGATGACCCCATGGGAGCCTGAATCCTCATCATTAATTACATAAATGCCATCCATGTAAGTAGACGGGCCATGATGACACCATGGGAGCCTGAATCCTCCTCATTAATTACATAAATGCCAACCATGTACGTAGACAAGCCATGATGACACCATGGGAGCCTGAATCCTCATCATTAATTACATAAATGCCATCCATGTACGTAGACGGGCCATGATGACACCATGGGAGCCTGAATCCTCATCATTAATTACATAAATGCCATTCATGTACGTAGGCCAGCCATGGAGACACCATGGGAGCCTGAATCCTCATCATTAATTACATACATGCCAACAATGTAGGTAGACAAGCCATGATGACACCATGGGAGCCTGAATCCTCATCATTTATTTTATGAGACATCCATGTACGTAGGCCAGCCATGATGACACCATGGGAGCCTGAATCCTCATCATTTCTTTTTCTTTGACATCCATGTACGTAGGCCAGCCATGATGACACCATGGGAGCCTGAATCCTCCTCATTAATTACATACATGCCATCCATGTACGTACACGGGCCATGATGACACCATGGGAGCCTGAATCCTCCTCATTTACTATTCCTTGACATCCATGTACGTAGACGGGCCATGATGACACCATGGGAGCCTGAATCCTCATCATTTTTTTTTCTTTGACATCCATGTACATACGTAGGCCAGCCATGATGACACCAATGGAGCCTGAATCCTCATCATTAATTACATACATAAATGCCATGATCATCAATGACCCCATGGGAGCCTGAATCCTCATCATTAAATACATAAATGCCACGGTCCATGTACGTAGACGGGCCATGATGACACCAATGGAGCCTGAATCCTCATCATTAATTACATAAATGCCAACCATGTACATACACGGGCAATGATGACACCATGGGAGCCTGAATCCTCATCATTAATTACATAAATGCCAACCATGTACGTAGGCCAGCCATGATGACACTATGGGAGCCTGAATCCTCATCATTAATTTCATACATGCCAACAACACGTAGACGGGCCATAATGACACCACGGGAGCCTGAATCCTCATCATTTTTTTTTCTTTGACATCCATGTACGTAGGCCAGCCATGATGACACCATGGGAGCCTGAATCCTCATCATTTTTTTTCTGAGACATCCATGTACGTAGGCCAGCCATGATGACACCATGGGAGCCTGAATCCTCATCATTAAATACATACATGCCATCCATGTACGTAGACAGGCCATGATGACACCATGGGAGCCTGAATCCTCATCATTTACTATTCCTTGACATCCATGTACGTAGACGGGCCATGATGACACCATGGGAGCCTGAATCCTCATCATTTTTTTTTCTTTGACATCCATGTACATACGTAGGCCAGCCATGATGACACCAATGGAGCCTGAATTCTCATCATTAATTACATACATAAATGCCATCCATGTACGTAGACAGGCCATGACATCTGACACCATGGGAGCCTGAATCCTCATCATTTACTATTCCTTGACATCCATGTACGTAGACGGGCCATGATGACACCATGGGAGCCTGAATCCTCATCATTTTTTTTTCTTTGACATCCATGTACATACGTAGGCCAGCCATGATGACACCAATGGAGCCTGAATCCTCATCATTAATTACATACATAAATGCCAACCATGTACATACACGGGCAATGATGACACCAATGGAGCCTGAATCCTCATCATTAATTACATAAATGGCAACCATGTACATACACGGGCAATGATGACACCATGGGAGCCTGAATCCTCATCATTTTTTTTTTCTTTGACATCCATGTACATACGTAGGCCAGCCATGATGACACCAATGGAGCCTGAATCCTCATCATTAATTACATACATGCCATCCATGTACGTAGACAAGCCATGATGACCCCATGGGAGCCTGAATCCTCATCATTAATTACATACATGCCATCCATGTACGTAGACAGGCCATGATGACACCATGGGAGCCTGAATCCTCATCATTTACTATTCCTTGACATCCATGTACGTAGGCCAGCCATGGAGACACCATGGGAGCCTGAATCCTCCTCATTAATTACATAAATGCCAACCATGTACGTAGACAAGCCATGATGACCCCATGGGAGCCTGAATCCTCATCATTAATTACATAAATGCCATCCATGTACGTAGACGGGCCATGATGACACCATGGGAGCCTGAATCCTCCTCATTAATTACATAAATGCCAACCATGTACGTAGACAAGCCATGATGACACCATGGGAGCCTGAATCCTCATCATTTACTATTCCTTGACATCCATGTACGTAGGCCAGCCATGATGACACCAATGGAGCCTGAATCCTCCTCGTTAATTACATAAATGCCAACCATGTACGTAGACAAGCCATGATGACCCCATGGGAGCCTGAATCCTCATCATTTACTATTCCTTGACATCCATGTACGTAGACGGGCCATGATGACACCATGGGAGCCTGAATCCTCATCATTTACTATTCCTTGACATCCATGTACGTAGGCCAGCCATGATGACACCAATGGAGCCTGAATCCTCATCATTAATTACATACATAAATGCCATGATCATCAATGACCCCATGGGAGCCTGAATCCTCATCATTAAATACATAAATGCCACGGTCCATGTACGTAGACGGGCCATGATGACACCAATGGAGCCTGAATCCTCATCATTAATTACATAAATGCCAACCATGTACATACACGGGCAATGATGACACCATGGGAGCCTGAATCCTCATCATTAATTACATAAATGCCAACCATGTACGTAGGCCAGCCATGATGACACTATGGGAGCCTGAATCCTCATCATTAATTTCATACATGCCAACAACACGTAGACGGGCCATAATGACACCACGGGAGCCTGAATCCTCATCATTTTTTTTTCTTTGACATCCATGTACGTAGGCCAGCCATGATGACACCATGGGAGCCTGAATCCTCATCATTTTTTTTCTGAGACATCCATGTACGTAGGCCAGCCATGATGACACCATGGGAGCCTGAATCCTCATCATTAAATACATACATGCCATCCATGTACGTAGACAGGCCATGATGACACCATGGGAGCCTGAATCCTCATCATTTACTATTCCTTGACATCCATGTACGTAGACGGGCCATGATGACACCATGGGAGCCTGAATCCTCATCATTTTTTTTTCTTTGACATCCATGTACATACGTAGGCCAGCCATGATGACACCAATGGAGCCTGAATTCTCATCATTAATTACATACATGCCATCCATGTACGTAGACAGGCCATGACATCTGACACCATGGGAGCCTGAATCCTCATCATTTACTATTCCTTGACATCCATGTACGTAGACGGGCCATGATGACACCATGGGAGCCTGAATCCTCATCATTTTTTTTTCTTTGACATCCATGTACATACGTAGGCCAGCCATGATGACACCAATGGAGCCTGAATCCTCATCATTAATTACATACATAAATGCCAACCATGTACATACACGGGCAATGATGACACCAATGGAGCCTGAATCCTCATCATTAATTACATAAATGCCAACCATGTACATACACGGGCAATGATGACACCATGGGAGCCTGAATCCTCATCATTTTTTTTTTCTTTGACATCCATGTACATACGTAGGCCAGCCATGATGACACCAATGGAGCCTGAATCCTCATCATTAATTACATACATGCCATCCATGTACGTAGACAAGCCATGATGACACCATGGGAGCCTGAATCCTCATCATTAATTACATACATGCCATCCATGTACGTAGACAGGCCATGATGACACCATGGGAGCCTGAATCCTCATCATTTACTATTCCTTGACATCCATGTACGTAGGCCAGCCATGGAGACACCATGGGAGCCTGAATCCTCCTCATTAATTACATAAATGCCAACCATGTACGTAGACAAGCCATGATGACCCCATGGGAGCCTGAATCCTCATCATTAATTACATAAATGCCATCCATGTACGTAGACGGGCCATGATGACACCATGGGAGCCTGAATCCTCCTCATTAATTACATAAATGCCAACCATGTACGTAGACAAGCCATGATGACACCATGGGAGCCTGAATCCTCATCATTTACTATTCCTTGACATCCATGTACGTAGGCCAGCCATGATGACACCAATGGAGCCTGAATCCTCCTCGTTAATTACATAAATGCCAACCATGTACGTAGACAAGCCATGATGACCCCATGGGAGCCTGAATCCTCATCATTTACTATTCCTTGACATCCATGTACGTAGACGGGCCATGATGACACCATGGGAGCCTGAATCCTCATCATTTACTATTCCTTGACATCCATGTACGTAGGCCAGCCATGATGACACCAATGGAGCCTGAATCCTCTTCATTTTCTTAATGAGAGGATTCAGGTTACATAAATGCCAACCATGTAGGTAGACAAGCCATGATGACACCATGGGAGCCTGAATCCTCATCATTAAATACATAAATGCCATCCATGTACGTAGGCCAGCCATGGAGACACCATGGGAGCCTGAATCCTCCTCATTAATTACATAAATGCCAACCATGTACGTAGACAAGCCATGATGACACCATGGGAGCCTGAATCCTCATCATTTACTATTCCTTGACATCCATGTACGTAGGCCAGCCATGATGACACCAATGGAGCCTGAATCCTCCTCGTTAATTACATAAATGCCAACCATGTACGTAGACAAGCCATGATGACCCCATGGGAGCCTGAATCCTCATCATTTACTATTCCTTGACATCCATGTACGTAGACGGGCCATGATGACACCATGGGAGCCTGAATCCTCTTCATTAATTACATAAATGCCAACCATGTACGTAGACGGGCCATGATGACACCATGGGAGCCTGAATCCTCATCATTTTTTTTATGAAACATCCATGTACGTAGGCCAGCCATGATGACACCATGGGAGCCTGAATCCTCATCATTTTTTTTTCTTTGACATCCATGTACGTAGACGGGCCATGATGACACCATGGGAGCCTGAATCCTCATCATTAATTACATACATGCCATCCATGTACGTACACGGGCCATGATGACACCATGGGAGCCTGAATCCTCATCATTTACTATTCCTTGACATCCATGTACGTAGGCCAGCCATGGAGACACCATGGGAGCCTGAATCCTCCTCGTTAATTACATAAATGCCAACCATGTACGTAGACAAGCCATGATGACCCCATGGGAGCCTGAATCCTCATCATTAATTACATAAATGCCATTCATGTACGTAGGCCAGCCATGGAGACACCATGGGAGCCTGAATCCTCATCATTAATTACATACATGCCAACAATGTAGGTAGACAAGCCATGATGACACCATGGGAGCCTGAATCCTCATCATTTATTTTATGAGACATCCATGTACGTAGGCCAGCCATGATGACACCATGGGAGCCTGAATCCTCATCATTTCTTTTTCTTTGACATCCATGTACGTAGGCCAGCCATGATGACACCATGGGAGCCTGAATCCTCCTCATTAATTACATACATGCCATCCATGTACGTACACGGGCCATGATGACACCATGGGAGCCTGAATCCTCCTCATTTACTATTCCTTGACATCCATGTACGTAGGCCAGCCATGGAGACACCATGGGAGCCTGAATCCTCATCATTAATTACATAAATGCCAACCATGTACGTAGACAAGCCATGATGACACCATGGGAGCCTGAATCCTCCTCATTAATTACATAAATGCCAACCATGTACGTAGACAAGCCATGATGACACCATGGGAGCCTGAATCCTCATCATTAATTACATACATGCCATCCATGTACGTAGACAGGCCATGATGACACCATGGGAGCCTGAATCCTCATCATTTACTATTCCTTGACATCCATGTACGTAGGCCAGCCATGGAGACACCATGGGAGCCTGAATCCTCATCATTAAATACATAAATGCCATCCATGTAATTAATGATGAGGATTCAGGCTCCCATGGTGTCATCATGGCCCGTCTACGTACATGGATGTCAAGGAATAGTAAATGATGAGGATTCAGGCTCCCATGGTGTCATCATGGCTTGTCTACGTACATGGTTGGCATTTATGTAATTAACGAGGAGGATTCAGGCTCCCATAATGTCTCCATGGCTGGCCTACGTACATGGATGTCAAGGAATAGTAAATGATGAGGATTCAGGCTCCCATGGTGTCATCATGGCCCGTCTACGTACATGGATGGCATGTATGTAATTAATGATGAGGATTCAGGCTCCCATGGTGTCATCATGGCCCGTCTACGTATATGGATGTCAAAGAAAAAAAAATGACGAGGATTCAGGCTCCCATGGTGTCATCATGGCTGGCCTACGTACATGGATGTCTCATAAAAAAAATGATGAGGATTCAGGCTCCCATGGTGTCATCATGGCCCGTCTACGTACATGGTTGGCATTTATGTAATTAATGATGAGGATTCAGGCTCCCATGGTGTCATCATGGCCTGTCTACGTACATGGATGGCATGTATGTATTTAATGATGAGGATTCAGGCTCCCATGGTGTCATCATGGCTGGCCTACGTACATGGATGTCTCAGAAAAAAAATGTGGAGGATTCAGGCTCCCATGGTGTCATCATGGCTGGCCTACGTACATGGATGTCTCATAAAATAAATGATGAGGATTCAGGCTCCCGTGGTGTCATTATGGCCCGTCTACGTGTTGTTGGCATGTATGAAATTAATGATGAGGATTCAGGCTCCCATAGTGTCATCATGGCTGGCCTACGTACATGGTTGGCATTTATGTATTTAATGATGAGGATTCAGGCTCCCATGGTGTCATCATGGCTTGTCTATGTACATGGTTGGCATTTATGTAATTAATGATGAGGATTCAGGCTCCATTGGTGTCATCATGGCCCGTCTACGTACATGGGTGGCATTTATGTATTTAATGATGAGGATTTAGGCTCCCATGGGGTCATCATGGCTTGTCTACGTACATGGAGTCATATTGATTCATGGAACAATGAGATACCATTCTTAATTGAAAATTGTTCTTGATACTTTCACATGCATGCCCGGAATCGTGAATTTGTGCGGGTTTCCATGATGACAATCCTCATTGAATTCTTGAGCACACAATATTGAGCAATTTAGGGGCACTTCGGCAATGTTGACCATTTTCATTCATGATCAATAAAATTAACATTTAATGCAATAAATACATATTCCACTCATTTTAATAAACCATGCAAAAACTTTACAAGCACGCTCAAGCTAGGGGTGGGCTGGCATGCACGCGTGGGTGTGGGGGTGGGCTGGCATGCATGCGTGGGTGTGGGGGTGGGCTGGCATGCACGTGTGGGTGTGGGGGTGGGCTGGCATGCATGCGTGGGTGTGGGGTTGGGCTAGCCTGCATGCGTGGGTGTGGGGGGGGGCTGGCATGCATGCGTGGGTGTGTGTGGGGGGCTAGCATGCATGCGTAAGTGTGGGGGGGGGCTGGCATGCATGCGTGGGTGTGGGGGGGGGCTGGCATGCATGCGTGGGTGTGTGTGGGGGGCTAGCATGCATGCGTAAGTGTGGGGGGGGCTGGCATGCATGCGTGGGTGTGTATGGGGGCTGGCATGCATGCGTGGGTGTGTGTGGGGGGCTAGCCTGCATGCGTGGGTGTGGGGGGGGCTGGCATGCATGCGTGGGTGTGTGTGGGGGGCTAGCATGCATGCGTAAGTGTGGGGGGGGCTGGCATGCATGCGTGGGTGTGGGGGGGGCTGGCATGCATGCGTGGGTGTGTGTGGGGGGCTAGCATGCATGCGTAAGTGTGGGGGGGGCTGGCATGCATGCGTGGGTGTGTATGGGGGCTGGCATGCATGCGTGGGTGTGTGTGGGGGGCTAGCATGCATGCGTGGGTGTGTGGGGGGGCTGTCATGCATGCGTGGGTGTGTGTGGGGGCTGGCATCCATGCGTGGGTGTGTGGGGGGGCTAGCATGCATGCGTGGGTGTGGGGGTGGGCTAGCATGCATGCGTGGGTGTGGGGGGGGCGGTCATGCATGCGTGGGTGTGTGGGGGGGCTGGCATGCATGCGTGGGTGTGTGGGGGGGCTAGCATGCATGCGTGGGTGTGGGGGTGGGCTAGCATGCATGCGTGGGTGTGAGTGTGGGCTAGCATGCATGCGTGGGTGTGGGGGGGGGCTAGCATGCATGCGTGGGTGTGGGGGGGCCGGGGCCGGGGCTAGCATGCATGCGTGGGTGTGGGGGTGGGCTAGCATGCATGCGTGGGTGTGGGGGGGGGCTAGCACGCCCCACCCCTCCATCGGCACAGCCAGCCTTGTGAGTCTACCCTTAACAACAAGGCTGGTAGGACGACACGCCTGAGCAGCATATGTCATGCCTATCTCAGGCTAATAATGTGTGATTTTGTGCCAACAACCAAGTTGTTCCACCCAACAACACATTATAAACCCTCTTCCAAAATGCCCAACAAGCCGGACACGTGGAGGACCACACACGCAGTATATAAAGAGAAAATAAGCTGACTTTTTATCCAGCCAACCTGTGGCTAGCTGCTCTGGTTAGCATGACAAATGCTAACATTTACTCAGTGGGAAAGGTGAAGAGACCATTGGAACAGCCTACCTGACGCATGTGCCACCAAAGCATTGTGTCCCGCAAAATGCACACTGCCTCCTTTCTAACAAGCACGAGCCGCTCTCTTTAGGAGACAGGTGCCAGCTCGTCAGTGTCTGGGGAAAATGATGCCGCTGCTTAGGAAGACCGCGTGAATTTCCTCGAACACAACTGCAAACATCCAGGAATCCAGCGATGCAGCGCCAGGACCCGCAACTTCATGGCTGCATCTGGCCGGAAAGAAGGCAAAAAGCTTACGCTCAACGAGGTAAGAAAGCAGGAAAGCGCTATCTTAGGACGTTTAATACAAGAACGTACCATAACGGGCATTTATTCGTGCCCAGGCGCACAAGAAAGGCCACCCTTTCATGGAGAGGTCGGGCGCGCATGGCGCAGGCCTAATGTTATCTTACCGCAAAATGACGGGAAAGGTAAAGATAGCAGCGGGAATTTTTACGGCTTTAGAAACATCATTAAACTAGCTTCCATTAGGACCATCAAAACTGGCAACAATCGACAATCACACCTGCAGGCATCAATTATACTTTATTCATCCCGACAGAAATTCAGGCCGGACCCCCCTGCCGATGGTAAAGAAAAAGAGCCCGCGACATTATAGATCGCAACTATCCCACCATAAATTAGAATCAGTAACTAATTTTCTCCAAGAATCGAGCATTTTTTCTGCTTTCCGCGAGCCAGATTTGTCACGTTTCGTCTAAAAGCAGTCGCCATGGCCACTTCCGCAAGGGGTGCGCGCACCGTGCACCCACTTTTCACGGTACGGAGGGTACCGCGGAATTTTTTTGGCGCGGAAAATATTCGCCGCCAAAAATTAACCATGCATGCATGCCCGTCGTCTCCAAACATTGCATTACATGCACGTGACGGCGTGTTCCCTCGGTCATGGTGCGCGGCGGTGCCAGCTGGACTGATGTCATGCCCTCCACGTAGGCTCGTTCTACATTTCAAAACTGATCCATGGCGCATAATTAGAATTTTGGAAGGTAGAATCAGGTTCTGAAGGTTCTACATAGTAGCCTAGTAAGGGTACACTAACATGTAGCCCAGTAGTTACTAATCCTGCGATCATGACGGAATATACATGTAGTGATACTAATCGATACATGTAGTACACATGGTTGGCGCACAGAATGTTGTACAACCTGCCCTACATGTCGGAAAAACGCACACTCTGACAAACGTGATTGAAATATATTGTACAACATCATCACTAACGCTACATCCGGAACTGTTCTAGTGAATAGCATTACAATGTACTCCCCCGGCAGGTGTGGGTGCCCGAGTACTTGGGAGTCTGAACACGCAGTGTCGACTCCTATTGGTGCAAAAAGTCGTTTGGTGTGAAACGACTGGTCCAACCTTAAAAATTTTGAATTTTGCCGTTGTCCAGTACGGTCGGGCTAGGTTGGCACCGCAGGGGGGAACGTTCCGGCAGCTGTAGCATGATAGATGGCAGAAAGATACGCCGCGGAATGACGCCAGTTGGCGCGGCAAATGAATGAGTCCCGGGACTGACAGTCACTACAAGACGTCGAAAATAGCTATTGCTCCACCCGCGGCCAAAAAAAAGCGCCGGTAACTGTTCGAAGCGAATAGCACTGACAGGATTCGACCTGCGTCAGAGTGGAGGTGCGGAGTGAGGGAGGCCAGCCATGCATGGGTCCGCACACAAATCTGGCTCGGGTCCGCATCCCTGTCAGTCGCTCTTCGGCTTCGAACAGGTCCGGAACGGGGCTTTTTTGTGGGTGGAGCAATAAAATACTCGACATTTTCGCAGTGACTGTTCAGTTCGCGGGCTCACAAAATGATTTGCGGTCACAGGCGTGCGTTGCGGGCGGCGTATTCTTTGTGATCTTTTCTGTACAGGCTGTCACGGAACGTCCCGCGGTGTGGCAACCGGCTAAAGGACGCGTTACTGGATCTCACGGCAAAAATTTAAAAATTTTCAGGGTTGGATGGACCAGTCATTTTTTTTTTTTTTGTTTCACATGATTCGTCGTACGTACGGCCACATATCCTCGCATTGCCAATGGTCGCTGCTGGCAACTGACAATGCCACACCGGGGACTTTGAAGGTGCGCACCGGCCCGCCCAGGTAATTTGATGCGGTGTTTTGCAGGCGCGCAAGCCGCCCGGATGCGCCCACGCACGCCCGCCACCCGGGCA
>RPFO01002193.1:0-24907 GCA_009746045.1 Mesostigma viride
TTGGCGGGCTCAGCTTCCATCTGGCCAATCTGTGCGTGGGGAGCTGCCTGAAGCAGTTTGTCGTGTATGTCATGTGGGCATGATCCTCCTGGGAAAAGAGACTTGGTGAATAGAAAGTGACTATTCATGAATAACCAAAGCCCATTTCCTACCAACCTTGTTCCATCATCCAATGCACTAGGAAATAGACCGGCGGCGCGGACTCGCGGAATATATAGTACAGTATGCTGGCGTCTGTCACCATGAGAACAGGCAGACGACCGCATACAGTGCCGTGGGTGACGGGTGGCAGCAGGCAGTGGCGTGAGTGACAGGCGGCAGCAGGCAGTGGCGGGGTGACGGGTGGCAGTAGGCAGTGGCGTGGGTGACAGGCGGCAGTGTTATTCTATGGGCCTAGTTGCTATATGACTCATTGGAATAGTTCAAGTCCCATGCACATAAGGAAATGTCATTTCATTACAATAAGAATCATAAGGATTAGGCCATTGCTAGACCCCTTTGCAGGCACGCAGGCCTGGCTGTTTAGCGGTTGTACATGCGCAGGCAGGGCGTCTGGCGGCCCTCAAACCCAGTGCAATCGTCTTTCAACGCAGAGTGTCCCCGCGCAGGGGGAACTTCACACCAGAGGTGCAAGTCCACACGTGGGTGAGCAGAGTGCAGTCCGCCTTGTGGATCTTCCAGTGCGCAACCTGGCACTCGCGGGAGCAGTACCGCGCATCCTGGCAGCTGGCGCACCTGCGCTTCACCTCGCTCTTGCCCTTCTTCTCACACCCCGGCGCAGCACAGAAACCGCGAACCGACTCGGGGAAAGGAACCAATGGGGCTGTCCAAAATGGGCGTGCGCACTGCGATCACCACCTTCTCGCAGGGGCGGGTATAGGGAAACGCCGTCCTCGCAACGATCTGTCCGCGTCCTTGGCAGCGGAAGGACAGGCCAATCCTGGTAACCAGGTCGATGAACCCGTCGTCCTCCTTCTTCTCGCGAAGGAGGACGCACAGAAGCATGAACTCGCTCTCAGGGCGAATGTGGACAGGATCTGACTGCGAACGCAGTACTTCCTGCTGAATCGCAGTGCGTACGTCAATGAATTCAAACTCCAACTGGCGATCCAGAGCCGTAAAGGAGTCGAAACGAACCAGCAAAAGGGGGTTTTCAACTTCTTTTCCCACTCATTCACGCAGCTGTACAAATTGCTGGAGTTTTCCATGGCCTTGCGCACCACCAAGCGGTACCAGCCCCCGCACAACTCCGCAAACAGGTCGGAGTGATCCTGAGGGAGCTCATTGGCAATCAGAGGGGTGGAATCCATAGCGGCTGACAGTCTGTGCGTGCTCGTGCGGATTGGCGTGGTTTGGCTGCCAAACTCGCCCTCCTCCGCTTATGTGCCCGCACCCCCCCGCCCCGCCCAATAGTCTCGTGCCACGTGGCAGGTCCGGATTGGTGGGATGGAATATTCCCACGGAATATCCGCGGAGCGCCGCGCCTTCCAGAAGGGCGCCGCGCCGGGAATATTCTCACGGATATCCCGTGGAAGCGCCGCGCCGCTGCCACGTGGCAGCGTCCCATTGGTCCGCTCGGAATATTCGTGGGAATATGCCGCCGTGTCGTACCCGCGTGACACGCGGCGGACTCCCATTGGACGGTCGTGGGTGTCGCGCGCTTCGCGCGGGCCTCGGCAGGGATAAAACGCGGAGGCGGGCGTTTGGGGGTCCCAATCCGCCCAGCACCACTCAAAACCAACTCCTCTCACTGCAATGGAGCCCTCCCGCGATAAGCCGGCTATGGCGGCAACGGATGCCCCTCCTGCCAAGCGCCAGCCGCCTGCAAACGGCAATGGCGAGCAGTCCCCCGCCATGAAGGTGTACCTGAAACAGCGGGACACCGAGGACAAGGTGGCAAAGTTCCTGGGGGCTGTGAAAACCAAGCAGGGGCACGCAAACACGCACGAATTCGATGAGCAGTACAAGCGGGACGCGCACATGCACGATATCCAAGTGCTGCCGGGCGGCGAGATTTTCTGCGAGAATGCCGCATCGGTGGGCGCCTTCCTCTGCGATTCGGGCGTTTTTGGGAAGAGCGCGCGCGCAGAACCGCCTGCACAGAACAGGGCTGCCAGTGTGCGGGGGCCTGTTACTTGCGGCGTGTGCAAGAAGCACACCGATTTCCTGCTGGATCCGCAGCAGGATGCCAGCGGAGGGGAGGACCCTCAGGAGCATATCCATATCCACGGTGTGTGTGTGGATTGCGCTGTGCAGACCATAGAAAAGAGCGGCAAGCGCGGCATGTGGTGCCCCTTGTGCGCTGCGGACCCTTTGATCGAAGTGCTGATCGATTTGGGCCGCGCAAAACACCTTTCGGAGGCCCCGTACTTTGTGTACAGCCCCGAGAAGAGCCTGCTGGCTGCTGCCTATGAGGATATGTGAATGGTGCAGTACTAATAAAGCTTGGATTGTTTTCCTTATAAAGTCCCCACAATGAGCCCCACATAGACAGCCCGGCGGCGCGGACTCGCGGACTTAGACAGACCCGGCAGGACGCTCGGGCCGACAGGCGCCGGATCGGACAGGCGGCGGGCGGACAGGCGCTGGTTATAGCAGGTGACGGGCGCCAGCGGAAATTTTTGTGGGTGACGGCCGCCAGCAGCGATTTTCGTGGGTGACGGGCGCCAGCGGAAATTTTCGTGGGTGACGGGCGCCAGCCGCGAATTTCGTGGGTGACGGGCGCCAGCAGCGACTTTCGCGGGTGACAGGCGGCAGCAGTCAATACTGCACGGGACTGCGAGGGCCGACAGGCGCCGGTTCCGACAGCCGCGGGCCGGCAGCCGACGGTTACGGCACGTGACAGGCGCCCGTGGACCCTCCACGCCCCGCGGGCCGAATCCGGGTCGAGTAAGTGCCGAGTCGGCGCGCGGACGCCGGAAAGCGGACGCACACCGCCGGGCGGGGCGGGCGAACGGTTCGGGCGAACGGTTCGGGCGAACGGTTCGGGCGAACGGTTCGGGCTATCCCCCACGACACTCGACGAATCCCACGGAAAATGAAAAGTTTGAAAAGTTCGGGCTATCCTGTTCGCCCGAACTTTTCGCGATAGCCCGAACTTTTCAAAACCTCCCACGGGAAAACCAAAACTTTTGAAAAGTTTTGGCCCTGAGTCCCACGGCAAATGAAAAGTTTGAAAAGTTCGGGCGAAGGTTCGGGCGAACAAAAAATAGCACGAACCGCCAACTTAGTCCCCACCGGACGGGGTGCACCGCACTTTCGTATATACTCTACCTTCCTTTCCTAACACATAAAATATTGCACATGCTTCCTAACACATATTATTTGAACACATTTCCTAACACATATTATTTACCACTACACACTACCCTGTATACAGCCATACCCATAATAATATGTGTTAGCAAACATACCTATATTTTATGTGTTAGCAACCATACCCATAATAATATGTGTTAGCAACCCTACCAATATTTTATGTGTTAGCAAACCAACACAAAGGATATACACACCCCTACCCGTGCACACCCCCGCCAGTGGGAACTAAGTTGGCGGTTCGGGCGATTTTGCGTTCGCCCGAACCATAGCCCGAACTTTTCAAACTTTTCATTTGCCGTGGGAATCAGAGCCAAAACTTTTCAAAACTTTTCGTTTTCGCGTGGGAGGCTCTGAAAAGTTCGGGCTATCCTGAAAAGTTCGGGCTATCCTGTTCGCCCGAACTTTTCAAACTTTTCATTTGCCGTGGGAGACGGCCAGTGCCGTGGGGGACAGCCCGAACCGCTCCGGCGCGGGGCCGGGGACGGGACGGGGAGGGGGACACAAGCCGCGGGGCCGCGATCCAACACACACGCGCGCACGCAGAGACGGACCAACCCAATACACTTTATTAACAATATACGGATCCGTATATACGAGTCAACACACAACACCACCACCCGCGGGTGATTAAAATATAGGATTCGTATTATGTGGCCATGGTCAGCCAGAGTTGTCGAGTGGTTGTCAAGAAGACTTGTAGTGCGATCACGGTGAGCGGCAGACGATGCCGTCGGACTTGTCGGAGCCAACGCGCGCACACCTGCGCACAACATTCTCGCGCGTCGCACAGGATGCGGGCCAAAGACGTTGAGGCAGACGCGAATGGCGGTGGTTGGGACGACGCCCTGAAACGTCATGGTGACTTCGACGATGTTTTTGCCAGTTGGGACGACGCCACCAAGGTTAATTATGGTCTTACGAGCGCTTCGAACAACTTGTACTCGAACGAGAAGCTCGCGGAAGATGCGGCCATCAAGAGTGATGCGGCAAGAAAACGCGAGAGGGAGCATGAGAACACAATAGACCGATTCTCCAAACGAGCCGAGAAGAAGGCGCGAGAGTACATGCAAGGACTGTTTTCAGGTCTCGGTGACAGGCGACTCGATCGACTTGATGCGGCGTACGATGACGCGTCACGTGCGCACGACGACCAATTGAACGACCGGGCGGGGTACAGGTCGTGGACAGAACGCGCGGAACGGAGGGAGGACAAGGCGAGGGCCGTCCTCCAAAGAGCTCGAGATAGGATGGCGCGTCGGTCGCGCACATCCGGTCCGCCGGCGTGAGTCGGTCAACGTTGAAATGTCATATCGGAGTCGAGAACGGTGCGATCGATGACATTGGATTAGTATAAAGCCATTTTTTTTAAAAAACATAAATGTCCAAATCGAATCGTGAATTACGACAGTCTTTGAGATATATACAAGATCTCGCGTGGGATCCACTACGCAAAGGGCTCCGGGCACATGATCCCGTAGACCTTCTTCATCCGGTCCCTGTACAACTTCACGAACGCGTCGCCCATCGTCAGGCGATTGCGCCACCAATCCTCCGTCACCACGTTCGCGACGATGTCGTCGTCCTCCTTCAGCGGCAGAACGTTGATCAGCCAGAACAGGAAGTCCCACGCGGGGTCCGTCAGGATGTTGCGGGACACCCGGCACGTGACGAGGGACTCGTCGGACTCGTAGGGCTGCACGCTGAACCACAAGACGAATGCGGGCTTCTCGTGTCCGGAAATCCAGAATCGCAGGCTCGCGGTATACGGGAGGAAGAACTCGTTCTCGACCGTCACCGACATCGACCCTTTCGGAGGCGCCTTCGCGTCCCGGCCCTCCTTCGGCATGAGGCCCAGCAGCACGCGGCCCACGGACTCGGCCGACACCGGGTAGCTGTACACGCTCTTTCCCGTGAAGAGACCGCCCGTCTCCGTCGTGACGTCGGCGCCCTTCACGTCCACGATCTTCACCTTGTGGACGTGCTGGAGGTGCACGTGGTCCAACAGGTTCTCCATGACGATCATCGGGTGCCCGCGGATGCGCGTCGGGTACGAAAACGTCCGGTACCCGTCCTCGGTGAACTCCGGCATCGTCGGCGGAGACGACTCTCCGTCGCCCATGCCGGCGTTCACCCAGACCAGGTCCGCATCCTCCTTCGTGTCGAGGTAGTTGTCCCCGTTGTTCTCCTTGCCCCAGTACATCCCGTGGTACGCGCAACGGATGCACCCGTCATCCACCTTGCAATTGTGGGACAGACGCGCCCCGCGGTGGGGACACACGTTCCGCACGGCGAGCGTCTCGTCCCGCTGGCGGTGGTTGTACAGCAGGATCTCCTCGTTGTACAGCTTCGTGACCTTGGGCTCGCGAGACTTGCGCCCGACGCACACCCACTTGTCGGGGACCTCGTGGGCCGCGACCAACGGTCGAGCCGGCCTCGGCGCCCCCACGCGAAAGTGCACTGCGGTCGCCATCGGTTGCTGTTTGCGGAGAAATTGTCGAGGGCCTTTTAAGCGATCGGCGAACCGACACGATCTCGGCGGACCAATCAGAGAGAAGTATGTCGGACGCGCCAGCGCCGCCCGCCACGAGTGTTCAGGCGCTAGTCGATGGTCGCAATGTCGTGTCGGTCAGCGTCTTCCCGTCCGCGACGTACACGTAGGAAGTCTTTTTCCCCGCACCCTCGCCGTCTGGCACGTTTTTGCACACCGATTCCTTCGTGAGGGTCTGTGGGTTGTACGCGGTCGGCGCCCATTTCTGCATCGCAGAGTACTTGATCAAGTACGCGGTGCCCGGCGGGAGCAGGATCTCGAATTCGCTCGTGCCGTACAGACTCACTGGCCAGAAAAGCAGCGCCGGACAGCCCCTCACCAATCGGATCACCGAAACGCAGCACTTGTTCGACGTGAACAAGGGGGATTTGCGTATGTGATCCACAGACAGAGACGTCGAGACGCAGTACGGGTTGACGTACACCCTATTCTTCGCGCCCTTCAGATAGTAATCGTCTCTAGTGCCGCGGAAGACCGTGAAAGGCCTCGTGACGCGCGGGGCGTTTTGCACCAGTTTGAACAGCTTCTTGCGGTAAAAGGGGACGATCTTTTCCACAATGAATTCGTGGAAAGGAACGTGAGCAGCCACGTGCACAACCTGATTTCAAGTGCTCCTCATCGTTCACTGTGCTCTCCGCGATCACGGCTATGATGGCTGATAATCCAAAGTCCTCCTTCTCACTCTCGGAAAGGGTGTCGGGGAGTTTTTTAAAATAAGACATTACCGCCCACGCATGGTCGTGTCCGGTGTCGGGGTCTCCCGTTTGGTACGACTCGAACATGTCTACCAGCTTCATAAAGTCTTGCATTTCAGGCATTCGCTCCACAAACTCGCGTACGAGGTGGGCAAACCTTTATACCTCCTGATGAACATGCAAAGAGGCACCCACAGAGGGGTCCCGTTCATATCCACGTCCGCGGTGTACGGATTAACCCACTCATCTGTATGGTGTGGTGCCGCGTGACCTTTGCGTCGTTGCCGTTGACGTACCCATCTCCCACGTGCGAGTAGGACCGCAAGAGCAACAGGTCCTCCTTCGACAGACTGCCGAGGTACTGGTACGACTTGAAGTACCATTCCTCGTCGATGATCTCGCGCGGGTCGTGGGCGTTTTTCCGCACGAAACGGAGTTCGTCCCGATTGTCGTAAAGGGTGTTCCATTCCACCTTCAGCTGGATGGTCTTGAGAGAGCCGTCGGAGTTCGTCCCCGACCACCGCATATTGTCTCGCGCCAACGAGTCGTAATCGCACCCCTCGAGCGACATGTACGGAATCGTGATGGTCCCCGTGAAATGGCCAAATGGGGAGAGGAGAGGGGTGTCATCGTCCTCTTTCGCTGCATCTTCGCAGAATCGCTTGTGTCTCTTGTCCGCGTATTTCCTGTCCAACCTGGCGCGGATCGTCCGCCCGAGGAGTTGCATGCGTTCTTCCTGCGTGAGGGTCTTCTTCGTCGTCTTCGACGCCATCGCGTTTACATATAGATGACGGGTTAATAATACACAAGATAAGAGTGAAAAGATTGGATTACAATCACGGGTTCCACCCGTTCGGTACCCGTCCCGGTGAACCGACACGATATCCGCGGACCAATCAGAGAGGAGTATGTCGGCGACCAATCAGCGTCGGATGTCGGCCGGGAACAGTTTAAGAACGATCATCGGTCGCGAGAGGAGCGTTTTTCTCTCGTGGGGTGTATCATGGCGGCCATCGTGAGGTACCTGACGCCCGCGGACGGGGCGGAGGACGATCCCCGTTTTGAGGGTAAGATCCGCGTGACGGATGATGGCAGGATTTCGGTGATTGACGCTATACGCACGATCGCATATACCGACGCGGATGGGACCCCGTGTCGCGACGCGGCCAGACAGGCTAGTCACTGCCTCCAACGCATTTCGCAGAGTACAAAGAAGTGTGTACTGTTTTGACACTCTGGAAATTCCCCGGGCCAGGCAGCGAGACACCCCGGTGACCGACCGTCAGGGCTTGACACGCATCTTGATGTTGCTCCCCGGCAAGATCGCGGCCAAGTTCCGCGAGCAGGTGTCCGTCCTCCTCGAGCGATACCTGAGGGCCGACCGGACGTTGGCGGAGGACATTTTGCAGCGGGCGGACGCCGCCGACGGGAACGAGACCGCGCTCGAGAGGCTGCAGCAGCACCAGCGCATCAAGAGCTGTCTGTCACGCGCGACCTGAACGAAGCGATCAAGGGGTACACCGATACCCACAAGGGGAGTGGGCTGCTGTACCCGGTGGTCCACGACACGAACAATCTGGCGGTCACGGGCAAGACCTCCGTCGAGCTCCGCGCGATGTACAACGCGCGAGTCTCGGCCCGCGACCTGCTGACGAACGTGCAGAGCGCCGGGATGAACTTCATCCAGGTGTTGGAGGCGGAGGAGATCAGGAAGACGGGCCAGAATCCGGTCAGTGTCGCGAAGCGCAAGCGGGACTTGCTGGAACCCGTGTTCAAGGCGACCGGACTTCACGACGCGCGCGCCGACGAGCAGTGCATCCAGGAGAACGTCAAGGTCATGCGGCTGAATCAGCGACTCACCCGCGAGTCGCGCACGGCCATTGCGGCCGAACCGTCGGCGGGTCGTCTGGCCGACGCGCCGTGACGTGTCGTTGGCCAATCAGAGAGGAGTATGTAGGTAGCCAATCAGAGCGCGAGATGTCGGTTGGGGTGGGAATAAATGGCCGGTGCGGCGGAGAGAGGGGAGGTCTCGTCTCAAATACTATCAGTCTCCCAGCCAGCTAGTCGGCTCCATGAAACACATTTTAAAGAAGATCCCTTCGTTGAAAAAATACATCCATTTGGTCCAAAAAAAGCCTTTGAAAATGAGTTGTGTCGAATCGAAAAAACAGCCATCGCCGGATCGGGCGTCGGACGGCATCGAGTTGCCGGTGTGTAAGAAGGTCGTTGATATCGGCGAGTCCCTGTTCGACGCCGGCTCCTTCCTCGAGGACGATATACGAGTGTCTCGCGGCGAGGTCCCCGCCAACGAGCGCAAGGTCGTCATCGCCCGCAATCGTCTGGACGGTTGGATCGCCGGCATCCTCCGGCCGCGGTCGCAGGCGGTCACTGACGTCGCCAGGCAAGTCTCGAGTTCCGGCGCCCGCCATCGCCTCGCCGTCTCCAACGTGTGGAGGCATCTGCACGCCCACTTCGACCGCGTGCTCGAGGAGTGCAAGGAGATGCACGACGGCTATGGCCGCGGCGCCCTGTTGATTCGCGTCCATCACCTGACGCAGGCGGCTAGGTCGGTGATCGTCGACTGGGTGACGGCGGGCGAGCTGAGGGAGGCGTGTCTTCAGACCTACTGGCGCGCGATGATGTACAACGACCAGACCGAGTTCGTCGTGGCGTTCTGTTTCGCGGACCCGGCGGACTCCCGCCGGAAGATGTGGGTGTCCGAGCTCATGACGAAACCAAAGTCGGACAAGTGGATGGAGAAGAATCCGGAGCCCGCGGTCCCCCCCTTTCGCACTTGGACGCGCGTGAACGCGAGCGGCGAGCTTTCGGCGCCCGTCTGCCTGGGACACTATTGCGGAAAGAAGTTGACCAGGGGCGAGGAGCGGCGACTGTGCGTCTGCAAGGACGCGGTCTTCTGTTCGGCGGTCTGCTCCGTGACCTCGCACGATTGCGATGTTTTGCGGAGGTCGCGGGCCAACCTGGACAAGTGCATCAAGAGCGCCCACGCCCTTTACCACAGTGGCGGCGGTGTGCCGCCTCTCCGGTGCCCCCACGAGTGGAAGGTCTCTATGGGAGACGAGCTTGTGATGTTGTAAACGTAACTTTATTATTATGAAAAAAGGACTTGTTTGAAAATATAACTTTAAATCGCATGGTAACAATAAAGTGCTCAATTATGGAGGAAACAGAAGTGACGGGCCTAGATCTCCCCACGCTCAAGGGGAGGAGTCTGCGTGTGACGCGTTCGTTCGCCGATAGAGGCGGGTATAAAGCCTTGCGGGTTGACGTGCTCGTCCCTCCGACGTACGACTCGCGGTTGGTGAGGGCTCACCCGACTCGCAATTTGGTAGAGGTTATGTTAGAAGCGTATCCCGAACGCAACAGGATCCACATCAGTTGGTTCAGCGTGCTTGCGAAGGAATTTCCGGGGGACGCTTCGAAGGAGGAGATTGCGACGTTCCGAGGCGTCGGTCGCAAGTTGTTGTGTTATGGCATGTCTTTGCTCGCGCCGATGATGAAGGACCGCCGAACGGCCATAGTGGAACTAGAAGCGGCCGGTGCGCAATGCCCGGACGAGAGTGTATACAACGGGTGGTCGAAAGCCAAGATTTACTATCTGCTGCGGAAGTACGAGAACACGTACGCGAGCTTGAAAGACGCGTTCGCGAAGAACGATATGGCGAAACTGAGGAGAGTGGCGTGTCTGGTACGGGACAACGAGGATCTCGTGCGGTATTACAATCAGTACGGTCTCAAGGCGACGGGGCACGATAACGGGGACTTTGTGGACATGGAGGGACGGCTGACGGACGTGCTGGCGTCGTGCGAGTCCGTCCGAGTCGGGCGCGTGACCAAGGCGCAACGGGAGGTGATCGACCTGACAGTCGCGAAGACGTTCGAAGAGCCACCGGCCAAGAAGAAGAAGAAGCAGAAGTAGCGCGTCTATTGGCGGTCGAATAAATCGCGTCGTTACTCCGACGTAAGTATGGATATCGACCAGTTCCTGGACAGCCTCCCCGTGTACGAGCTCGGCCCGGGCACCTACACGGACGCGTTGCAGGTCCTGACGACTCCGCCGCGCACGGAGGTGGGCGAGGGGTGGACCCAGGCAGTCGTCTACGAGCCCGAGCACTCGTATGTCGTCAACAACCTCGCCGCGTTCGAGGTCGACGACAAAACGGGCGAGTACGTCTTCTCCGCGACGCGTCTGCCGACGTGCGACGTTTTGCGGGGAGTCGACTGCGACGTGAAGGTCCGCGTCGTCATCGGGGACCAAGAGTTCGATCCTCAGGACGTTACCACGTGACGTGTGCCAGTACCTACACATACAAAAACATACGATTCTATCTCAACCCCAAAAATCCTCCAAAATCGTTCACCGTTCGATACCGATGCTACATCCTGAACGAGGCCAATCTCAAACTCGTCCGCGACGCGTCGGAGGTCCGCACGAAGACGCACGTCTACCGAGACGGCCAGGCGCTCGCGATCGGCGACCGGTCGTGATGACCGGTGCGGGCGATGTTCGTTCGTCGGCCTGCGAGTTTTGTGTCCGCTACGGGGTGCGGCCCTGAATGGCGGTGGCCATTTGTTTCCTTCTCAACAGGACATTCTTCACCGCAGGGGTGTGGAAAGATTGGCTGGCCGGGGTCCCGCTCGGGCGGGTGCGGGTCTTCGTTCACGCGTCCCGGTTCCAGGGAGAGGACGCGGATAGGTTGCGCGAGTGGGTCCGGGAGTGCAAGGCCGTCGAGGTGCCGGTCATCACAACGCGATGGGGCCATCCGTCGATCTTGCGCGCGGAGTGCGTGTTGTTTGACGCCGCGGCCGCGCATCCCGACGTGACGCACGTCGGACTCGTCAGCGAAAACACGGCGCCGTGTCTGTCCCCGTCCGACTTTTTGACCGCGTGCGAGCGTCTCCGCGGCAAATCCGTGTTCGAGTCGTGCTACCCTATCCCGACGGGCACGCGCACCAAGAACCTGTTGTTAAGACTTGGATGTTCGACTTTGTCGTATTCCGGACAGTTCTGTCTGCTGGCGCCGAACAATACCGCGCGATACGACCCTCCGTGGAGACGATATTGAACGCGTACGGGGCGAAGTTCACGGACGATCCGATTTGCTTGTGCGAGTTCCTCTTCATCACGCTCGTGGACAACCTGTTCGGCGACCAAGGCTGGGAGCACGCCCCCTTCGTGTACATGGAACAGGACGAAGTTCCCATCCACGCATTGTGGCTCGAGGACGAGTGGGTCGAGCGCAACCTGCCCGGTATGTGCAAAGGTGCTGCCGAGGACGCGGAGATGGGCAAGACCCCCGGTCTGTTCGCGATTCGGAAGGTGCGCGACACCCCTGCCCTCCGCTCGGCGCTCGAGTGGGCCGGCGTCTTGCCGCCCGGAACGACTCCCGCGCCTTGCTCGGCTCGGCCCTCGCGCGCCGCTTCCAAGGGCGTACACTATCGGGATTCGTAGTGATTGGACGACGGACGACACGTTCGCCTGGTCGTCGAGCCTCAAATGTCTGTCGTAAAAGGAGAAGGCGTCGCGACGGAGAATGACGGTGGCCGTGTGTTTCCTGCTCACCGACTCCTTCTACACGTCGGGGGTGTGGAAGGACTGGCTCGCCGCGGCCGGTCCCGCGCGCGGCCGGTTGCGGTTCTTCGTGCACGCCTCGGAATTCGAGAGGGAGGACGTCGATTCCTTGCGTAAATGGATATGGGAGTGCGACGCCGTCGAGGTGCCGTCCGTGTCATCGCGTCGAGACCATTCGTGGCTCTTGCGCGCCGAGTTGACGTTGTTCGACGCGGCAGCCGCGCACCTGGATGTGACGCACTTCGCTCTCGTCGGCGAGACCACGGTTCCTTGTCTGTCCCCGCCCGACTTCTTGTCCGCGTGCGAGAATCTCTACGGGAAATCCGTGTTCGAGTCAAGTTTCGCCTTGCCCACGACCGTTTACGCGAACGAGCTTTTGTCGAGGTCCGCCTCCTCGCTCTCCACCCAATTCTGTCTTCTGGCCGCCGACCATTATCGCGCGATACGTCCTCGCCTGGAGACGACGTTGGTCGAGCACGAGTCCGAGTCCGACGCTGACAATTGCGTCTGTTTGGACGAGTTCGTCTTCGTCACGCTCGTGGATCACGTCTTCGGCGACGAGGGGTGGGACCACGTCCCTTCCGTGCGCGTGGAGTGGGACGACGAGGACTGGATCCGGCGTAACCTGGGCGGCGCGTGTAGACGAGCCGCCTGGAACGTGAGGGCGGGGGAGACGCCCGGGATGTTCGCGATCCGGGACGTGATCGACTCCCTCTGTCTCCGCCACGCCTTGGAAAGGGGCGGTGTCTTGCCGACGTCTCACAAGACCAGCGCGTGAGTGGCGGGTTTATCCAAATGACGGCTTAAAACAACAAAGGTGGGAGGTTTTCCACCACGGGGTGGAAAGCGGGAAAACCGCGCCCTTGTGGATGGTCACTCGGAATCGGTGACTCTTGCACACGAACCGGACGAATTGCAGATAGGAGGGGGGCATGTTTGTAGAGCCGCTTCCCCGAAACAGGTGCAGCTCGAGAGTGTATCCTGGGTACTCCGTTTTGTAATGAGCAAGTTCAGACACCCCTTGTTCCCATTTGGTCCACTCCTTCACCACGATGACCTTGCGGTGCTTCTCGTCCAGCAAGAACGAGCCTTTTATCCCCCCCGCACTGCCCACGACCGCCTCTCTCCTCCCCCCGACCTCCTTCATGTACGACGACTGGGCGCTGTGCAGTTCTTCTAGTTCCAAGTCGCGCACTTCGGGAGACATGTATACAACAGATTTACATATTAACCCCTGTCAATGAATGGATCTTATCCGTTTTTTTTCGCTCACTCATCTCGGTTCGATTGGGAACTGATAAGCGAGGGGCTTGTAATGTGACCGTGCCGGGAGGCGTCCATGTAGGAAGAGGGTCCAGGAAGCGGGAGTGGGCGGCCAGGTGTCCGGATGGAAGCGGGTGTGCGTTGGCATCGTGTGGTTTAAGCCGCGAGCCTTTTTTCGAGGATTTCGACGCGTCGGCGACGAGATCCGGCGGGAGGAGCGACCCCGCGATCACGGTCCCCTCGTTCTTGTTCGCGTGCACTTGGCGTGGCCGGAAACAGCGGAGAAGGACGTCATTGACGGATGGGGAGAGAATTATTTCGCGTCGGTCTGCGCGTCGCGCACGACGGAGCGCGTCTGGAGTCGCTGGAGCACGTGAGACGTCACCGACGTGTAGAAGGCGGAGACCGCCAGCTTGACGTATAGAACGATCGCGATGGACGCCGACGCGCGCAACCACCCCGCGCGGATCCAGTCGGGGACGAAGATCACGCACGTCACGATTCCGTACAAAACGTGTGGCAGAGCGCGAAGGAATTGGAACGTCCGGTGGTTCTCCTTGTTCACGCGTCGCACGAGGGCCCTATCCACGAAAAATGCCAAGACGGCGAAGATGACAGGGAAGAACAAGAGGTTCGCGACGCGGTACCCTCCGCCGAACGACAAGTACAGTACGGACGTCGGCGGAGGCGTGGCGGGCGGCGCGGATTGGAACGACTCGATCCGGGGCGGTTTCAAATCGTTCGTGACCGTCGGTGTCGGTCGTGTCGGTGTTTCCATTCCTATACCGATGCTATAAAAGGCGAACGAGAGCCCATGGCGAGCGTTCTGTCTCCAACATGTTGCGCATCGACCGAAACCTCCACGCCAACCTGTCCAGGTTCAAAATGATGATGGAAGGGTCCGTCGTCGACCCGGATTACTTGCAGCCCATGGTCGAGGAATTGGGCAAGTACGCGCTCAAGTCCTGTCCGTTAAACGTGCCGCAGTCGTACGTCGCCGAATTACACAGGGCGTGTCTCGGGGCTCTGCTGTTCCCGAAAGAGGCGCGAGAACAGTACGGGTGTCCGGTGTTCGCCGTCGCCCGCTCAACGTCCTTGCAATACCTGTCCGGTTTCGACGGGATGTCGATATCCCCTCGCAGTGGAGGGACCTGTACGCCGCCGTCGACGCCGAAATCCACGATCGTCGAGACGGCGAGGCGCCGGCGCCGGACTTCTCGAAGCGCGCGGGGGACTTTGACTCCGCCGTCGCCCTGTTTCATGACTCGCGGTTGTCCGAGTTTGTAGCGGAAGTCGATCAAGTCGGGGTCTTGCAAACGCTCGCGTCGCACTTCGTACGCAGAGCTCAAAGCGACGACCCCGTCGACTCCGCTCTCTTGCGACTCGCCCTCGCCACCGCCATGCACGCCGCCGACGTGGACGTGGTCGCCGTCTGCTCCCTAGTGCACGTCGCGTCCATGGTGCAGGCCAAGGGGGTCACGCGCGAAGTCGCGGAAGCCCTCGTGAACGCCATACTCGGGGTCGCCAAGGACGTGTACCAACATGCCAGCGGGTTGACGCCGTTCCACGCGGTGGCCTCCGCCATCGCCCATTTGATAGTGGTGAACGGTCCTCACGAGTCCGCCATGAACTTGGACCTTTTGTGATACATATTCGGATAAATAAAGTTATTTACAACGTCTCCTGGCTCTCAACGTCGCCATTTTGCGCCACATTTTCTGGGGTTTGGGGGTGGGGGTGGGTGCAGGGGCGCCGGCGGGGGGCGATAACCGCCGTCGGGATATGGTTTCGATCGCGTCGATGAACTCCGCGTCCGTTTCCGCGGCCTTGAGCGCGTCGATCAGATCCGACGGTAGCCCGCCGAGTTGTTCGAACATTTTGATCATGGCCGTCCGATCGATCTCGAAATCGTCCATCGTCTCGATATACGCGGCGGTTATATTTGTAACCCCATTCCAACACGATCGTGTCGGCTAACCGACATCGGTCGGAAGGGTTGATAAGCCGCCTCTCGCTCCTCCTCCTCATCTCTCTCGACGGATTATTCTCCGGGGGCTCTGTAGGGAATGAGGAAAAAACTACCTCCTGTTAGGATATGTCGGAGTCTGGCCTTGAACGCGTCGGTCGTGAAGGGTATAGGGAAGAGACGGTTCTCCCCGCTCACGGTGGTCGATATCCGTCAGCTGTGTACGAAACTGGGGTTCGTCACCCCCAAATGGATCACCAAGCGGCAGGCGGAAGCCAGTCTGGTCGCCGTGCTGGCCGCGCGCAAGATCCAGCGATGGGCGAGGAGGACGTTCCTCGCGAGGGCCAAGGCGATCGCGCGCATCAAGAAGCACGTCGCCCTGTTCCCGAAAAACAAGGAGGACATGATCATGCTCGAACCGCTCCCGCACAAATCCCGCGTGTTCAAGCTCGTGTTGCCGGACAGGACCGTCATTGGGTTCGACGCTCCGAGGCTCGCGGAATTCATACTGGATTCCGGGACCTTCGAGGATCCTGTCACGCGGCACGCCTTCAACGAGGTCGAGCTGAATCGGCTCGACCGCCAGGTCCAACGTTTAGGGTTTCAACGCCGGTCGACCCTCCATCTGTTCCGCCATCCCGAGATCGTCAAGGCGAAGAAGGACAAGGCCTCGCTTGTCATGGGACTCGAGCGCATGGCGGCCGAGATGGTGGAGATGATGATCCAGCTGGCGGAGAACGGGGAAGCCGGGCGGGAGACGATGATGATGCTGGACGGGGACTACGTCCCCCAGTGGCACGCGTACTTTTGCCAGCTGGTCGCGGTCGACCCCCACGCTGGATACACCGGCCTCATGACCTACAAGGGGATGGTCAAGGCGGCGCTGTCGAAGGAGGTGGGCGAGGACGTCATGGCGTCGGACACCCAGATACGCAATCGACAACTGGTGCTGAACTACGTGTCGCATCTCCTGGACTCGTACCAAGTGAGAGGGTTCGGGGGAGCGCCCCCGCCTGCGCCTGTCGTGTACCAGTTACCCGCCTCCTCGCTGTCCGCCTCGCGACTGTTTGTCGATCCTGTCTCGTACGCGGTACCGGGAATGTCCGTGTATCAGCTCGTGCAGATGTTGGCCGCGGGCGTGGCTGACGCACAGGAGGGGACGCATCCTTTCCCGCCTCCGGATACCTCCTCCCCGGTCTTCGCCGCCCCGCGAGCGTCGTGGTCCCCCCCGCCGATACCGGCGTCCGAGTTCGACGAGCGTCCGCTCGGATGGGAGCGCGCGCTGGCCTTGATGCAAGGAGATGTAGACTCGATGTGAATGATGATGTCGATGATCAATAAAGCATTTATTTATTCCGTCTCTTACGTTTGCTAGATACGGGTGTCGTCTTCTTCTTGCGCGCGGGCGTAGCTCTCTTTCGCCTCCGCTTTGTCTGTCCAACACTGTGATCGTCGTCCCACCCGTTCGTCGCGGCGTCCCCGTAGTAGACATCCCACCCGCTCGGGCCGGTCCATTCGGGTGCTGCCGACGCCCCCTCCCACATGTTCGGGGGGAGGGGGCGCCCCATCCGGTGGGGCGTTGGTAGGGACGCGTGTTCTCGGCCGTCGCGCGGTCCACGGCGAGGAGTCCGGCGCCGTACGAGTGCGCGGGCGCCGAAGGGTCGGCGAGCGTCGGGGGTGGGCAACATGAGATGCATGTTGTCGATGAGAGCGCGTTTGTCCATCCTTTTCGCGGCTATTCCCCGCATCTTTTCGTGCACGTCGATCGCCGCGTGACGCGACCCGCGAACGAACTCGGGCGCGAACCGCCACCCTTTGTCCCACGTGTCGCTCGCGAGTCTTTCCGCCTCTTGGTCGTAAAAGTACCGGTGACCCCACGCGGAACCGTCGGGCGGAGGTCGCGATACCCCGGACGCGTTCGTCACGCGGTCGTACGGGTTCCAATGGCCGTCGATCATTCTCCGCAGTTCCAATTCGTGCATTCGTAGCGTGGGATTATGGAGAATAGATCTGTATGGATCAATAGAGAGGCTGTACAGCTGAGATGCGGGGGATTACACTCCCACGGGACGCCGCCACGTGGCCGAGATCGGACGGTCCACGGCACTTCAGATCTCCCATGATAGTACGGCGTATCCCGGATACGGCGCGGCGCCGGTACGGCCGGACCAGTATCATGGATACTGGTCCGAGTACCGTGGCACGGCATTCCGCCACGTCACTACCGCGCCGCGCCGCGCCGCGCCATGGAACCTTCTAGAGGATCGATCCCAGCCGTCCGATGAAGATCTCGTGGGAGGGCCAGTTTCCACAGGTACAAAGGTCGTGCAGGCCTACCAAATGCACCATCACACCACAGAACAGCCATAGCCAGCGCAGAAAACAACAGCAGACCGCCATGTTTCCCGTTGATGCAGCAGCTGGGCCATTGTTCGGGCCTCAGACTAGGGCACGACTAGGGCCTTGCATGGGCTTGGTTCTCCCAGATGCTATGGATTGCCATATCCTCGCTGCACAAGAACTAGGACTGGTTGTTCCGCCATAGCTCCTGCGCTTGTGCCAGTGCCTGCGCCTGTGCCAGCGCCAGTGCCTGTGATTGTGCCAGTGCCAGTGCCTGCTGCGCCAGTGCCTGAGCCTGTGTACGTGCCTGCTCCTCTCCCTGGGCTATTCGCCCCTCGGTTTAAGGACTCTGACATTTGGCCTCAAACAGGCCATGTGTGGCCAAATGGTAGTGGCGATTCCAAGTTTCCTCTGGTGCATTGCGTCACCTGCAAAAAGGTGCCGGAGAGGGCAGTGTGCAAGAAGGAGAACGGGGAGATGCAGTGCCGGGGGTGCGCTCTGGATGAACTGAGCGACAAGGTGGATGCACTAGGTCCCTCTCCTCCCACGGAGCAGGTGCAGGAGACTGTCAAGAATTTTGACACGGGCTTGCAGATTTACAAGTACGAATATGAGCCCAAGCGTCTCCCGCCTCCTCCCACCGGCTACCCTCTGTCCAAGTGCATGTGCGCTGTGTGCAAGAAGCCTGCTCTCCACGCGCACGAAGTGGTGAAGGAGGTCACCCCTCAGATGCTGGAGACTACTTCCCATTTCCGTGTTGCCAAGCTCGTGGTTGGCGACGTCGTTTGTGGGATCTGCCGCAACGAGTTCCTGGCCCAGTATGTCGACAACAACGTGGTCATCAGCAAGGCCATGTCTCGCGGCATGCAGTATTGGGAGTACAAGGGCCATATCGATGAGGTGTTCCAGTACAACGAGGAACTCCACAAGATGGCAGAGCGCGCCCAGACAACACGCACACGGCCCCTCCAGTGACAAGTTTTACTGGCCTCGCAGGCAGTGCCAGAAGTGCATGAAGCGCATCGACATCAACGTGCAGAACCTGTATGTGGCTCCAAGGCCTCGTTCTTTTGACGTTGACTTGGTCTGCTACGAGTGCGCCAAGTTCTGCAGCCTTGTTTCTGAGGCTGTCGCTTTCCCGGGCTTTAGCCGCCCCAACAACCGTCTCAAGCGTAATGCAGAGGCCGGGGCTTCCTTCTGTACGATGTTGTGGGGTCCAACAAGCCCTATTTCTTCGCGTAGGGTGTCATCTGGGCACTTCATTGGCCCATGCAAGCCTATGGAGGCTACTGTTGATAGGGACTTGTGGTATTCTATTTTGTAATGAATAAGACTCTTTGCATGCAAATCCAACACTCATGCACTAGGCGTAGGACTTGACTTGTTTGCGAAAAGTTCGGGCTATGCGGATAGCCCGAACTTTTGGGGATAGCCCGAACTTTTGGAAACCTTGCTAGGGAAAAGTAAAAGTTTCCAGTGGGATCCCAGCCATTTGAAAAGTTCGGGCTATGGTTCGGGCTATCGTTTATAGCCCGAACCGGACCCTTTTGCCCCTTGGACGGTGGTGTCATGCATTGTACATGGGGTAGGGACTTGGTTATTTGGACAGTGTGCAGTGTATGTGTGTGTGTTTCTTCCTTAGATTGCTAACACATAAAATATAGGGGTATTTCCTGTATATACAGATAGGATTGCTAACACATAAAATATAGGGATATTAGCTATGATATATATAGATGACAATTGCTAACACATAAAATTTTATGTGTTGGGAAACAGAGTAAAAGAAAGAGTAGCATTCACCCATAGCAACACACCGCCCAGAGGGGAAAAAGGGGCGGTTCGGGCTATAAATCGATAGCCCGAACCATAGCCCGAACTTTTCAAAATGGCTGGGATCCCCACTGGAAACTTTTACTTTTCCCTAGCAAGGTTTCGAAAAGTTCGGGCTATCCCCAAAAGTTCGGGCTATCCGCATAGCACGAACTTTTCGTGGGAGCCTATGGCTGGGCGCCACGTGGCATGGTATCCCACGAGAGTTGCGGCGCCGCGCCGGCGCGACGCTCCACGGATATTATCGTGGGACGCCGCGCCGGCGCGACGCTTGCACGGCACTATCGTGGGACGCCGTGGCCGAGGGTATAAAAGCGGAGTCACGGGCGTTTGGGGGTAGGTCTCGCCTCCGACACTGCCAGGCACACAGTCATCCACACGCAGACAGCCATCCTTACAGCTGTAAAATACACAATGGCCCATGCTGGTGCTACTTTCGAGGATCTGCCAAGCGAAATTTTGTTTGTTTTGGCAGAGCTCAGCTGGCCCTACTTGCGTGGTGTGAACAAGGCCTCTCACAAGGAATGGGAGGCCGTGCTGGCGATAATGGAGGCAAAGGTTCGCG
The DNA here is from genome assembly GCA_009746045.1 of Mesostigma viride. NCBI lineage: Eukaryota > Viridiplantae > Streptophyta > Mesostigmatophyceae > Mesostigmatales > Mesostigmataceae > Mesostigma > Mesostigma viride. The sequence goes on from RPFO01002193.1 coordinate 20,119, forward strand.
CTGTGCGCAATTTGATTGACGAGGAACTGGAGTTCCGCGATGCCAACCCCTATTGGTTGTCGATATAAAGGGACACGCGCCTGTATGAGATGACGCCTGATCAGCTGAGGGCCATTTATGACAAGGTGTCTGTGCCCCGCTTGCGTGAGGCGGAGGGGTACTTGTACACTACCCGCGCTGATCGTTTGGAGCAGATGGATCACGCTACACTGATTTTGTGGAGGTGCTCAACCGATTCAAGGTCCCCGGCCCCCACACTAAGGCGGCGAGGGACGCCTATTTTGCGTCCATTCCTGATGTGGATCGCGAGAATGATGGCGTCGCGTTGAGAGTTGGTCACTGTTCTGTGCGCGGGATTGGTGGCTGACGACACGGAGGCCAACGGGGGCGTGCCAACGGGTTTGGCCGACCTTCTCAGCGACATTTTCGAAGACAAGCACATGATGATGTCGTCTCTTCACCATCCCTCGTATAACCGGGTGATGCCTTAAACAGGCAAATAGGGATCAACTGATATAGCCTATTGGAAAAGGCTATATCCCATGGACTGTCTTATATAACTTTTAATAAGACTCGATTCCTATTGAAATTTGTCTCACAATGAGTCCCACAATGAGCCCCACTTAAAAAAAAATCTAAACCGCATACTATAAATAGCTAATGGAGCTATAGGGGTACCAGATTCCCACGAAGAATAGGGATTTCCCGCCACCCGCGCCTGTCACGTGATTGTGCCACGTGGCATGACCCGATTGGTCAGCCTCTCGTGGGATTCCAGATTCACATGGTGCCACGTGGCAGCCACCCATGACAGGGTGTCCCATGGGACTCCAGGGACCCCCATGGGTGCCACGTGGCAGGATCCCATTGGACAGGGTGTATCATGGGACGCCAGGGTCCCTGGGTGCCACGTGGCGGGTTCCGATTGGACAGGGAGTACCATGGGAGTACAGGGTCCCACGGAGATTCGGGGTCCCTGGTGCCACGTGGCGGTTACTGATTGGACAGGGAGTCCCATGGGTGCCACGTGGCAGCGTCCCATTGGACAGGGAGGTCCCATGGGTGGCCAGGGTCCCAGGGGTCCCTGGTGCCACGTGGCAGTCGCTGATTGGCAGATAGTCCCATGGGAATCTCAGGGTGCCACGTGGCAGCCTCCCATTGGCGGCTACTACGCCAGGGTCCCTGGCAGGGTCCCACGATATATTTATCCCAACAATTGACGGGTTAGAGGCGCCTCTAACCCGTCAATTGTTGGGATAAATATATCGTGGGACCCTGCCAGGGACCCTGGCGTAGTAGCCGCCAATGGGAGGCTGCCACGTGGCACCCTGAGATTCCCATGGGACTATCTGGCCAATCAGCGACTGCCACGTGGCACCAGGGACCCCTGGGACCCTGGCCACCCATGGGACCTCCCTGTCCAATGGGACGCTGCCACGTGGCACCCATGGGACTCCCTGTCCAATCGTAACCGCCACGTGGCACCAGGGACCCCGAATCTCCGTGGGACCCTGTACTCCCATGGTACTCCCTGTCCAATCGGAACCCGCCACGTGGCACCCAGGGACCCTGGCGTCCCATGATACACCCTGTCCAATGGGATCCTGCCACGTGGCACCCATGGGGGTCCCTGGAGTCCCATGGGACATGTCGAATGGGTGGCTGCCACGTGGCACCATGTGAATCTGGAATCCCACGAGACTGGGCTGACCAATCGGGTGCCACGTGGCACATCACGTGACAGGCGCGGGTGGCGGGAAATCCCTATTCTTCGTGGGAATCTGGTACCCCTATAGCTCCATTAGCTATTTATAGTATGCGGTTTAGATTTTTTTTTAAGTGGGGCTCATTGTGGGACTCATTGTGAGACAAATTTCAATAGGAATCGAGTCTTATTAAAAGTTATATAAGACAGTCCATGGGATATAGCCTTTTCCAATAGGCTATATCAGTTGATCCCTATTTGCCTGTTTAAGGCATCACCCGGTTAACGAGGATGGTGAAGACGACATCATCCGTGCTTGTACTTCGAAAATGTCGCTGAGAAGGTCGGCCAAACCCGTTGGCACGCCCCCGTTGGCCTCCGTGTCGTCAGCCACCAATCCCGCGCACAGAACATGACCAACTCATCAACGCGACGCTCCATCACATTCTCGCGATCCACATCAGGAATGGACGCAAATAGGCGTCCCTCGCCGCCTTAGTGTGGGGGCCGACCTTGACAGTTCGGTTGAGCACCTCCACAAAATCAGTGTACGCGTGATCCATCTGCTCCAAACGATCAGCGCGGGTAGTGTACAAGTACCCCTCCGCCTCACGCAAGCGGGGCACAGACACCTTGTCATAAATGGCCCTCAGCTGATCAGGCGTCATCTCATACAGGCGGCGGGGTGTCACCTTTCTATCGACGAACCAAATAGGGGTTGGCATCGCGGAACTCCAGTTCCTCGTCAATCAAATTGCGCACAGCGCGAACCTTTGCCTCCATTATCGCCAGCACGGCCTCCCATTCCTTGTGAGAGGCCTTGTTCACACCACGCAAGTAGGGCCAGCTGAGCTCTGCCAAAACAAACAAAATTTCGCTTGGCAGATCCTCGAAAGTAGCACCAGCATGGGCCATTGTGTATTTTACAGCTGTAAGGATGGCTGTCTGCGTGTGGATGACTGTGTGCCTGGCAGTGTCGGAGGCGAGACCTACCCCCAAACGCCCGTGACTCCGCTTTTATACCCTCGCGGCCACGGCGTCCCACGATAGTGCCGTGCAAGCGTCGCGCCGGCGCGGCGTCCCACGATAATATCCGTGGAGCGTCGCGCCGGCGCGGCGCCGGCAACTCTCGTGGGATACCATGCCACGTGGCGCCCAGCCATAGGCTCCCACGAAAAGTTCGTGCTATGCGGATAGCCCGAACTTTTGGGGATAGCCCGAACTTTTCGAAACCTTGCTAGGGAAAAGTAAAAGTTTCCAGTGGGGATCCCAGCCATTTTGAAAAGTTCGGGCTATGGTTCGGGCTATCGATTTATAGCCCGAACCGCCCCTTTTTCCCTCTGGGCGGTGTGTTGCTATGGGTGATGCTACTCTTTCTTTTACTCTGTTTCCCAACACATAAAATTTTATGTGTTAGCAATTGTCATCTATATATCATAGCTAATACCCTATATTTTATGTGTTAGCAATCCTATCTGTATATACAGGAAATACCCCTATATTTTATGTGTTAGCAATCTAAGGAAGAAACACACACACATACACTGCACACTGTCCAAATAACCAAGTCCCTACCCCATGTACAATGCATGACACCACCGTCCAAGGGGCAAAAGGGTCCGGTTCGGGCTATAAACTGATAGCCCGAACCATAGCCCGAACTTTTCAAATGGCTGGGATCCCACTGGAAACTTTTACTTTTCCCTAGCAAGGTTTCCAAAAGTTCGGGCTATCCCCAAAAGTTCGGGCTATCCGCATAGCCCGAACTTTTCGCAAACAAGTCAAGTCCTACGCCTAGTGCATGAGTGTTGGATTTGCATGCAAAGAGTCTTATTCATTACAAAATAGAATACCACAAGTCCCTATCAACAGTAGCCTCCATAGGCTTGCATGGGCCAATGAAGTGCCCAGATGACACCCTACGCGAAGAAATAGGGCTTGTTGGACCCCACAACATCGTACAGAAGGAAGCCCCCGGCCTCTGCATTACGCTTGAGACGGTTGTTGGGGCGGCTAAAGCCCGGGAAAGCGACAGCCTCAGAAACAAGGCTGCAGAACTTGGCGCACTCGTAGCAGACCAAGTCAACGTCAAAGAACGAGGCCTTGGAGCCACATACAGGTTCTGCACGTTGATGTCGATGCGCTTCATGCACTTCTGGCACTGCCTGCGAGGCCAGTAAAACTTGTCACTGGAGGGGCCGTTGTGCGTGTTGTCCTGGGCGCGCTCTGCCATCTTGTGGAGTTCCTCGTTGTACTGGAACACCTCATCGATATGGCCCTTGTACTCCCAATACTGCATGCCGCGAGACATGGCCTTGCTGATGACCACGTTGTTGTCGACATACTGGGCCAGGAACTCGTTGCGGCAGATCCCACAAACGACGTCGCCAACCACGAGCTTGGCAACACGGAAATGGGAAGTAGTCTCCAGCATCTGAGGGGTGACCTCCTTCACCACTTCGTGCGCGTGGAGAGCAGGCTTCTTGCACACAGCGCACATGCACTTGGACAGAGGGTAGCCGGTGGGAGGAGGCGGGAGACGCTTGGGCTCATATTCGTACTTGTAAATCTGCAAGCCCGTGTCAAAATTCTTGACAGTCTCCTGCACCTGCTCCGTGGGAGGAGAGGGACCTAGTGCATCCACCTTGTCGCTCAGTTCATCCAGAGCGCACCCCCGGCACTGCATCTCCCCGTTCTCCTTCTTGCACACTGCCCTCTCCGGCACCTTTTTGCAGGTGACGCAATGCACCAGAGGAAACTTGGAATCGCCACTACCATTTGGCCACACATGGCCTGTGAGGCCAAATGTCAGAGTCCTTAAACCGAGGGGCGAATAGCCCAGGGAGAGGAGCAGGCACGTACACAGGCTCAGGCACTGGCGCAGCAGGCACTGGCACTGGCACAATCACAGGCACTGGCGCTGGCACAGGCGCAGGCACTGGCACAAGCGCAGGAGCTATGGCGGAACAACCAGTCCTAGTTCTTGTGCAGCGAGGATATGGCAATCCATAGCATCTGGGAGAACCAAGCCCATGCAAGGCCCTAGTCGTGCCCTAGTCTGAGGCCCGAACAATGGCCCAGCGC
>RPFO01000656.1:0-24900 GCA_009746045.1 Mesostigma viride
GCTGGGCTTGCAGACTCTCTTACCAGGCTTTGGGGTGTACAAGGCAGTGCAGGCTGATATTCAGTTTGAGTTCCTACTGTCACAGCAGGAGCAGCTGCCATGCAAGCTGTTGGTCACACCCAGGGAGAGCCATGGACAGCAAGGTGCTGTGGAGAGATCTGGCATCAGGGAGGTCAAGACCGTAGTGCTGGCAGAACCTATTATGGTGCCACTGGTAGCATCTGCTTTGGAGAGGGCAGTGTGGACGAGGCAGGTGGAAGAACAGCTGAACCTCAGAATAAACTACTATTATGACGGGGTGGCTGTCAATCATGTAGCACTGCAGTTTGGGATGCTAGCCCAGGAAGTGGTCCAGGCTTGCTTGAGGAAAGCAGACATGGTGTTTGCTCAGTTGAGACGTAAGGACAGGGGCTGGAATGTGCTGAGGCCTCAGGTGGGGCTGAAGGTCAGAATGTGGAAGGAGCCATCAATGCAGGGCAAGAGGAGTTAACGAAACTGTGGCTGAACTGTGGTTCAGCCTGCACTGATTAATATCTACAGAGGAAGTAGTTATATTAATCAATAGGTTTACGTTGCTGGTTATGGCTACCAGCACAGAACACACGAGGCACGTGAGAACCGTCGCCGAAGGTGCGAGGACACAGGTGCAGGGAAAGTGGTGCTACCAAGTGGCAGCGTCCTGCTCGTTATATACTAATTGTGACGCAGTCACATCCAGATGACTGATAGGACAGATCATCTCACAATATTGCTGTCCTTCACTCTGGACCAGCAGATCTCGACTCGTTATCCATAAATAGTCACATCAGTGTCCTGTCGCACAAGTCCTGTCACTATTTGTTACGTCTAATCAATAGCATTGAATAGACCGCAGTGTCGGAGACTAAATGTCCTATCGTACACTGTGACAAGACGTCGTATGCCACGCGTCACTTGAAGAACCACCGTAGAATCACCGAATCCAAGTAGAATGTAGTAGAACAGTATCTTGCTCATATCTCGAGCAATACTCATCAGAATGAACCCGTTTCTGGATTGTAGTAACCGGAAGTAGAATCTCTACAAGCCAAGTAGCTTAGTAGAATAATATTGCTTGCCAGGCAATATTAACTCCAGCCCTTTCTTCTCTTTTAGAGCTTGGACGTAACAGCCATATTAACTCCAGCCCTTTCTTTCTTTTAGAGCTGTTAGGCTTGGCAACACATATATAGAAACAACATGCATAGCACTTGACATCCCTCCCAGCTCTCTGTAGTCTCTGCTCGGGATTAATCAAGCACCAGATCACAACACATCTCAGCCATGACGAATTACAATGAATTCCCTATCCACTGGAAGTAGAAAGCCAAGTGTTTGGAGTAGCAGCTTGTGGCTAACCAGAATAATGACCAAAATGGAATCACCACCATAATGGCTCCTGATTGGAACCCCACAAGTTACCCACAAGACCTTATCAGGTAGACATTGATAGTTATCAGAACTGGCGCCCACCATGGACTGAGAAATAGCACATCACAAAATATATTAAGCACATGACAAACTACCTTCCTCTGTCTGGGACAAAACTAGGGGGACCTGTCGCCACCTCACCAGCAAGGTTGATGGGTCAGCCAATCCGGGAAAATCCGCCTAAGCAGCCCCAGGGAATCGAACCCTGCCCTATAAAATCCCTTTGGTTGAGACAAACCTCAAACTGAGGACAAACCCCCAACCAACATCATGCTCCATGACTGAGCATTACATAGAATACAGTATTATACACATATGTACACAGAGCATTACTGCCCTCAGAGCATCACAGCTCTCAGCATAACAGAGCCCAGCTCAATGTTAGCTCTTCTCACCCAACAGCCACCAAACTCAAAGCTCCAACTGGAATTGCTCAACTCACACAGAGGAGCTCATCAGCTTGTAAAGAAGCTTATATTGCTCAGCAGACTTGTGAGGCAACTTGGTCAAGGCATCAGCAGGATTCTCAGAACCTGGAAGATGTTGAATATCCACCAGACCTGCCAACTCCTTCAACAGGAGATAATCCAGATCTCTGCTTCTGGCCAACTGCTTGTGCACAAACTGGACCATGCCCATGTTATCTGAAAGGATCAAGGTCTCCAGCTGAAGAGTATGAGGAGTAACTGAAGCCATAGCTAGCAACAGCTCCTTGATGTACAAACTGGACTGAATCCCTTCACAAATGGCTCTGCACTCAGAGACATCTGAACTCACAGCAACCCTTCTTTGAAGACGACTGTACCAGGCCACAAGACTAGGCCTATGTTGCTGAAGCACAAACAAGCCAGCTGATCTGCCTCTGACCTTAGAAACTTGCCTGCTATCCATGGAGCTATCAACATAGATATCCAAGGAAAATGGCAAAGACAAATCAATCCCAGCTAAAGTAATACCAGGAGACTTGTTAACATGTGCAATAATCTGGGAAGGCTCCTCCAGGATTAGCACATCATCAGGGGATCTGCTATGGACCATCATGTCAGGCCCACAAATGCTGCCATACCAGGCCAACTTGCCTTTCAGCTCAGGTGCAATGGATGACGTCATGACCTCTGGAACAGATTGAAGAATGGTACTCTTGTAGTCATTGCCCGCCTGCAGCTTAATCAGCCACTGACTCCCCTCCTGAACCAATGTAGCCTGCATTCCACAGAACGTGACAGCCTCTCCAGGCTTCTGCCACAATTCTTTTCCCAAAGGAAATGCATCATTGATGATGGGCACAAACTGACTCAACCACTTAGTGGGAGCAATCAAGTGCAAGTCATCACCATGCAGGCTAGCATACACAGGTAAATCATGCCACCTACCCAGCAATAAACATGGGTCCACAGATGACACCTTCAACCCACAGTGCTTAGTCAAGAAGTCTTCCAAGGTGAGCCTCCAAATGATGGGACTGGACCTGAGACCTTCTAGACCCTTCAGAATCAGCAGGTAGCTAGACTGGAGCTCTGCCTGCCAGGCTACAGGAACTGGCACATGAAATGGAGTTTCACAATGCCACACCTGCTGAGCCACACTGGGATCACCCTTCAGAAATGCTCTCTTGAAATCTAGCAGAACTGAAGACATATCAGCACCCTGGTTCAGCATACCGACATACAGGCACAATAAAATACGCCATGTATCATGTAGCATCCCAGGTGTATACAACTCCTCGCCCAGAAGATCCCCAGTACCACGGTATTCATTAAGAACTGGACGCACATGGGGAACAGACACCCCCTCCACCTCCTTCCGCTTGATGACGAATCTGAGCTTCAACCGTGTACTGTATGGAGGAACTTCATTCACAGGCTGACAGCAGTCAAACTGCAACCACTCCTCTAGGGCCTTGGCAAATGCTAGCCTCCAGGCCTCAAACATCAGAGGAGAACTCATTTCCTGGACAAGCTGATCATAGCTAAGAGGAGAATGAGCAGCCAGTGATCTCTTAGTAATACCAATACTGCTAGGATGGAGAGCAGCTGGCATCACAAGACTGGAAGCCACAGGAATCTGATCCTCAGGCCACTGCACATTCCTGATCGCTTTCACAGAGAAAAAATTAAGATTCAGGGCCCTGAAGTTAGTCAGTGGAATGCTACCCCAACCCTTACGAATAAGGCTATGAGATACAACCACAACTCCAGGGGTGCAAAGAAAATTCTGACCCAAAATGATAGGGCCATCATAATCTTCTAGCACTAGGAAGGAAACATCTACACCCATAAATGGCAAGATGATTTCTCCTACCACTTTCATATGAACCCTGCCACTAAAGTCAGACACCCAGGAACAGCTAGACTCGCCAATCTGCCGCTGCCCTGTATGCTGAGACCCCATGATTGAGACCTCTGCATTGGTATCTACTTCTAGTGCAGTGCACTCGGACTCCCCCAACTGGCTGAGCTTGGACACCCGAGGCTTTTGCTTGGCTTTTTGCATAGCCAGCACCACATCTTTCAGGCCCACACCTCTATGCTTAGTGAGGCTAGAGGGGACCACATCTGCCTGCTCTAAATCTGGAAAGTTAACCGGTCCAGGGGTCTGGCCAGGACTTACCCGGGGATTACTTCCAGCCGGAACGTGATCATTGATCAGGGATGACGTCATGACCAACTGGCAAGGTTGTCACATCAGGAGTTACTGCCTCTGCTTCAGCACCCCTTAGACGTACATATGACCACGACAGACGGTGCACATTCTGGGGAGGATCCTCCATCTTCACCCAGCACTTGTGCCCAGCTAGTTCCACCCTGGTCACTACTCCAGGGTGCCAGCTACCACGCTTGCCTGCAAGCTTGGGCTCTTTCCACACAATTACCCTCTGGCCAACAACAGGTTTCAGAACACTCCAGCCCTTGTCTTTCTGCCTCAACTTGGCAAACTTGAACATAAGGCTATCTTTCCAGGCTTGCTCAACCTCAGTAGGGAGCTCCCGAAGATGCAATGATAATGGAGTCACAGGGACCTCTCCAACATACATGGATGCCCTGACATTCAATCTGTCTTCAACTGACCTTAACCAGGCCGTCTTGATAATAGCTGGAACCAATCTTGGAATCTTCTTCTCCGTCAGCAGAATAGTCTTGATCTCTCTGATTGTCCTCTCCACCACGCCTTGACTGCCATGGGACTCCCTGTGTACAACAAATAACTCAGGGAGGTCTTCATGCCCCATGCAGCACTCAAATTCTAAATCACACTGCAGCTGGATCACTGGTTTCATTCTGGATCTGATAGCCTGGAGCCCAGCCACCAAACATGGCTTAGATTTATCTTGCAACAGCTCCAGCACCTTGTACAGGTACCAACCCGCGGTAACGCAACTAGTTACGCAACTAATCAAAAAAAATTAAATGACGTATTTATATGAAGGAAGTGTAGGGCTACCCAACGCCACCTTCCGTTGCGTAAAAGCTTATGTCTACAGAAAGATACGGGGTCAGGAAGAATCGCCATAGCCAGTTCCGCAAAAGGCACTCACCGATTTTGCGGTTCCGCAACGAGGGAGAAACGCAACAAACATGGGGTACCCTCGATGTAGGGGCCAATAATGAACTGACGCGTTGCGGTTAAAAAGGATGCGGCGGAAGTCAGAAGTCTGAAATTGATCGATCCTCAGTTATTACGTCTGGCTTCCTCGTATTTACGAAAGGTGCGTAAGGGCTGCCACCGGTACGTACAGTACGTAGTACCAGGTCCGCCATGGCATATCGACGTGTTAAAATTTGGCATACACGCCAAAATTAATTTTGCCCGACAGGCTCATGAAATATAATGTGTTCGCTTGGACTGTTTATATGTACTGAAAGCATAGCATCATTGACGATGGCTTGTGCGAAATCCTCACATTAATATGTAAAGTACTAATCGTGGATCGGACGTGCATAACGTCGCTCCACACGTAAGCCAGCCATAATTTCAATGCACAAGGATACACATTTCCATCACCATTCATCTTCATCATCCTGAACGACTCGAAAACGCGGAAAAGATAACGGCAGGCTCGAGCTACCATGGTCCGGATTCTCCCGATTTCTGGCCTGCGCTGGTTGTCTCTTTGATAACGTGCATGTACCAAAAAATTTGTGGGCGCGGTGTACGTATTTTTCACACTTGATCATCGTGAACCGGCGTGTACCCTCGTCCGGCGCACGCATTACATACTACATACACGTGTACGTACGACAGGACAACAGCTATCTATCAATGATGATAGATAGCTGTTTGTCCTGTCGGTCATTGATAGATAGCTGTTGTCCTGTCGGAGTCTCGGAGATAGTACAACAATTACAATACATCATCACTTGATCTTAGCTTGCAATTTATAAACATTAAATCATCATTTTTAAAAGGAACAAATATAATTGATCATCCACAAGTCCGCCTGTAAGTGGGTGCACACGGGTGTACACTACGGGTGTACACAGGTGTACACGCCGGGTGTATTATGTAGTAGAAACAGCCCGGTACATGCTCTACTACCAGTCTGCCACACGCTAAGTGTCGTTGGTATGTAGCTAGTGGCGTGACCCACAACGTCGTTGTGGGTCACGCTCCACTTCGGTCTACTGCCACACGCCGTGTCGGCGCTTGGTATCTACATCTATGTGGTGGCGTGACCCACAACGTCGTTGTGGGTCACGCTCCACTTCGGTCTATGTACTGCCATGCCACACGCTAAGTGTCGGCGCTTGGTATGTAAGCTTATCTTACTGTATTTAGTCATTTTAGTGGCGTGATCCACAACGAAGCCGATACATGTGTACCCTCATCTGACACTTATGTACTAATACCGTCTCTGACACATATGTAAGTACTAATAATGCCGTCTCCCAAGGTACGCAATCTACCGACTTGCGTGCTCAAGGGGCCGGTTTTCCCCCGGGTGCGCACTTCTCAGAATCGCACGACCACACCGCGCGCAACCTGGAGTGTGCGTTTGAAAGAAAACAATGCCATTTCCAAAGGTGTAGGTACGCAATCTATCGACTTTACTAGGGAGTGCGTAACTAGGGAGTGCGCAAGGGGCCGGTTTCCCCCCGGGTGCGCACTTCTCAGAATCGCACAACCACACCGCGCGCAACCTGGAGTGTGCGTTTGAAAGAAAACAATGCCATTTCCAAAGGTGTAGGTACGCAATCTATCGACTTTACTAGGGAGTGCGTAACTAGGGAGTGCGCAAGGGGCCGGTTTCCCCCCGGGTGCGCACTTCTCAGAATCGCACGACCACACCGTGCAACCTGAAGTGCGTGAATTGGCACCGTGCGCGTTTCGGAAATGCACGACTTAGCCATGGCGGCTTTGCACCCGTGCTTGCAATTTACTGTACGTTTGCGGACGAATTTCCCGGCCAAACTCAGGAAATAGAGCTTATACGTCCCAAATATGATTCGGATCAATTTTTAGCTCGCGGGGATGCGATTTACCACGTGCCGTCAGTGTTCTTGCTGGGAAAAACTGCGATCAGGCAGGTTCGACGGAATTGATTACTACAAGTGCTTTACGGCGCAACCCGGCGGGTGTCTAGGTTTATTTAATTACTTGTTATCATGCATCGTCGTTGAATATAGGCAGCGGCAGTAAAGATGTGACGATTTTGACCACCCTGTCACATCACAGCTTGTGTGCCGCAAAGTGCCGCTTTTGCGGGCACTGCCTGGGCCAAGGTAACGTTAGCCATGCAAGGTATGGCTGGTTTATCGTTCCCCCATGGTTTCCTGACGTTTGTAAATGAATTTAATCTTGTGAGGCGTTGTCACTTTTCAGCCTTGATGATCTTTCTCGACCGTTGCCTGGCCCTCTCTAAAGCCCTCTTTTTTTACCATGCAAATGCCACACCATGGTGTGGTAGTGCATGTTTCTAACGCTAAATGCGTTGAATAACATTCATAGATGTTATTTATTCTTTTGCTACGTTCATATTGCGTGATTGTTTGGCCATGGGCTGCTTCAAGGGTGCTTTCAAGCTTATACGGGTGATAGAAAATCTTGGTGACAAACCATGGGCATAATGTGCCAGTCAGTATGCTGGCCATGTCATGTCAAAATAAACAGTTTAGCCAGGAGGAGGAGGATTATAAGATGCTGAGCTGGGCTTACAACTGTTTAGGGTTTAGGGTTGTGATGGTTGGATGGTTGGGGGCTGCAGCTAGCGTGCGTGGATAAATAGTGGTTGGATGGTGAGGATTTGCTGCCATGTGTGCATGGATGGTGGTGGGATGGTGGGGGGTTGCAGCCATGCATGCGTGGATGGTGGTGGGATGGTGGGGGGGTGCAGCCATGCGTGCATGGATGGTGGTTGCAACTGCCCATTGTTCATGATCCAAGAAATTTACGGCTAGACTATGCGAAGTTGAATTGAATTATTTAAATTGAATAGAATTGAATTGAACTGACTGAATTGAATTGACTTGAATTGAATTGAATTGAATTGAATTGAATTGAATTGAATTGAATTGAATTGAATTGAATTGAATTGAATTGAATTGAATTGAATTGAATTGAATTGAATTGAATTGAATTGAATTGAATTGAATTGAATTGAATTGAATTGAATTGAATTGAATTGAATTGAATTGAATTGAATTGAATTGAATTGAATTGAATTGAATTGAATTGAATTGAATTGAATTGAATTGAATTGAATTGAATTGAATTGAATTGATTGAATTGAATTGTCAATTGAACTGTCAATTGAGTTGTCAATTGAATTGTCAATTGAGTTGTCAATTGAATTGTCAATTGAATTGTCAATTGAATTGTCAATTCAATTGTCAATTGTCAATTGTCAATTGAACTAAATTTCGTCTCATTTAATCAGTAAGCTTACTTTAATCCATTAATTATAATCCATGACTTAGAAGTATCAAGAAGTCCCTACATCCCCACCATCAAGGACTCCCTACACCCCCATCATCCAACTACCATCCACGCACGCATGGCTGCAACCCCCCACTATCAAACCATCATCCACGCACACATGGCTGCAGCCCACCACCATCAAACAACCATTAATGCATGCATGGCAGCATCCCCCCACCATCCAACCACCATCCACGCATGCATGGCTGCACCCCCCACCATCCAACCACCATCCACGCACACATGGCTGCAACCCCCCATCTTCCAACCACCATCCACGCACACATGGCTGCAACCCCCCACCATCAAACCACCATCGGCACGCATGCATGGCAGCAAAACCTCACCATCCAACCACCATCCACGCATGCATGGCTGAACCCCCCACAATCCAACCACCATCCACGCACAACACATGGCTGCAACCCCCCACCATCCAACCATCATCCACGCACACATGGCTGCAGCCCACCACCATCAAACAACCATTAGTGCATGCATGGCAGCAATCCCTCGCCATCCAACCACCATCCACACACGCATTGCTGCAGCCCCCCACCATTCAAGCACCATCCACGCACATTCGCCATCACCTCCTACAGTAATGTCCAACCACCATCCACAAAGCACGGGGCTTATGGATTACAAGGCATTCAGCACGCCTGAATGCATGTAAGGCATGGACCACAAAATTTGCAGATGGCATGCTGAGAAAAGTAAAATCTGATTAAAATGTAGCAATGCCGTTAATAACAGCAATAACGCCTAGAAACTGACCAGTCTTTTGCACGCTTCTTGGAACAAGGACGCCGCCACCAGGCAGGTCAGGTCGGTTTCCTGACTACGCAATATAGACTCTCTAATACAAACTTTAAAAAATAAATGAAGCACGTGCAGCAAAATCAATGTCTTCCTGGCCAGTTCTCGACAATCTTACAAGCACGCCACCGGAAACGTTAGTCAAAATAGCAAAAGCTGCGGGAAATTTGGCGAGGAAACAAAACGGCGAACAAAACGGTAAGAACATCCCGGAGATGACGCTAAAACCAAGCCATAACGGACTGTTCAAGCGCAAACAGATTGGTAGATGAGGTGCAGAAAAAGAGCCTTCCGCAGCAGGCCTGATTACCTGCCTGGCACGCGAGGAAAGCGAGTTAACCATGGCAGGCTGGAATGCGCTTCGCGCAGGCCTGCTTACTTTACCTCCGAAGGAAACCGGAAATGGCCACAAATCAAAGCTAATTCGCTTGATTCCTATTTCCTCACTTTAAACCCCTCCCTTCTGCGTCGTTCAATACCAGGAATCTTGGCTATCACTCTGGCAAGAAGCCAATCTAATATATTCATCGCGGCCAGATTTGCGAATCAGACCCCCTCGCAACCGTGGGTTAAAGAAGGGCAGCGGTCTTTCATACCTAATGCATATTTCGTCAACAAAACATCTTTTGGAGTATCTTTCATACAGCATCGATCTCCATAACTTTTTTGCATTTCGGCCGACAAATTAGGCAAGTTTTCATGGAACGCGCACCGCCATGGCCACCTTCGCACGTATACACTACACAGCCAGGCCCCTTTTACGTTCTGTACTTCTGTAGGTACATTACGTGTTGGGCCGGTGGTCAGCTCGTAACAAGTCAGTCAGTCTGTCTCGTGCGGAACTTCAAGTACGAAATTCGCCACCACTTTGGGCCGTATCGGTCCTTGGTAGTTACGCAACAAACATTCGATCGGTCGCCGTGGAAAGTACCATTGTTGCGTAACTAGTTGCGTTACCGCGGGTTGGTACTGTACTTGGTGTATCTGTCAACACCCACCAACAAAATCAGTTTCCTGATTTCTTGGATATCACATTGTACATATCCAGGCTGCAACACAGGTTGTCTGACATGAGACTTCTTAGGCTTGGGAGCAACCAGCCTACAGGAACAAGCCTCAGCAACCTGCTTTACTGCATTAAACAAAGATGTCCCTCCCAGTCTCCTTGCAAACTGGAGTGCCTGGGCAGCATGACCAAACATATGATGCAATCTCAATGCAATGTTTGACACAAGAGACATTTTATTAAATACAGGTGAGGTGCTTGGAACAGCACTCTCTCTTACAACCAAGCTCCCCATTGCATCATTCAGGCCATCAGCCTCATCCTCCTCCTCTAAAGGAGCTTCCTGCCCTAAGGCAGGACTTCCACGCTCCAACATTGAAGGAGTACGCAAACTACCTCCAAGAGCCATGTGGGAACGTTGTTGCCTTGTGGTAACTGCTTTCACCATCATGGTGACGTGGGAAGACCCAGTCACTACCCCATTGTGTTCTTCCTCCATGGATGCACCCTCAACCTGTGCAGGGGGACTCTCAACCTTAAGCGGGAGACTCTCAACCTGTGCAGGGAGCAAATCAACTTCATCCAGAGTAATGGGGGGGTCACTCTTAGCCCCCTCCCTAGTGGCGGACCCTAGCAAGCCCAGGGAAGGCTGAGCCTGTCAGGTTGGGTTGTTATACCCCCCTTGGCCCCTTTGCTTACGCCAGCTAGGGCAGTCCTTACGGATGTGGCCCTGCTGGTGACAGAAATAACATGTGATACGAGGTGTCCCCACCCCAGGTGGTCCCCGCTGGGACCCCACCCTGTTGAAATCAAATCTGGGACGCTGAGCCGCTGGCTGCTCCTGGGAAGGACCTCCACGACGCTTGAAGCCACTGAAGCCTTTGGCCTGGAAGCCCCCCCGCTTGGAAGGCCCTGACCTTGGTGGACCATAACCGTTGGAGGGCTGCCCCCCCCATTGGTTGCCCTTGACCTTGGGAACACTGCCCCCTGCTGCAGCTGCCACATCCACCTTATCCTTCTCCTTCTGCTTCTCCCTGGCCTTGTCTGCCTCCTTCTTGCCTCCCACATACTTGCCCCTGAAATAATCCTTGATCTTGGCCACCATAGCAGCCCAGGTGGTGCATGTACGCATGTGCACCTGCAGGTTATCCAAGGTGACCTCATCCAATCCCAGGCTACCTAGGAAATCATCCATGGCAATCTCATCTGACACTACATACCCCTTGCCAGCACAATTGTGCCTGAGCTCCTGAAAATCCTCAAATGCCTGCAGAATCAGACCCTCAGCCTTGAAATCAATGTACTCCTTCTTCCAAAAGGAGCCATCACTAGCCCTCTTATCATCTAGGAACACCTCAAACTCAGCTATAAAAACATCCCAGGAATCTCCATCCTCAAACTTATCATTTACATACTTCTGCACCCTCTTGGGACACTTAAGAAGGTACTGAGACATACACAGCACCTGCAGAGGATTGTTACCATTATACAAGCCCTTATATCCCTTAAGGTGCCTAATGGTAATATCCTTATCCTTAACAGTCCAGTGCTCCTTGAGACTGGGAAGCTGGTTAAGAATAGCAAAGCCCTCCTGGGCCTTGGCTCTGCGGGGCTGCTCTGCTGCTGCTGGACGATTAAAATTCTGAT
Organism: Mesostigma viride; assembly: GCA_009746045.1. Taxonomy (NCBI): domain Eukaryota; kingdom Viridiplantae; phylum Streptophyta; class Mesostigmatophyceae; order Mesostigmatales; family Mesostigmataceae; genus Mesostigma; species Mesostigma viride. The sequence continues at coordinate 11,837 of RPFO01000656.1, forward strand.
TAACATTCTGACCCCGCAGCATTTGTTCGCCGGGTATCTCGCCGTCTTCCAAACCCTGCATGGTCGCTGCGAATGCCGATGACAACTGTCGATGCCGATGCCGATGCTGAAGGAAGAATACTGCTGGGGAATTAATAAATTAATCCCTTAAGCTCTGGAACCAAGAAAAAAAAAATTTTCCTGAATTAATTCTCTGTTAATTATAACAGAAAATTTAATCCAGCCTCATATCGTCGCGCGGAAACTGCAATACGTTATCCAAAATCTGCTGCACAATACTCGGATATAAATCAGGAAGCCCCTCGCTGTTTTCACCTGGCTCCTCAGCGTTTGATTGCCGTTGAATCGAAGCAGCGACGTTTATGATACCGTCGACTGACGACGCCCACCCGTTGTTGCTAACCGGAACTGCGACAGCCGGAAGAGTCGCCGAAATTCCAGACCACGCTGTCGCCAACGCCAGAACACCCAAGCCGTAGGTGCGAAGCGCCGAAATTACTTGAGCTTGCTCGTCTGATCCCGAAGCTGCAAGCCTTCGGAAAATATGGGAATTTTCCGACAGGATTTCCAAATCTTGAGTAAGGTCGTCGACGAACTGATGCAGATCGTTAGAAACTGGCGGCCGGCTGACGAGCGCTTGAGACAGCGAAGGTTGAACAGCACGCGAATGCAGCGCAGCAGTTGACGCCGTAAGTACGTTGAACGTTGAAATTAAAACCTGAAGACGATGGAGCCGACGCACGCTCGGGAGATGGCTCACGATATTCACGCGTGTTTCCCATATAATGGAAAAACACCGTAAAAATTGCCGACACCAGAAATCAATGCCGTAATCAGTAGATTACGAACTCGCTTGTAATTCGAGTTAACGAAACTGTGGCTGAACTGTGGTTCAGCCTGCACTGATTAATATCTACAGAGGAAGTAGTTATATTAATCAATAGGTTTACGTTGCTGGTTATGGCTACCAGCACAGAACACACGAGGCACGTGAGAACCGTCGCCGAAGGTGCGAGGACACAGGTGCAGGGAAAGTGGTGCTACCAAGTGGCAGCGTCCTGCTCGTTATATACTAATTGTGACGCAGTCACATCCAGATGACTGATAGGACAGATCATCTCACAATATTGCTGTCCTTCACTCTGGACCAGCAGATCTCGACTCGTTATCCATAAATAGTCACATCAGTGTCCTGTCGCACAAGTCCTGTCACTATTTGTTACGTCTAATCAATAGCATTGAATAGACCGCAGTGTCGGAGACTAAATGTCCTATCGTACACTGTGACAAGACGTCGTATGCCACGCGTCACTTGAAGAACCACCGTAGAATCACCGAATCCAAGTAGAATGTAGTAGAACAGTATCTTGCTCATATCTCGAGCAATACTCATCAGAATGAACCCGTTTCTGGATTGTAGTAACCGGAAGTAGAATCTCTACAAGCCAAGTAGCTTAGTAGAATAATATTGCTTGCCAGGCAATATTAACTAGAGGGGCAAGTGGCAGAACGGGGTGGTGACCTGTGTGGAAGATGCCTGTTACGCCGCGGATATCTACCTCCACCTCTACCTCTAATGGGCCTGATACTACCTAAACTGGTCAGGCCTCCTCTACTTAACCCTCTGGCGAAAGACGAACGTGACGGAGCTGATCTCAATGCATTAACGTAAGTGTTGCTATAATACGCCATACAACCATTTACCAAAACCCGTTTACTCCAGGAATAGAGGAAGGAAACACAACTACACTGCCGTGACCCAAGCCTAAATGTGTCAATTCACTTAACACACGCCGAGTGACCACACAAGGAGTGGAACGTGCATAAATGGTCACCAACGGTCCAACAGGCTCGGGCCGACCTGGCCCTCGCCTGCAGAAACACAGAAACACAAGCAGGTGCACAGATGCACGCCTGTCCACTACATTCTACAAAAGGATAAGGACCACTAATATAGTACGCGGCGCGGCGCCCAAAGGCACCCACTATACCACAGTACTGTTACGGGGACAATCATGTCCAAACTAGAACTGCACGTAACCTAGGAACAACCGAGGCCAAGGACCTAATTTACGTCCGTAACTACAACGAATTGTTACGCGACGTAACACCTCCCCCCCCACAAAAGGTAGGGAGCCCTCTCCCTACGCAGAGAGGAGGGAACCAGAGGGGTAGGAAAATAATCCTAACGCACCCAGCACACACCAACACAATCGATAGACCATCCCAGATACAAAGCACCAATAGTTCACACGGTCTCCACCACCACGCCGGGTGGTGTAGGGTTAGCCAGCACCAAGCCTGGTGGTAGGTTCCCCTAACTGCCTGGAACGGAGTCCTGGCCGGGGGGGACGGCACTGGGCAGGACACACAGAGTAAACACATCAGCGCTAAGGACCAAGAACAGCCAACCAACTGGCCAGAATATGAGGGCGACTCTACATACCGGAGGGACAACACCCTCAGGTCGGGCCTAAGGCCCTCTATCTAGTGGCCATCCGTCTGGTAAGTGCCACGAGAGGCCAGCAGGACCTCCAGGTAGGCCTGGTAGTGAGCCACATCCTCAACATTGTCATGCCTATCTACAGTGAGGAAAACATCGGCCCACACGCCGTCAGGAAAGAGGCCCAGGAAGGCCCAGTAATACCTATGCTGCGTGAGGACGACCTGGCCACGGGCCCAGTCCAGAAAGCCACAGGCAAAGAGGCGAAGGAAAGGCTCTACCGCGATCAGGCAAAGGGCCCGCAGGAGGAGGCAATGATACCGAATCCGAGGGCGCAGACCCGTCGGGAAGAACAGGTCCACCAGGGGCTCCACGTTGGACGGCCACAACCGGATGTGCCGAACCTCGCGGGAGCGCCACCGACGAACACACTGTCGCGACCCGAATGTCTCTAGGTAGTCGCTGGCACGAGGAGGAGGGTGACCGCGGGAGTCTAGACCCTGGCCCGGGATAGGCGCCGGGCGGCGGGCATCCCACTCAAGGATGGGCTGGAGGACCGTAGTGTACGCCGCACCCGGCACCGCAGGAAACTCTACTGTAAGGGCATCCGAAGCCATAATGCCCAGAGGGGGAGGGTAAGCCCACTGAAACCCACCGTAGGTGTCCAAGTCGTTGTGGCGCCTCGCCCAGCGATACAGGACGCGCCGGACCAGGATCTCACCCTCGAACACCGGATCAGCTAAAATAACCATGTCGAACGGAGGCCGATCAGTCTCAATGGGTAGGCCACGATCCCGGGGCGCCCGACACACCTGGGAGAACCCATAGGACATGGGAGAGATGGCAAGCTCAGCAGAGGCGCGCGGCAGGTCACACTGTCGGCAGGCGAGTGCGGACATACCATACCCCGGAATGGGCGTGTCACGCGACTCCGGCGTCGCGTGCACCACAGAAGGAGCCCTGTCCCGATCACCCTGGGACAACTCCCTGAGGGAATCGGCAGCGCGGGTGGCGCGAGGATCCTGACCGGTGGACCGAACAACCGCGGCCAAAGACCGCGAGGCCGAAGGAGGAGGGACCGGAGCAGGGGCTGACGCAGGGGCAGGAGCCGACACCGACGCAGGGGGCACTGGTAAAACAGGAGGTCGCGCCGGACCTGAAGCCAGAGAGGGCCGTGACGGACCCACCAACGACGCAGGCGCGCCGGTCTCCGTTGCCGGTGCACCCTCAGGCCACATGTTGAAAATGGGGCCCGTAGGGACAGGCAGTCCTGCATAAGATTGACTACCATCCAGGCCCCAGTCAGGAACCGGAATCCTCTGCGGAGGACCACCCTCCCAAAGTCTGGGAAGCCGCTAGTATCGCCAAAGAAACCCCGCGACGTCTGCGCCTGAGCGGGAGGAGGCTCGGAAGCAGCGACGGAGGGCGAGCTAACAGGGGCAGGAGACTCCCGCGTAGGCGCAGGTAGAGCGGTAACAGGCGCAGAGGCAGCAGGAGTCGCAGGAGCCGCCGGAACCACAGCGACCGCGGGCGCAGGCGGGGGCGCGGGCGAAGCCGTAGTCGCCGGGGCGACAGAAGGGGTAGGGGGCGCGGATCCAGCCGGCGTGGCCGGGACCTGCGCCTGGGCCGCAAGGAAGGCCCCAAACGCCGTGGTCAAAGACTGGATCTGAGCCTGCATAGCCGAGACCGTCGCCGAAAGAGGATCAGGCAAACCCGAAGGGGTAGGCTCCACTGCGACATCCCGGGTCGACCGAGGGGACGACGGGACCGGAGAGGGAGGGACAGACACCGAGGAGGCGGACGCAGCGCTCGAGGCAGAATAATCTGGAGTATAATGTACCTCGGCTGGGGCGCCCGAAGGGGTAGGACCACTAACCGCTAGTCCCGCCGACTGATCAGCTATCTCCATGAACTCTACGGCCCGTAAAAGGTCGCAGGGGTTCTCGTCTACCTCAGCATCACCCTCAGCTGGAAGCCACGGGAACACCTCCCGTAGGCAGGTACGGCCCACAGGAGTGGAGAGGTAGGAGAACACACGGCAACACCGGAGAACCGCATCTATCTGCCCCAAGGCGGGACAGCTGGAACCACACCCCAACAAACAGTGTCCGGCATCATCGAAACCGTGCAGGACAAGCTGGTGCGGCTCATCAGGGGAAGGACCATACCACGTGACCCCGAAGAGGGCCGCCCTGACTAAGCTCGCATGTTGGGCCTGAAGGGCCGGCTGCACAACGCCACCCCGGTAACATGATCGCGACACCCAACGGCCCGGAAGGGCCTCGAAATACAGCTCAGGGTCCGGTAGGGGCAGGGACGGCAGCGGGCTCTCAGCCGGAGGGGTAGGCTCTGTCATGACGGCTGCGGAGGGGAGGGGACAACCAACCACCCGTCGACAGCAGACATAACATAAGAGAGGAGAAGGCCTACGACTAGAGCTTGTGCAGGGTTTTATATTCCTGCAGCAGGCGACTACACCCATCTAGCTCACTCTCCGTATACCAAACCTTATCTACTTCACTACGAGCATACATCCACTTCACTTTATACTGACGCTGGGTACCGCGGCCCTTTTTGATATCTCGATGGGCCACGATGCTTTCTACTTCGTCTTCTACTTCCCCAGTGTCAGGATTATGCTCTAAAGGGGCAGGCGCTAACTCCCTGCCAGCGAACGTACTAGGGTGGTACAGTTTAAGCTGGCTCCTATGGAAGGTGTTTGAATGCGTTTGCCAAGAGGTAGGGATATCGACCTTATACAAGAAATTTCCTACCCTAGACAACACATGGAAGGGTCCTAAGAAGGCAGGCCTAAGTTTGACCTTCAGTTCTGCTTCAAACTTATGAGCAAAACGGCCAACACGGGGGCCTTCTACTAATACTAGATCTCCTACTTCTATCTCAGGTGCTCGTCTATCTAAGGAGGCACGCAACCTAGCAAGGTACTTAGCCTGAGCTTTTTGATACCCTGAGATCGCGTGGTCATGAGCAGTTTTCATTCTATCTAGTAAGGACTGTACACCTTCTACAGTATCTCGGGACACATCATCCTTGTCCCGTAGAGGACTAGCTAAGAGAGAGGTAGGGGTAAGGGGCTGTCTCCCAGTATCTAAGAAGAAGGGCGTATATCCATGCGCAGCTTGGGGACAATTGTTGAGGGAGAACTCTACCAAACATAAATAATCCTCCCAATCACTACCCGAGCCATTAACATAGTGCCTAAGCGCTTCTTCTACTACTCTATTAAGACGCTCTACTAAATGAGAGGAGGAGGAGTGGTAGGCAGTACCGTAGGTAACCTTGGTACCGATGGCAGCGAAAAACTGCTGCCAAAAATCTGAGGTAAATAATTTATCCTTATCACTAATAAACTGCCTACTCAATCCATGATATCTATATACATTATTGAGGTATAGGCGTGCGCAATCACGTGCGGTGAGTTCTAAAGGACACGGCACAAGATGGCACATACGAGTAAAACGATCTATGAACACAAGGATTTGGGCATTGCCCCTATCATTCTTTCTAAAAGGTCCTACAAAATCCATCATGATAGAATCCCAAGGCATGATAGGGTCAGGCAAGGTCCTAGGTTCTGCTATCTGTCCTACATTATTGGGTTTCATTTCCTGGCAAGATTGACAAGTTCTAACATACTCATCCACATCCTTATAAAGGGAAGGCCAGTAATAAGAGCGGGCTACTAGGTCCCGTACCCGTTTACCACCCTGGTGAGCAGCTAAGTCATGCAACTCAAAGAGCAAGGAGGAGCGACAGATAGGAGGGACATACAGGCGCCATTGAGGGGGAGAATCTGCTATCTGCACATATAAAAACCCACCTACAAATTTACAAGGGTGCTTGCCTAATTGTTGGGGATGTGCAGCAATGGCAGCTAATGCTTCCGGCTCAGTGGCCGTAAATCTACTAATAAGGCGTTCAAGATCAGAGGTAGGCATCGCTACAGAAGTATCCAGAACAGGTTTAAAGAGATCTCCTACCGCCTTGCCGAAGAGAAGGGGAGGTCCTAGGGGACTACGTTTTCATAAGACTTTCCTGACCTAGTCGCTATATGGCTAAGCGGTATAGAAATTTTATTTTTCCCCTCCCCCCCCACCGAGGCCACAGGAAGGGCCTCACACGGGAGAGAGAGTCCTACGTGAGAAAGGAGATCAGGCATGCGAACAGCTGTATGAAAGAGGTAGGCATAGGAATCATCATCAGGTAGTTCACCATAAGGGGTTACACCCATAGTAGTAGGAACTAGAGTAATATTGAGAACATCAAGGTCCTCGAAGAAGGAATAGTCTGCACGACGAGAGAGTGCATCTGGTACTATGTTATCTACACCCTTGACATACTGAAGTTTAAAAGGGGAAAACTGTGCTAAAAATTCCATCCAGCGCGCTTGCCGAGGGGTAAGGTTGGGTTGGGAGAGAAGATGGGTAAGGGGACGATGATCCGTTTGGATAACTAACCTATAAGGATCTAGCTCACAGGGTTCATTCAGGCAGACATCAAATTGAGCACCTTTAAGGAAGTGCTGCCACGCGTGGCAACAATACACCACCGCTAAGAGTTCCTGCTGGTGGACGGGATAGTTACGCTCCGCAGGGAGCATTGTCCTAGAGATATATTCAATTGGCTGTAAGCCCTGACCCTGATCCTGGAGAAGGACACCACCTATAGCTACTTTACTAGCATCTGTAGCCACAACAAAGGGTTTAGTAGTATCCGGTAGGATGAGTACAGGAGGGGAAAGGAGTAGGGATTTTAGGCACTGAAAAGCAGACTGACACTCACTACTCCAAACAAAGGGGATATCCTTCTTTAATAAATGATTAATAGGGGCTGCTATAGTGGCGAAACGCGGGATAAAACGCCTATAGTAAGAAGCAATTCCTAGGAAACTACGTACACCTTTAACGTCGGTAGGAGTAGGCCATTCCTGAATTGACTTAGTTTTATCCGGGTCGGTAGCGACCCCGGCATCTGACAGAACGTGCCCTAAAAATGGGACACTCCTACCCGAACGCACTTTAGCACGGCGCGCCCACAAAGAATTTTCAGCCATTATTTCTAATACTTTCTTTAAATCACGTAGGTGCGTTTCAAAATCAGGAGAGTAAATAAGAATATCATCTAAGTAAGCTTGAGCACAAGAACGGTCATGCTCAGATAAAGAAACAGAGGAGAAGGAGGGATCCTTTAGATCAGAGGACACCTGAGGAAGATGAGAATTTCCCATAACAGGTCTAAGCACTTCATTCATTAACATTTGAAAAGAGGCAGGCGAGTTACAGAGTCCCATAGCCGCTACTCTAAACTGGTAATGACCAAAAGGGGTAGCAAAGGCGGTTTTATGGCAATCCTCAGGAGCTATCCGCAACTGCCAAAAACCATCCGCACAATCCAGTACTGTGAAACAAGTGGAACCTTTAACCTTATTAAATATATCGTCAATACGAGGTAGAGGGTATTTAGATTTCACAGTAATATCATTCAACTTCCTATAATCAGTAACTAGGCGAAACTTGCCATTTGGCTTAGGAACTAACAGGACACCAGCTGAGTAGGGGGAGTTACTAGGCTCTATCAATCCTGCTTCTAATAATGACACTAAAATCTGTTTTAGTTCCTTTAACTCGGTAGGGCCCATTCTATACATCGGAGAGTGCGTAGGAACTGCACCGTCCTTGATAACTACACGGTGTAAAACAGAACGAGGAGGAGGATAAGAAGGAGTCTTTTCTTCAAATACTTTTGAGGAATCTATCACAGCCATGTATCTTACTATTTCATTTTCAGTAAATCCTACTCCTATTGTATCCACTGTATTTACATCTATATCCACACTATTGTTAGTGCTAGGTATCTGTTGTACTTCTAACTGAAGGAACATACATAATAGGTATCCATTTTGCTTTAATTCAGAACGTAATTCGTCATTTGACATTATTACTTCAGGTATAGGTCTTACAGGAGGATCAACAGGTGTAGGAGGAGTAATATCTACCAAGGATAAATTTTCCAATCTATAATGACGTTCAGGTACCCAGTAAGAGCTATCTGGAAACCAAATGACCATGGTATCATAATTAATAGTAATCTTATTATCCTGGTGCCAATCTAATCCTAGTAATACATCAGCGGTAGTGATAGGGCCTATAGTGGCCGTCAGGTTGACAGTACGTCCTTGTATAACCATGGGAAGGGACACCGTACCCGGGGAATGACTGGTGCGACCATCAGCATAATGAACAGTAACGGGTTTGGTGTGAGGGGTAGGGACTAGTCCTAAACGTCTAACTAGGGCCTCGCTCACAAAGGAGCTAGCCGCACCGCTATCTACCAACACAGAGACATTCAAGAGTTCATCAGCATGCAAGAAGGGGTCTACAACAGTGTGAGGGACGGTTAAACCACCATTCAAGAACATAAGAGGACGCACACGTAGTGGTAGGGATGATTCAGCTCCTACAGAGGTTATAAAAACAGGCAAGCAAAAATTAATATCTGGGGTACTATCTAAGGACCTGTCCAGGTTACCCCCGGCTGACAGGCCTACTGTTCCCCCTCCCCCCCAAATCCATAGGAACGAACCCCGAAGAAGACCCTGGCGGAAAAGCCACTGCTGGAGGGTCACGAGGGATTGAAGAGGGTGCGGGAGCCTGATTATCATAGGGGAACCCTGGGGATCCTGTCTGCACAGCATTCAGCCTACTAGGGGTAGCTGAAGGAATGCGTCCTGAAGTGGGACGAATAGGAGCACGCTGAGGGGTACGAGGAGGGCGAGCGTCGGGATGAGGGGGAGCACCCGAAAGGAACTTGGGGCACTCACGTTTAAGGTGACCTACTTCCTTACAATGATAGCAGGTAATATGAGAGACATCCAGAGCTGAAAGGTCAGTCACACAGATATCTAATTCTTCTACATAGGAGTTTCCTCCTCAGGGGTAAGGCTTATATTATTAATACGGGAACGGGTAGGAAGAGAAGGTGTGGAGAAGAAATCTGCTACTCGTAAAAGATGCTGACGCACATGCTTGAGGGGCAGGTCAGTAAAACGGTAGGCAGAGAACTGGCGCTTGACTTCACGCAATAAGGGTCTACTGAGGCCCTGAAGGAAGCGAGCACGTACTTCTGCACCCGACAAATCCCTAATTCGTACCATCTGAGCATCAAACTCTTTCATATATTCTTTGAAGGACTTGGTACCCTGCTGCAAGGTGCCAAAGGATAATCTATCCTGCCAATCTGCATCGGGAGGGACTAAATGGTTCTCTAAACGCTTGAACAATTCTGCTACAGAGTTTGGGTAGGCATGAGAGGCAAGAGACTCACACTGGATGAGGTTAGCAAGTTCAGGAGTAATGCAGGTAGTAAGATAATGAGGAACTAGTACAGCATCAGAGAGGCGCCACCTATTGTGGTTCTGCCAGGACTCTGTGTTCTGGGTGAGCAACATAATGAAGGTGAAAAACTGTTGAGGGGTAGACTTGACATCCAGCTTAGGAAGGTTGGCAAAGAGGGGAAGAGCAGGAGGCTTAGGGGGATTAGAAGAATCAGTTTTTCCCATAGGGCCACTATCTTCCACTGCTACATAAGCGGGATAGAAGGAAGGGATAGGAAAAGTCTTGGGTAGGGGTCTAGAGGGAGCCACCGTTTCCGGATGGTGCCCATAGGAGAAGGGGACAGTATATTGCTCACGAAGAGAGGAATAGGCAAAATGATCATAATTCCTATCATCTAGGGGCATGGTACTGAAATCATTATTAACTTCTAAATCAGCCACACGGGTAGGAACCTGGGCAGCCTCATAGGCCGTCTCAGGGTAGGACCAGGAAGCAGGTGGGAAAAAGGGGACTGCACTAGGGCGCCCAGAAGGGCCGACAGGGGCCGAGGTACGACCCGTGTTAATAGCAGGCATTGAAGGCACAGGGTGGGAAGGAGGCCTAGGAGCATTGTTAGTGTGTGAGGACCTGCTGGAGGGGTGAGCCAAGGTTGCAGAAGGGGCAGGGGCCTGGTTCACAACGAAAGAAGGTTCCTCACTAAATCTGACTTGGGAAATACGTTGTTCATAGGTAGGTGGGGTAATTGAGGGACGACGGCGACCACCAGCAGCAGGAGAAGGCGGTGAGGTACGCAGAATACCTTGAGGAGTGAGATGGTGTACCGTTTCCAAGGAGTCCCGTCGGTTACCACGAGTATTGTTATTGTTAATGTTATTAGTAGTAGTATTATTATTATTATTGGTAGGTATAGGCGACATATCTCCACCCACTGGATCCATCTTTAATTACGTAAAGGAATAGGAATCAAAAGAAGAAAGCAACAAAAGAAAAAGGAAAAACCTTGAAGGTCTGCAGCAGGAACAAAATTAAAATCAATCCTTTTTAACAACAGTAATGGATAGGGAACCGAATTCCAAGGTGAGAGGAGTATCTAAGCTAGAAGAGGATGCAGCCCTCTTAGGGGGAGACGAAGGAGGGGTAGCAAAATCTAGAGCTTCTACAGGAGGGCGACCATGAGGAGTAGAACGTACGTGTAGGCCTAGATCTGATACGCTATGGTCTATAAGGAATTGTTGAGCTTCCTCGAAGGTAACAAATTTCTTATACCTAATTACATTATATGTACGGTTTTGCACTATCTTCCTAGCATCTGACCAAGAGAGGAAAATGGCTGACCATTGAGGGGTAATAACCACGTAATACTTAGCTAAACTATTATCACTAGATGAATGGGAAGGCGCAGTAAAAACACGACGTTGACTCATGATAACTCACCTGGCGTGTCTTGTGATGTCAAGCTAGACGAGGTAGGGGTAGGCGACTTAGCTTGACGATCTGGATCACCGAAAGAAGAAGGAGGGCGGGAGTTTCCAGCTCTCGTCCTAAGTCAGCGGCCGGATATCCCAGCGCTCGTCCTAACACAGCGCCCCGTAACTCTGCGGGTGCGGCCGTCTAATAAAGCAGCAGCACAAGGAAAAAGGTGTAGGTACGGCGACGCTAATCGTCTCCGAACAGTAATACTCCCCGATCTAAGGCAGGAAACAACCGTAAGCAGGAAAACAAGGCGAAGGACAGGCTAACTACGAAAGGATTTATCCGCTGTGAGCAGGTCTAGCTTCTAGGTAAAGCGTGTCCCGAAACGGGCAGCACGACGCTCCTAGCTTGAAGGCGACCCGCCCATTACCTATCAAGGAAGTGTCGACTTCTTGTTCCTGGACGCGGAAGGGGTCTTGAAAAGGTGTATGTGGCAAGGGATAGTCGTCTCGTTCACTACCTACTGAAGTTCCTCCGGAACCATTGTTACGCCGCGGATATCTACCTCCACCTCTACCTCTAATGGGCCTGATACTACCTAAACTGGTCAGGCCTCCTCTACTTAACCCTCTGGCGAAAGACGAACGTGACGGAGCTGATCTCAATGCATTAACGTAAGTGTTGCTATAATACGCCATACAACCATTTACCAAAACCCGTTTACTCCAGGAATAGAGGAAGGAAACACAACTACACTGCCGTGACCCAAGCCTAAATGTGTCAATTCACTTAACACACGCCGAGTGACCACACAAGGAGTGGAACGTGCATAAATGGTCACCAACGGTCCAACACGCTCGGGCCGACCTGGCCCTCGCCTGCAGAAACACAGCAGGCAGGTGCACAGATGCACGCCTGTCCACTACATTCTACAAAAGGATAAGGACCACTATAAAGTACGCGGCGCGGCGCCCAAAGGCACCCAATGTACCACAGTACTGTTACGGGACAATCATGTCCAGACTAGAACTGCACGTAACCTAGGACAACCGAGGCAAGGACCTAATTTACGTCCGTAACTACAACGAATTGTTTACGCGACGTAACAGAAATGTGTAGCCTTGTGCGTTGAATTATGGCTGGCTTACGTGTAGAGCGACTAGATGACCTAGACGGTGGGGCCGGAAACAGCTTGCTTGATCAGGGCGTGTGTTTTGAGCCTCATAACCGGGAGTGGCCGTGAGTGTCTAGTGGTGAGTTTGATGGTTACAGTAATCGCAGTCAGCAGATCGATCATAGCGCCGTGTTAGTAGGAAGCAGTTGAAGCATCAATGTCGGTGCGTACAGAGTATATATAAGACAACCAGCGCTGGCCATTAAAAAGTACCTCACTGAAATAGAATATGTCATAGATCATTCCGTCCGGCTACCGACCGCATTGCCGAGCTAGGAAATTACATGTGTGCATTACATTGTGCGGGTCCGGGCCGACGTGGCGTCATCGAGAACTACACTTTAGCGTGCCGTGGATTCTTCTCGCGGACGGTAGCATTCGCGGCGTGCCCGCTGAGTGCCGCCGGCCAGCGGCCGCGGCCGCGGTCACACCGGGGTCCGGCCGTCGCACTAATTTTCCAAAATTATTTTACTTAATTTTAATTTTCCGAAGCGTACTGCCGTACTCTGATCACAAACGGCACAAACTTCTTTTGCACACATCTTTCATGTGCGGCGTGGGATACAAGTAACTCATACAACCAAACAACTAATAACACATCTTTCTAAACCTGACGGCCCCGCATTCGGATGTTGGGCCGTCACAGCAATTACAAACAGTAGCGAGCTATGGCTGCAGC
>RPFO01002138.1:0-24861 GCA_009746045.1 Mesostigma viride
CTCTGTCTACCGACACCAGTGACACCGCAGCTACGCACCTTCCCATGACCTCCGTCTTATCTCTGTCTACCTGACACCAGTGACAACCGCGGCTAGCACCCTTCCTTATGATTCTCCGTCTCATCTCTGTCTACCTGACACCAGGATACCGCTGCCAACCTTCGTTATGATTCCCCGTCTCATCTCTGTCTACCTGACACCAGTGGATTCCGCGGCTAGCACCCTCCTTATGATTCTCCGTTGTCATCTCTGTCTACCTGAACCGGGACACCGCGGCTAGCATCCTTCCTTATGATTCTCCGTCTCATCCTGTCACCTGAACACCGTGGAGACGCGCGGCTAGCACCCTTCCTTATGATCTCCCGTCTCGTCTCTGTCTACCTGACACCAGTGGACACCGCGGGTAGCACCCTTCCTACGATCCCCGCTCATCCTGTCCTACACCAGTGGACACCACGGGTAGCACCTTCGTATGATTCCCGTCTCATCTCTTTCTACCTGACACCAGTAGACACCGCAGCGACACCCTTCCTTATGATACTCTGTCTCATCTTGTCTACCTGACCCAGTGACACCGCGGCTAGCATCCTTTCTTATGATTCTCCTCGTCTATCTCTGTCTACCTGACACCAGTGGACACCGCGGCTAGATCCTTCCTTTGATTCCCCGTCTCATCTCTGTCCACCACTGACACCAGTGGACACCGCGCTAGCATCGTTATGATTACTCTGTCTCATCTCTGTCTACCTGACACCATGGACACCGCGGCTAGCCCCTTCCTTATGATTCCCGTTCTCATCTCTGTCTACCTGACACAGTGGACACCGCGGCTAGGACCCCTCGTTATGAATCCCCGTCTCATCTCTGTCTACCTTACACCAGTGGACACGTGCTAGCACCCTTCCTATATTCCCATCTTATTCTGTCTACCTGACACCAGTCAACACCGCGGCCAGCACCTTTCCTATGATCCCCGTTCTCACTCTGTTACTGACACCCGTGGACACCGCGGCTAGCACCCTTCGTTATGAATCCCGCGTCTCACTCTGTCTACTGACACCAGTGGACACCGCGGCTAGCACCCTTCGTTATGAATCCCCGTCCATCTCTGTCTACCTGACACCAGTGGACACCGTGGCTAGCACCCTTCCTTATGATTCCCCATGCTTATCCTGTCTACTGACACCAGCACCCGGCCAGCACCCTTCCTATGATTCCCCGTCTCATCTCTGTCTACCTGACACCAGTGACAACCGCTAGCACCCTTCTTTATGATTCTCCGTCTAATCTGTGTCTACTGACCCAGTGACACCCGCGGCTGCATCCTTCCCCATCTCGATCCGTTCATCTCTGTCTACCTGACACCAGTGGATCCGCGGCTAGCACCCTTCCTTATGATTCCCCGTCTCATCTCTTTCTACCCTGACACATGGACACCGCAGCCAGCACCTTCCTTATGATTCCCCGTCTCATCTCTGTTACCTGACACCAGTGGACACCGGCGGTAGCATCTTTCTTATGATTCTCCGTCTCATCTCTGTCCACTGACACAGTGGACACCGGGCTAGCACCGTTCCTTATGAATCCCGTCTATCTCTCGCTTAACTGAGACCGTGGACACCGCGGCTAGCAATCCCTCTCATGATTCTCCGTCTCATCTCTGTCTACCTGACCACCAGTGGAACACTGCGGCTGGCACCCTTCCTTTTGATTCTCCGTCTCATCTCTGTCTAGTTGACACCAGTGGACACCGCGCTAGCGTCCTTCTTATGATTCCCCGTCTCATCTCTGTCTACCTGACACCAGTGGACACCGCGGCTAGCACCCTTCCGTATGATTCCCCGTCTCATCTCTGTCTACCTGACACCCGTGGACACTGCGGCTAGCACCCTTCATTATTGATTCCCTGTCTCATCTCTGTTCTACCTGACACCAGTGGATACCGCGGCTAGACCCTTCCCATTCTCCGTCTCATCTCTGTCTACCTGACACCAGTAAAACACTGCGGCCAGCCCCTTTCGTATGATTCTCCGTCTCATCTCTGTCTACCTGACACCAGTGGATACCGCGGCCAGCACCCTTCGTTATGATTCCCCGTCTCATCTCTGTCACCTGACACCAGTGGACACCACAGCTAGCACCTTCCTTATGATTCCGTCTCATCTCTGTCTACCGACACCAGTGGACACCGCGGCTACACGGTGCCTTATGATTCCCCGTCATCTCTGTCTACCTGACCAGTGGACACGCGCTAGCACCCCTCCTTTGAATCCCCGTCTCATCTCTGTCACTCTGACACCAGTGGACTCCGCGGTAGCACGGGTGCCTTATGATTCCCCGTCTCATCTCTGTCTACCGACACCAGTGGAACACCGCGGCTAGCACCCTCGTTATGAATCCCGTCTTCATCTCGTCTACCTGACACCAGTGGACACCGCGGCTAGCACCCTTCATTATGATTCCCCGTCTCTCTCTGTCTACCTGACCCAGTGCACCGCGGCTAGCACCCTCTTATGAATCCCGTCCATCTCTGTCTACCTGATACCAGTGGACACGGGCTAGCACCCTTCCTTATGATTCCCCGTTCATCTCTGTCTACCTGACACAGGGACACCGGGCTAGCACCCTTCCTTATGATTCTCGTCTCATCTCTGTCTACCTACACCAGTGGACACGCGGCTAGCCCCTTCCCATCCCCGTCTCATCTCTGTCTACCTGAACCAGTGAACTGCGGCAGCACCCTTCCTTATGATTCCCCGTCTCATTCTCTGTCTACCTGACACTGTGGCGACGCGGCTAGCACCCTTCGTATGACTCTCCGTCTCATTCTGTCTACCTGACACCATGGACACTGCGGCTAGCACCCTTCCTTATGATTCCCCGTCTCATCTCTGTCTACCTGACACCAGTACACGCGGCTAGCACGGTGCCTTATGATTTCCCCGTCTCATCTCTTGTCTACCTGACACCAGGGACACGCGGCTAGCACCCTTCCCATCTCCGTCTCATCTCTGTCTACTTGACCAGTGACACTGCGCTAGCACCCTTCCTTATGATTCCCCGTCTCATCTCTGTCTACTGACACCAGTGGCACCGCGGCTAGCACCCTTCCTTATGATTCCCCGTCTATCTCTGTCTACCTGACACCCGTGGACACTGCGGCTAACCCTTCCTTATGATTTCCGTCTCATTCTGTCTACCTGACACCAGTGGACACCGCGGCTACACCTTCCCATCCCCGTCTCATCTCTGTCTACCTGACACCAGTGACACTGCGGCTAGCACCCATTCTTATATTCTCCGTCTCTTCTGTCTACCTGACACCAGTGGACACCGCAGCTAGCACCTTCCCCATGACTCTCCGTTTATTCTGTCTACCTGACACCATGGACACGCGGCTAGCACCCTTCCCTTATGATTCTCCGTCATCTCTGTCTACCTGACACCAGTGGATTCCGCGGCCAGACCTTCGTTATGATTCCCCGTCTCATTCTTCTACCTGCACAGTGACACCGCGGCTAGATCCTTCCTTATGATTCCCCGTTTATCTCTGTCTACCTGACACCAGTGGACACCGCGGCTAGCACCCTTCCTTATGATTCTCCGTCATCTGTCTACCTGACACCAGGGACACCGCGGCCAGCACCTCCTTTATGATTCCCCGTCTCGTCTCTGTCTACCTGACACCATGGCACCGCAGCTAGCACCCTCTTATGATTCCCGTCTCATCTTGCCTACCTGACCACCAGTGGACACCGCGGGCTAGCATCCTTCCTTATGATTCCCCGTCTCGTCTCTGTCTACTGACACTTGACACTGCGGCTAGCACCCTTCCTTATGATTTTCCCGTCTCTCTCTGTCTACCTGACACCAGTGGACACCGCGGCTAGCACCTCCCCATCCCCCGTCTCATCTCTGTCTACCTGACACCAGTGGACACTGCGGCTAGCACCCATTCTTATGATTCTCCGTCTCATCTCTGTCTACCTGACACCAGTGGACACCGCAGCTAGCACCCTTCCCCCATGACTCTCCGTCTTTCTCTGCCTACCTGACACCAGTGGACACCGCGGCTAGCACCCTTCCTTATGATTCTCCGCTTCATCTCTGTCTACCTGACACCAGTGGAATTCGCGGCAGCACCCTTCGTTATGATTCCGGCCTCATCTCTGTCTACCTGACACCAGTGGACACCGCGGCTAGCATCCTTCCTTATGATTCCCCGCTCATCTCTGTCTACCTGACACCTGTGGAGACCGCGGCTAGCACCCTTCGTATGACTCTCCGTCTCATCTCTGTCTACCTGACACCAGTGGACACTGCGGCTAGCACCCTTCCTTATGATTCCCCGCTATCTCTGCTACCTGAACCAGTGGACACCGCGGCTAGCACGGTGCCTATATTCCCCGTCTCATCTCTGTCTACCTGACACCAGTGGACACCGCGGCTAGCACCCTTCCCCATCCCCAGTCATCTGTCTACCTGACACCAGTGGACACTGCGGCTAGCACCCTTCCTTATGATTCCCGTCTCCATCTCTGTCTACCTACACCTGTGGAGACCGCGGCTAGCAACCCTTCCGTATGACTCTCCGTCTCATCTCTGTCTACCTGACACCAGTGACCTGCGGTAGCACCCTTCCTTATGATTCCCCGTTCATCTCTGTCTACTGACACCAGTGGACACCGCGGCTAGCACGGTGCCTTATGATTCCCCGTCTCTCTCTGTCTTACCTGACCCAGTGGACACCGCGGCTAGCACCCTTCCCATCTCCGTCTCATCTCTGTCTACTGACACCAGTGGACACTGCGGCTAGCACCCTTCTTATGATTCCCGGTCTCATCTGTCTACCTGACACCAGTGACACCTGCGGCTAGCACCTTCCTTATATTCCCGTCTCATCTCTGTCTACCTGACACCCGGGACACTGCGGTAGCACCCTTCCTTATGATTTCCCGTCTCATCTCTGTCTACCTGACCCAGTGGACACCGCGGCTAGCACCCTTCCCCATCCCCGTCTCATCTCTGTCTACCTGACCCAGTGGACACTGCGGCTACACCCATTCTTATGATTCTCCGTCTCATCTCTGTCTACCTGACACAGTGGACACCGCAGCTAGCACCCTTCCCCATGCTCTCCGTCTTATCTCTGTCTACCTGACACCAGTGGACACGCGGCTAGCACCCTTCCTTATGATTCTCCGTCTCATCTCTGTCTACCTGACACCAGTGGATTCCGCGGCCAGCACCTTCGTTATGATTCCCCGTCTCATCTCTGTCTACCTGACACAGTGGACACCGCGGCTAGCACCCTTCCTTATTGATCCCCGTCTCATTCTCTGTCTACCTGACACCAGTGGACACCGCGGCTGCATCCTTCCTTATGATTCCCCGTCTCAGTTCTGTCTACCTGACACCAGTTGACACCGCGGGTAGCAACCTCCTATTGATTCCCCGTCTTTATCTCTGTCTACCTGACACCAGTGACACCGCGGCAGCACCTTCCTTATGATTCTCCTCTCATCTCTGTCTATGACACCAGTGGACACCGCGGCCAGCACCCTTCCTTATGATTCCCCGTCTCGTCTCTGTCTACCTGACACCAGTGGACACCGCGGCTAGCACCCTTCCTTATGATTCCCCGTTCTCATCTCTGCCACCTGACACCAGTGGACACGCGGCTAGCATCCTTCTTATGATTCCCCGTCTCATCTCTGTCTACCTGACACCAGTTGACACGCGGGGTAGCAACCTTCCTATGATTCCCCGTCTCATCTCTTTCTACCTGACACCAGTGGACACCGCGGTAGCACCCTTCCTTATGATCTCCGTCTCATCTCTGTCTACCTGACACCATGGACACCGCGCCAGCACCCTTCCTTATGATTCCCCGTCTCGTCTCTGTCTACCTGACACCAGTGGACACGCGGCTAGCACCCTTCCTTATGATTCCCGTCTCATCTCTGTCTACCTGACACCAGTGGACACCGCGGCTAGCATCTTCCTTATTGTACTCCGTCTCATCTCTGTCTACCTGACACCAGTGGACACCGTGGCTAGCATCCTTTCTTATGATTCTCCGTCTCATCTCTGTCTACCTGACACCAGTGGACACCGCGGCTAGCATCCTTCCTTATGATTCCCCGTCTCATCTCTGTCCACCTGACACCAGTGGACACCGTGGCTAGCATCCTTCCTCATGATACTCTGTCTCATTCTGTCTACCTGACACCCGTGGACACTGCGGCTAGCACCTTCCTTATGATTCCGTCTCATCTCTGTCTACCTGACACCAGTGACACCGCGGCTAGCGTCCTTCCTTATGATACTCCGTCTCATCTCTGTCTACCTGACACCAGTGGACACCGCAAGCTAGCACCCTTCCTCATGAATCCCCGTCTCATCTCTGTCTACCGACACAGTGGACCCGCGGCTAGCTCCCTTCCTTATGATTATTCGTCTCATCTCTGTCTACCTGACACCAGTGACACCGCAGCTAGCACCCCTTCCTCATGAATCCCCCGTCTCATCTCTGTCTACCTGACACAGTGGACACCGCGGCTAGCACCCTTCCTTATGATTCTCCGTCTCGTTCTGTCTACCTGACACCAGTGACACCGCGGCTAGCACCCTTCCTTATGATTCCCCTCTCATCTCTGCTACCTGACACCAGTGGACACCGCGGCTAGCATCCTTCCTTTGATTCCCCTCTCATCTCTCGTCTACCTGACACCAGTTGACACCGCGGGTAGCACCCTTCCTTATGATTCCCCGTCTCATCTCTTCTACCTGACACCAGTAGACACGCGCGAGCACCCTTCCTTATGATACTCCGTTCTCATCTCTGTCTACCTGACACCAGTGGACACCGCGGCTAGCATCCTTTCTTATGATTCTCCGTCTCATCTCTGTCTACCTGACACCAGTGGACACCCGCGCTAGCCTTCCTTATGATTCCCCGTCTCATCTCTGTCCACCTGACACCAGTGGACACCGTGGCTAGCATCCTTCCTCATGATACTCTGTCTCATCTCTGTCTACCTGACACCGTGGACACTGCGGCTAGCACCCTTCCTTATGATTCCCGTCTCATCTCTGTCTACCTGACCCAGTGGACACCCGCGGCTAGCGTCCTTCTTATGATACTCCGTTCATCTCTGTCTACCTGACACCAGTGGACACCGCAGCTAGCACCCTTCCTCATGATCCCCGTTCTCATCTCTGTCTACCTGACACCAGTGGACACCGCGGCTGCACCCTTCCTATGATTCCCCGTCTCATCTCTGTCTACCTGACACCAGTGGACACCGGGCTAGCATCCTTTCTTATGATTCTCCGTCTCATCTCTGTCTACCTGACACCATTGGACACCGCGGCTAGCATCCTTCTTATGATTCCCGTTCATCTCTGTCCACCTGACACCAGTGGACACCGTGGCTAGCATCCTTCCTCATGATACTCTGTCTCATCTCTGTCTACCTGACACCCGTGGAGCACTGCGGCTAGCACCCTTCCTTATGATTCCGTCTCATCTCTGTCTACCTGACACCAGTGGACACCGCGGCTAGCGTCCTCCTTATGATACTCCGTCTCATCTCTGTCTACCTACACCAGTTGACACCGTGGCTAGTTTCCTTCCCCATCTCGACCGTTTCATCTCTGTCTACCTGACACAGTGATTCCGGGCTAGCACCCTTCCTTATGAATCCCCGTCTCATCTCTGTCTACTGACAACCAGTGACCCCGAGCAGCACGCTTCCTTAGATTCCCCGTCTCATCCTGTCTACCTGACACCCGTGGACTGCGGCTAGCACCCTTCCTTATATACTCCGTCTCATCTCTGTCTACCTGACACCAGTGACACCGCGGCTAGCACCCTTCCTTATGATTTCTCCGTCTCATCTCTGTCCACCTGGCACCAGTGGCACGCGGCTAGCATCCTTCCTCATGATATTCCGTCTCATCTTCGCTACCTGACACCAGTGGACACCGGGCTAGCATCTTCTTATGATCCCGTTCATCTCTGTCCACTGAACACCAGTGGACACCGCGGCTAGCATCTTCCTTATGATTCTCCGTCTCATCTCTGTCTACCTGAACCCATGGACACCGTGCTAGCGTCGTCCTTATGATTCCCTGTCTCATCCCCTGTCTACCTGACACCAGTGGACACCGGGCTTAGCATCCTTCCCCATCTCGATCCGTTTCATCTCTGTCTACTGACACCAGTGGACACCGTGCTAGCAACCTTCTTATGATACTCCGTCTCATCCTCTGTCTACTGACACCAGTGGACACCGCGGCCAGCACCCTTCCTTATGATTCTCCTTCTCATCTCTGTCTACCTGACACCCAGTGGACACCGCGGCTAGCTCCTTCCTTATGATTGCCCGTCTCATCTCTGTCTACCTGGCACCAGTGGACACCGCGGCCACACCTTCCTTATGACTCCCTGTCTCATCTCTGTCTACCTGACACCAGTGGACACCGCGGCAGCACCCTTCCCATCTCTGTCTCATCTGTCTTACCTGACACCAGTGGACACGCGGCCCACACCCTTCGTTATGATTCCCCGTCTCATCTCTGTCTACCTGACACCAGTGGACACTGCGGCTAGCACCCTTCATAATGATTCTCCATCTCATCTTTGTCTACCTGACACCTGTGGATACCGCGGCTTGCATCCTTCTTATGATTCCCGTCTCATCTCTGTCTACTGACACCAGTGGACACCGCGGCCAGCACCCTTCCTTATGACCCTCTCTTTCTTGTCACCTGACAACCTGTGGAGACCGGGCTACACCCTTCCTTATGATTCTCCGTCTCATCTCTGTCTACCTGACACCGGTGGACACCGTGGCTAGCATCCTTCCTGATGATTCTCCGTCTCATCTCTGTCTACCTGACACCGGTGGACACCGTGGCTAGCATCCTTCCTGATGATTCTCCGTCTTATCTCTATCTACCTGACACCAGTGGACTCCGCGGGTAGCACCCTTCGCCATCTCCGCTCATCTCTGTCTACCTGACACCAGTGGATTCCGCGGCTAGCATCCTTCCTTTGAATCTCCGTCTCATCTCTGTCTACCTGACACCAGTGGACACCGCGGCTAGCAACCGTTCCTTATGATTCTCCGTCTCATCTCTGTCTACCTGACACCAGTGGATGCCGTGGCTAGCATCCTTCCCCATGACTCTCCGTCTCATCTCTGTCTACCTGACACCAGTGGACACCGCGGCTAGCACCCTTCCCCATGACTCTCCGTCTCATCTCTGTCTGCCTGACACCAGTGGATACCGCGCAATACAGAGGCAGGCATGAGGATCCGAGTCAGAGTCTTATCTATTCAGGCTGCACTTTTGTCCATCGATCTATGACCACTAACATAGAGCCTGCACTGTGTATGTGTTTGGGTGTATGGCAAAGCCGCACGGGTTGTCGCACCTCGCAGGACTTTGTAATGGTGGGGAGCCCTTCAATGTCCGTTGGACTGGCAAATGCTCACAGATATTGTTTGCTCTGACTTACCAGCCCCCTCCCTGCATTTCTTGAATATTCACAAGCATTTGTAAGCCCTGTGACAAACTTTTTTTCTTTGTAGTAAGGAAATGGGCATATTGGCCTGTGGTTGCAGATGGCGTGAGAGTTTGCCTGGCTCGCAAATAACCCCACTTCAACGCAACTGGGGTTCTGACCTGTCTAAATGGTCCAGCCATAACTTGAGGCCCGGCACGGCCTCGCTTGAGAGGCTTAGTTGGCACTCCAATGATCTGAGTACTGCAGCTATCCTTTCAATCCTTTGAGCCCTATTTGCTTGATACCATGGGTTTGATACCAATCCTTACTGCTCCCAACTGCAAAATGTCCTACCTGCAGGAGGAGGACGTACAAGCCTTCAAGGGTCCGTCTTGTTGCCGGGGAGCTTGTTGATGCGTTCCGACACACACCTGGGCTGGCGACGACCACGGCCGCAACAATCACGAGCGGTCGCGCGTCAATGAAAAGCTGGGTATGTTGGGCTTTCGACGTGGTTCGATGAGGAGAAAATGGATGGCAGGGTGGAGAAGCAGATGGCGGACGGCATTCGTGGCTCGAAGTGGTGCTGGTGTTTGTCACAGGGCGCTACATGGAGAAGGTTGAAGACGAGGATGAACTGCGCCAAGGAGTTTGGCTTCGCCGTGCGCAAGGGCCTCAAGTAATTGTGCCCATCGTCATGGAGGACGCGCTGCTGGACCCAGAAGTGGATGGATGGAGTCGTTACCCTGAACCTTGGCACCAAGCTCTTCGTGCCCATGACAAGGACTCCGACATGCTGTCGACAGCGCGCCCATGCGCAAGCTGCTGGGCATCCGGCTGGCCTTGGTGTGAAGCAAGGCAGTGACGGGGCTGTCCCTACAGGGGACATACTCGCAAGCAGGGGGGGACAATACTCGCAAGCACGCTCACCTGCGTTCCATAAAAGACGCAACTGCTTGCATCCCGCGGGCCAGTCGGTCACCATGCAAGAAACTCAAGTACTATGGGCTTCCTGGTGGGACACCACAGTCAAGTGACAGTGACACAAAACACCTTGCTCAGAAAGACGGTTTCATCTCCTCGATCAGTTACAACTTGCATGTAAGGTTGGAATGTCTTTGCATGGTCGTGGGGACCTGGTATCACAAAATGAGCAAGTGCGTAAACTTCTTCGATTAACCTGCGCAAGTGAAGCGGCAGATTACCCATGGTCAAGATTCTCTGTTCGGCTTCAAGCCGAACATGGAGTAGAATATATACGAACGGGTTGAAAACACCTGCCGCCATCCGCACTTAACACTCTATGGCCTCGCCGTGGGGACTAGACGCTATGCCTTGAACTTGTGATCTATTATACTATCTAGACCTGCCATTGAAACGCGCTTCCTTGGAATGCCTCCTGTGGTGGGGCCAACGGGCTGACCAGTCACCCGTTGACGAACTCAGGATCCTGTAGGCTGACAAGATGCAGTTCTCGATGCCGAAATAATACCACACATGCACTACGAAGCGTACAAAACAACCATATGGCAAGTAATTAAGAAGAACAATTTCAAGTTAGTAAGAAAAGGTAAGGAGTTTTAAAAACCTGGACAGCTCACACCCAAAACTCCAAAGACCTACTAAAGCCAATTTTTTTATCTCTCTAGCTGTTTGTTTAAAGTTCTGCATGCCAACATGCATATATCAAGGAGACAACCAGCGCAGGCCAGAAATGGGAGAATCCGGACCATGGTAGCTCGAGCCTGCCGTTAGCTTGTCCGCGTGCATCTACCTTAATTCATACATGAATATATGTAACATGCATATATGTACCTTGTATGGCTGGTAGACAGAAGTCGATCCCGTTCCTGAATTTCCTCACTCGCTTTGTCTTTAGACGCTTCCATGTGGCCACACTCGGAGCAAGAATCCTTGGATGTTCAGCCAGCTCGGATTTTGGTACGGTTCCCAAACTGCCTTGTCACAATGGACAACGCATGCAGGTCGCCTGTGTCAGCGCTTAGGGCTGATGACTTGCCGGGTCTATGTTAACGGCACGATGAGATTCCCGGGTTAGTTATGATGTGGACTCAGCTGCGTTTGCATTCAAATGATGCAGTTCAAGTGGATGACGACTTGTATACACCGTGGACCTGTGTAAAGCTGTATCGATACTGGCTGGGGTACGTCTACGAGCTGAAGCAGCGGGGCCGGTGCACGGTCGTCCTACGATCGCTGAATGGTTGGCTTCATTTTTCCTTAGAGCATCATCCAGGGTTGGCCGGCCCATCGTCTTTTGGGTGGAGTGGTTAAAACTGCTTCAATTGCTGTTGAGACGACGACGCGGGCGTGGAGCCATGGAGGCATGCCTTTGACGTCCGATAGAAAAGGCCATCTCAAGACGTAACTTGCAACATGGATATGCTGAAGAGCTGGGCGACCCTACACGGATGTAGTGCGTTGACCATTGGGCATCTTGGACCATGGAGGAAACACTGCAGTCGTTAATTGAGACATATAGTTTGTATGTCTTCCATGGCAATGTCCTTACACCTGTGGCTTGGGATTTGTGGCGCTTCCTGCGCATTTTCGCTGTGCACTTTTTGCGCGGTGCAGATGCTAGGGATCCACATTCGCTTGATGATGTGGATCGTGCTTGTCTCCCGGTATGCTAAGTTAGCGGAGCCGGAGCGTGAGGGCCCCGTGTGAATGTGGACGTATAATTTGCACTGCGTAGTGTGTCACGCAGCACGACACGAGGCTGCGTCATCATGGTTGGGAGTCTAGCTTTGCAAAGCGAGTTTTACGTGTCCAGAGCGGGCGATTGGGGTCATAGAGGCTGTCACTACCTAGGGCGAGGGTCTCTAATGCCCCTGAGGCCACGCTTGTGAATCATTGGCTTCTCGTTACGGGCAGTTGGATGCCCTAACTAGTGGAAACGGGGGCTGTCACCCCTTGCGCACGCTGCGCATGAATCTACTAGAGGCTCTTTCATGGACGATGCTGATGGTGATGTGTACTTCCTCTACGAGGGTCATCCAGTGTCTTTTGTGCAGGCGCAGGCGCACCCATGGCGGGAAGAGCGCGATGCTAGCTATTTTCGGCCTGCTTGCAGTTGAACCATGCCCGCATGCAGTCACCTTGGAGTTCGTGTTGTTGGTTGCGTAGTGGCCCACGAGTTCAAAGTTGCGTACGTGAACAGGAACACGTTTCACAGCAAGAGAAACTACAGGCACAGACACGTGTCAAGTACCATGCTAGCATTGACTATGAAGGTGGGGATGGCAATGCTGGTATTTTTTTTGCTGCGGTATAGAGGGCTTTCTGCTGCTCACCCACTATCAAAGAGACTGCTGCTCACCCACTATGTCGCCTCTTCAGAGTTTGTTCGTCTGGCCAAGGTCGGACGGTCCATTCCACCATTGGAACAGTAACAATATGGTACGTCATGTGGGGCGATGTACCTGTACTCAACATGTCCCAGAGCTACAACGGCCTTGTTGACAAGTGGGTTCGACTGTGATCGAGGCCTAATTGCGCGACGTGTGCATATCTTTTGCCATGACCAAGTTGGCCAGCTGGCAAGGCATAGTCCTCACCCAAACTATACCAGAGCAGGTAGCTAAGCTTGTGAATTGTATTATCCAAACAAGGAAAGCCCCTCCACGTTGGGGAGGGGTAAGTGTGTGCCCTTTTCAGGCTTTATTATGATGTTTTCTCTATAGTATAGGAATTTCCAGCACGTCCTTCTACTTATTCTTAACATCATTAATGCATTCCATCCTCTGGACAACCACACCTTGATGTTTTGCCCGGGGAATATAAGACAAAGTAAATGGGCAAATTATTCTTCAATGCATGGTGCTTTAATTTTTAGAGATATATGACGTTGCCGGCTCCACACCAACGTTCGATCAAGCTTCTAATTTTCGTTATTTCTGGTAATGTCATAATTTATAATGGCACCGTTGTTGTTATATGTTCCGCTAAAGTGTTGTAGTTGTCTCACGGCTTAACATGGCAGTTGGATAGGTGACTTGCGTAACGCAATGAAGTGGGTGCGGTGCAGCCCACCCATCAATGACATTGGGTTGACCTGAAACTTGTCCAGCAGCCAGCTTCTCGGTGTGCTGCAATGTGCCTACCAAGTTTCAGGCCAATTGAATGTCATTTGATATGGGCTGCCACTCCCAGGCTTTGGCTTGTTGAACACCCCCAACATAATTGCTCCGGCGTACCGCAATTAAGTGGGTGTGGTGCAGCCCACCATCAAATGACATCGGCTTGACCTGAAACTTGGAAGGTAGTTTTTGGGAGTGTGTTGCAGTGTGCCTACCAAGTTTCAGGCCAATTGAATGTCATTTGATATGGGCTGCCACTCCAGGCCGCTTTGGCTTGTTGAACACCCCAACATAGTTGCTCCTAGCTCGCGTACCGCAATGAAGTGAGTACAGCCCATCTCAAATGATATCCAATTGGCCCGAAACTTGGTAGGCACACTGCAACACTCCCAGAAACTACTTTCCAAGTTTCAGGTCAAGCCGATGTCATTTGATGGGTGGGAGCTGCACCACACCCACTCGGGGCTCCAACTTCGGTAAGTCCAGGGGGGAACGAGGGCAAATATGGGTAAATTGTTCTTTTCCATAGTTTGCCATGTGGGCAAAAATTTTCCCCGAAATTACGTGGTGGGTAAAAGAAATTACCCGTTTTTTTACCATGTGGTAAACTTTACCCCCTTTTTTTTATGGCATACGTGGCATACTAAGTGGATAAAAACGGGGTAAAATTTTCAGCTGTTTTTACCCTAAAATGCCCTGTACCTGTTGTTACTTTCGGGCAAAACTTTTACCCTGCGTTTGCCCTGGATTTACCCACTTTTTACCAAAATTGGAGCCCAGAGTGATGTAGTACGTACGGTAGCTGATAGCAATCAATTAACTTTCGAGCCATAAATCTTGTCTGAAATTTATGATTACGATGGCCTAGACACTCGGCCATGTCGCTCACTGCCTATACCCAGCCTTGCTGATAAGGCATCATACATTTACCTGTGATCGGACATAAATACACATCGGCCCAGCGGCCATTGTTGTTAACCCATGGGTTAATGTGTCCACGACGTGGAAGCTCCTATTCGGGCCAGGATGAAGAAAACTCTTGTGCGGGGACGAGTGCGGAGGTCCGGCGCATTACCCGCACTTGCAGTTTCAGCACCCAACAAAGCGCTGCGCCGACGAGGAGCATTGCGCGCCAGCTACGGCCTAGCGCCTGTGTCCATGTTTGGCGCGAGCTTTGGCGCGTAAATTAAAAACAGCTGTGACAGGTTTACCTAGATCAAAATTTCACAAGTTGGAGCGACGAGTCACGAGTCACGACCATGGAGGACATCGTTGATGTGATGCTACTAGCCAGACTCGAGCTCGCTGGCACTCAAGTTCGTGGCACCCTCTACATTTATTCCTCTTTACGCTTCTTGTAACTAGATGACTGGTTTACCGGTGTGTGCAACATCTGAATCGGCACGAGACGAAAGGCGAAATATGTTGTAATTAAGATCAGTTCCTGGAATAAATTGTAAGCTGCGCAGGGGCGGGTAGGTTTGCTACGTGCGACCGTCATCTTTTTGCTTTCAAATTCCTGTTCGCCTTTCGTGCTCGACGCGGGGGGGAGCCGGCTGTTGACATCCACTGCAAAACGAGCTCATGATTCGCAGATTTCATGGCCGCGCCGGCCCGTCCCGGCAGCATTTAATTTGCTGCTTGAACAGCAGAGGCAGGGTGTGCTGGTGGCCTTCTCCGATTTCCTAGCGGTTGGTCAACGGCATCGTTTGGATGTCTGCCTTAGGTGAGGCGTTGCGCCCACAAACCTTTATTTGGTTCCTGTTCAAGTGGCGCATAATAACATGAAGACTTGTTTCGCCTTGCTGAACAACCCCACTTGCCAGCCCGTACTCGTCATCACATTCTGCCGGCATAGCATGTGCGTTGAGAAGACGCAGCCTTATCGGCCCGTTCCCGATGTTCACATTATGAGCCGAAGTTATTACAGCCCCTGCGCCTAGTGTCACTGCAATGTGACTATGATCCTTTCCGCTTTTTGTGATCGTAACCCGCTTATCAGAATCAGGGGTGTTTCTTCGTTGAAGGGCATTGTGTGATGCATAAGTGTGCGGGGGTGCCTGCGGTCTGCCATCCAAAATGTCTTCTTGTTGTGACTTTCAACCCCCGTAACTAGAAAAAAAGTAACGCGGGTAATTATTAGAGAGCTTACTTACTACCTTATTTTCTAGATTCCAGTATTTTTGCTGGAGATTTTAGCGCCATGCCATGGGGCTTGGTGGCGCATGTGTGTAGAGAAAGGCAGTGGCCGGTTTAATAAGCCTGCAACCAGGGGATGCACTCGAGATGTTCGGCACAACCCGCTGTCTCGGTCGATAGCGTGCTGTTAACAAGCATCGACCTAAGAATCTGGAGCTGAGCTCCCGCCCTCCCTCCCTTCCTCTCCCTCCTCCTCCCTCCCTCCTCCCCCCTCCCTCTCCTCCCTCCCTCCCCCTCCCTCCTCCTCCCTCCTCCCTCCCTCCCTCCCTCCTCCTCCCTCCCTCCTCCCTCCTCCTCCTCCCTCCCTCCTCCCTCCCTCCTCCTCCTCCCTCCCTCCTCCCTCCCTCCCTCCCTCCCTCCCTCCCTCCCTCCTCCTCCCTCCCTCCTCCTCCCTCTCCCTCCCCCCTCTCCTCCCTCCCTCCCTCCCTCCTCCCTCCCTCCCTCCTCCCTCCCTCCCTCCCTCCCTCCTCCTCCCTCCCTCCCTCCTCCCTCCTCCTCCCTCCTCCTCCCCTCTCCTCCTCCCTCCCTCCCTCCTCTCTCCTCCCTCCCTCCTCTCCCCCCTCCTCCTCCTCCTCCCTCCTCCTCCCTCCCTCCCTCCCTCCCTCCCTCCCTCCTCCCCCTCCTCCCTCCTCCCTCCCTCCCTCCCTCCCTCCCTCCTCCTTCCTCCCTCCCTCCCTCCCTCCTCCCTCCCTCCCTCCCTCCTCCCTCCTCCCTCCCTCCCCCTCCCTCCCTCCCTCCTCCTCCTCCCTCCCTCCCTCCTCCCTCCTCCCTCCTCTCCCTCCCTCCCTCCCTCCTCCCTCCCTCCCTCCTCCCTCCCTCCCTCCTCCCTCCCTCCTCCCTCCCTCCTCCCTCCTCCCTCCCTCCTCCTCCCTCCCTCCTCCTCCCTCCCTCCCTCCCTCCCTCCCCCCTCCTCCCTCCCTCCCTCCCTCCCCCCCTCCTCCTCCCTCCTCCCTCCCTCCTCCTCCTCCCTCCTCCCCTCCCTCCCTCCCTCCCTCCCTCCCTCCTCCTCCCTCCTCCCTCCCTCCTCCCTCCTCCCTCCTCCTCCTCCCTCCCTCCCTCCCTCCCTCCTCCCTCCCTCCTCCTCCCTCCCTCCCTCCTCCCTCCCTCCCTCCTCCTCCTCCCTCCTCCCTCCTCCTCTCCCTCACCTCCCTCCCTCCTCCCTCCTCCCTCCTCCTCCCTCCCTCCTCCTCCTCTCCCTCCTCCCTCCTCCCTCCCTCCCCTCCTCCCTCCTCCCTCCCTCCTCCCTCCTCCTCCCTCCTCCTCCCTCCTCCCTCCCTTCCTCCCTCCCCCTCCCTCCCCCTCCTCCCTCACCACTCACTCACTCCCTCCTCCTCCCTCCTCCTCCCTCCCTCGCTCCTCCCAAGTTTTCTTTTTGCGTGTACATTTGCATGCAAAGTTAACAGAATAGGCAAAAAGAAGAAGCATGTTCGCCCATAGCTTGACATTCCTTGTATGCGTGCATGTGTGTGTGCACACGCATGTTAGTCATTTCTGGTTGATTTTTTGCCCTCCTTGCATGTCTGATTGTGTGGACACAGACAGCGGACATCTCAGCATTGGCCATCATCCGAGGTTCCAGTCCTGATTATTCATAGCCGGCGTTGACTAGGCATGCGGGCCGACACTGCTCAAATCCGTGAGAGTCCAGCAGTTGGTGGAGCTTGGAGCTATAAACTGAAAGAGCTAACTGACCAAACACCTGCCTTTATGTCGATCACGTTGCCCAGGCTTGTTAGCTATGGTGGCTTCATGTCATGTGTATTGTAGGTAGTAGTTTTCCATGTGCTAGCTAATGATATAGGTTTATGCATATATGGGATAGCTTAGGCATTACAGCACTTGAAACGATATTAGCGCACAGCGTTATAGTACTTCAATTAGCTCTGGCACCTTGTGGCCATCAGCTTGCGCCTTAATTAGCCGACGTCTTGAGCCCACTCACATTTGTAGCATAAGCTATGCGTCAGCCCTACCTATGGTATTGCACTGGTTGTATTGCACCACAGTGTTGCGCCCCGGCACCATGCGTGGAGAGAGCGCTCTGTGGCTGCCCACCTGCGGCAGTGAGAGAAGCTAGGGCGCCTCCTCCTTCTCACTGTGTATATAGGGTTGAAGGTTCCTTTACTCTGTATTGGCACCCACGTGACGCAGTCACGTGCTTATTAATTAATAGGTTATGCAGCTCTCCATGTTCTTATCCTCCATATTTGGCCTTACCGTGCTAACAGTCGGTGTGGGCTCCCCATGTTACCAATTTGGTAAGCATAGTGATTCGGGCCGTGGTACCTGCAACCCTGTCACTAGAAACTGAGTGGATAATGAAGCATGAGGTATGACTAATTGATTATTTGATTACGTGAGTATATTAATTAATGAATAAGTAAGCAAGTATTAATTAGTGTATGAAGTAATGAATGTCATACACGTACTACACGTAATGGATGAATGAATGTCACCTAGACTGCGTCACGGGTATGGAAAGGGGATGGGGCTACAGTTTTGAGTGGATATTGAATTGAATTGAATTGAATTGTAACATAACTCCGTTGGGTATATGTAGCACACAGCCTTGAGAGGGGGGCATATGGCTATCATACATCCTAAGCTACTTCTGCAAGGGTGGGGATGTAAAGGACCTTGCTCTAGGTGCACCAGGGCACTTGCATCCCATGATCTTCAAGCTATGCCCAGCGAAGGGGGAGCCTGTCATGGGGGGGAAGAGCAGCATAGCTATACAAAGAAGCTAGGGCATGGCGTCTCAGCAGAGAGTTACTCCCTGCATGGGCACAACATAACTAAATAAGCTAGGCATCATCTGGGGTGTGGCTCATCATAGGCACACATGTACACGATTAAGGATGAGTGGATATAACTCACAAAATTATTGGGACAGCACAACTGCCCTATTTTGATTAATTAATTAAACTTGATCGACATGATCAAGTTTAATTAAATGCGGTTATGATCGACATAACCGCATCAATCACGCATTAAATTAAATTATAACATGACTCCGTTGGGAGATCGTGTAGCATGTATTCCCTTGCTTGATGGATGGGGGTCCAGGCGAAGCCGCGAAACCTAACTAAGCTATCTCTAAACTAATCTATAAAATCCTAGCTACTCTACTCGATCAGCAAAGCGCCCCTGAAGTCCTCCTGGGGGGGGGGGCAATACGAATGCACATGAGCATAAATCTCTGTGATCAGTGGGTGGTGGGGTATGGGTTGTGGGGTACGGGTCGGCAACACAGATTCAAGTAGGGGCAACATTTTTAATTTGCACGTAGCCATGCACATGATGATTAATTAATTGATTCAGCTAGGTGTCATGTGTGCATGTTAGCACAGCATGCTCATGAGGTCACTAGCCAGCACATGTAATTATTGTTTTGTTTAGTTATCAAGACCAAATGTTATGTATGCTCTTGCTTGAACTTTTATGCAGAACAAGAAGAGGTGGAAGAGGATTGTCCAGGCTCACACGCCAGCCCCTGTGGGCAAGCCCCATCCCCCAAGAGGAAGGGGCACTTTGCTGAGTAGAGTAGCTAGGGTTTTCTAGATTAGATAAGCTTAGAGTTAGATTAGCTCGGTTTCGCGGCTTTGCCCACCTCCATCCATCCAGCAAGGAATATGTGCTACATGATATCCCAACGGAGTCATGTTATCAAGGAGACAACAAAATGTTATAATTTAATTTAATTTAATTATTTATGCTCGAGTGACGCATTCACTAAATTCACCTAGTTTCATCCCATGGCTGCTATGGTTGGGGGCGATCACCGCACATTCATTAACAGGCTTTACAAAGGGTACTAATTGGTTTTCAATTATTTATTTCACTTAGATTGCGTCACGCGGGCATAAGTCCTCAGTGGGACTTGGGAATAAAGGGGCCTACATGATGGCCACACATGAAGCATGTGCAACAAATACACTTGAGGGTGAGATGACAGGTGTACAATAATAGTCTTAGATGAGTGTAGAATAGTCTGAGCACAATGTAAACCCATAGCGATCATTTAGCGACCATGAGTGCGACCATGAGTGTGAGCCCACCCTGAATGCACCAATTCTTTAACAACAACTACGGTATAACAATTGTCCCGAAATGGCTAGCAATATCAAGCGAAGCTACCTGACCGGTCCCAAACAGGCCTGGGGGTCATTGACACACACAACTCGGCCGGGTCAATCCTGCACATGGCTACGGCCGGCATGTCGAACTTGTAACCAATTAGGCCTGAATTAAAGGCTCAGCCTAGCAATTACCTCACATGGACCACGGACCACCATTTCTAGGCGTGACATGTGGCAACAAAGTTGCATGCACATACTATAGAAGGCACATAAATGGTGTTCATCTCGTTGTATAATGGTCTACATTTTTGTATATACTGCCATCCTAGCATCACGGGCCGCATGTCCCAAAGCCAATCGCGAGATGTAGTAGCAATGTACACTATTTCAATCCACTAAAAGTATTACCTAACACACGTACGCACAAAGCATTACAACAAATGACACATCACTACATTATCACATGCGACACATTATGCTATATATGAAATCCTTCACTTTCACTCACGAGATATACAACCAAGTTGATATGCAGAAAGCCATATAGGAAAGGCACGCATTGTTGCAGCGTTCTGTTGCCTTTCCCGACAATTTCATAAGATGCTTTCTTGGAAATTTACAGCGACGTATGAGCAGGCAAGGCATGGTAAGCATAGAAGACGAGAGATGGAAGCAGGGTCGGCGCGGGTTGTGTGGGTGGGTGGGTGGGGTGGGGGGGAGGCATAAGGCAGGATGGTCGATCAGGAGGGGAGGGAGAAAGTGGGGCTGGTATGACCCAGCGCTTTCAGACGAGAAAACGCCCGTTCTCAGGTAAGCGTACATCCATAATGTCTTCCGTCATTCGTCGACCACGCCAACGGGTTTCAGGAGGGGAAAAAAGCTTAGCCTGCTTTTATTGTGACTAGTAAGACCAGGCTTGACAATACTCTTTAAGCTTACAGGTATGAATCCCAGGGACGTAAAAGGTTCGTCGTCTCAATTTACCTTCGGACCTTACGACCAATTATACCTTGGGCAAACATCCAAATGCCTTTTGTAAGACCGGCGCGACCCATGCAAGGAGTAATAGCGGTATTAGGACGAGACCATAGCAACACTAGCTAAAGGCCTAAATATTAGAACACACCCGGCACTCAAGTCTGCACTACGTTTCCGTGGCCATACTAATAAAGGGCGGGCTAGCTTGACTTCGCGTTCCCTAACACTGCACCCGGTAATTCCTTTTCTCAGAGAAATAATTCCTCAATGTGCTAGGTAGTCACAGTGAAGTGCCATTGTGTTGAAGTCCGTATGCCGGGCAGCATGCACGCCATCGGCCCTGTTTCCCGCGCTAATTCGTGTGCCGGCCCGGCGCGGCTTGTCTGGGCGCGTCGGATTTTAGTGCGGTATTGGCCCGGACCCCCGCACTCGCCCCCGCACAAGAGTTTTCTTCATCCTGGCCCGAATAGGAGCTTCCCACGACGTTTTGTCTGGCGATAAAATCCTGCAGTCGTCGTCACAGCAGCCCGCGGACTGGGTCGGTGTCAGCTGGCAGCATTGGGATACTGCTCTATCTAATGCCGATGGCATCGACTGGTACTTAACGCCGGCTTGCGGCCACCGCACGGCGCACCAGGGCCGCACATGTGTACTTTACGCGCGGGAGCAGGGCGGGAGACAGTTTTCCTTGAGCGTACGTGTGCCTACCCGCGAGGCTACACGATGTTACGCGTGTTGGCGAGATCAGTGACGGGGGTGTGAAAGAGCTAATTAGTGCCGCATACGTGCGTAGCAACACGCAGCGAATCCCACGTCGGCTAGCACCTCTCAACCATATATTGTGACCATAGTTCACAGAGCCTAATTCGGCTGAGTCGGCGTCTATGTGAACATCTGATAGTTGGGCATGTGTAGACACAATGCTGCAGAACTGAACGACTTTATGGGATTTTGCTGAACGATGAGCTGCTATCTCCAATTCTAGCACTGAGATATGTATCGCCACAAGGTACGATGTGGGCGGTAATTTGCATTCCGTAAATTTCGACTGGTTGGAGTTAGTTATCTGTAGAATTATGTTCACTCGGCGAGCCAAGAGAATTAGCCATGGATACATCTCCTGTATGCATTCGTGGGTGTTATCTAATGCCTTTTGCTGCTTATAATAATATACGCTTTTTATGGTTCCACTTGGGTACTTCGTTAACACGCTCCGTGTCGCAGTTGAGCGCGCTGAGCGCACAACACATCGGCTACTTCCGAGGCTTGCAAGCAATTCTGTGTTCTGGCCATCTAACCGCGGACGTCTGGGGACAGCAAGCAAACGGCAGAAGCGTATGGAGGGAATGGTGTTCGACAGGCGCGACACGAGGATTATTTGGTGGTTTCAAAGTAGGTTACACGGGGGCTGTGTGAACCCGATGCAGCGATACTGACCAGAAACTACTGTGGTGGTCTAGAAGCAGATGCTGGTGCGATCGGCCATCCGTCGTGCACGTAGCTTGGTAAAGCAGATAATCTACTGTGTTATACTTTTTGGTAGGTTTACGGTGCCCCGTGTGTTTAACATGTGGGACTGTGGCTAGTGTGCCTGTATGCGCTAGGTATCATTAGGATGCCCCTGGTGAAGCAGGTAGAGCTACAGCTCTTCTCTCAAACAAGCACGCTTGTACAGAATGGTCTTCTGCTCCAGTCGCTATCCTCCAATCTCCCCAACCCCTTCCTCCTCCTCCTCCCCCAAACCCAATCCCTCCCTCCTCCTCCCTCCTCTCCCCAAACCCAATCCCTTCCTCCCTCCCTCCCTCCCCCAAACCAATCCTTCCTTCCTCCCTTCCTCCCTGCCCCTTCCTTCCTTACCCCTTCCTGCAAATGTTTTTGGAAGCCCTCCACGTTGACGCTGCCCTGGACTGGGCGCAACACCAGGGGAGGCGCTACCATGCAACGACGTGTGTTTGGAAAATCCTGTGGTGATGGCTGCTTGTGAAGTACCAGAGTCCATCTCCCACCCACCCTCTCACCCACCCCCTGCCGCCAATTCCCGTACCCACTTACTCACTCGCCTGCCCATTCTCCTCACTGCCCCCTGGACTGCCCCTGGACTGCCCCTGGACTGACGAGGCTAGTTTTAAGTGGGGTGCGCATTTGCCAACACTCTCCCTTGCGCCGTGCCCGCTCCTCCGGTCAGGTGCGCGTTTATGTGAGAATCTCTCTCGCACCGCTTCTGATGTGTCAGCATCAGACGCTTCTGATGCTGACTCAAGAGGCGCGTCTGATGTTTGGGCGCCTCTTCTGATTTTTCATGTTCCTACTGGAAGCGCGGTGGGGCTTTGCGCGCGTTGGTTCCAACCCGGTTGCTTGTAAACTCACATGTTTGCCCCCCTGTGCTGGTTCTGTCGTCATCGCGCGGCGTCCGCATGGACCACTGTCGTTGCATCACATGAATCGTTGTCACTGCACGGCGCAGGCCAAGGACGCGGGGGAGGTTGCGGCGGAGCGGCGGCGGATGTGAGTGCCGTATTTAACGAATATGATTCGTCTTCATCTTGTGCCTCTATCTATCTTCCCGTGAACAAATTGCTCCTCCATCTTGTTCCTGTGATGTTCTGGTGACTTGCGGAAGTTTCCATCGTTTATACATATACACTGTACGACTACGGCTACGACTACGACTACGACTACGACTACGACTACGTACGGCTACGACTACGACTACGACTACCGACTACGACTACGACTACGACTACGACTACTACTGCGACTGCGACTACGACTACGACTACGACTACGACTACGACTACGACTACGACTAGACTACGACTACGACTACGACTACGACTACGACTACGACTCGACTACGACTACGACTACGACTACGACTACGACTACGACTACGACTACGACTACGACTACGACTACGACTACGACTACGACTACGACTACGACTACGACTACGACTACGACTACGACTACGACTACGACTACAACTACGACTACGACTACGACTATGTCTTTAGTGTAACTGTGTATCGTCTGAATTATTTTTAAATTATTAGTCCGAGACAACCAGCACCGGCTCCTGTTGTATACATTTGCCCATCACGGCTGCATCCCACGGGTTTGGGGGCTAACCCATGCAGTTTCGATGTACCCAGCCAAGCTCCCCGATGGGCATGCAGCCGTCACGCATGCCTGAAGATTTTGTTGTTCCTTGTTTTTGGCTGGCTGTCCTTTCTTGCTGAGATTCCAATGGTTCGTGCCTCACTTGTGTGCCACTCTGATTTCCATCATCCATCATTCTCAACAAATATACACATTGGGTATCGTTTATTATTATTAATGTTATTATTAATATTATTATTATCATTATTATGATTAATATTATTATTATTTCACTTCATTTCATTTGATTTCTTTGACTTGATTTTATTTATTTTCATGGTTATTGGGAGGGGGGGGGGGTCTATTTATGTGGTTTCAAACTGTTTCTGCACCAATAGCTTCACAAGGCGGCCACCATCAGTATGAGCCGTTATTCTCTGCTCCTGGTGCAGCACCCGCTGTACTACATTGCCAGGGAGATGCCGTCCAGTTTGTTGCCAGCACAATGCTAGGCCATACACGCGGTCACTCGTTCATGTGTATATTCATTCATCCGTTCCTTTCTTCTCCTCCCTCCCTCTCCCTCCCTCCCTCCCTCCTCCCTCCTCCCTCCTCCTCCTCCCTCCCTCCCTCTCCTCCTCTCCCTCCCTCCTCCCTCCCCTCTCCTCCCCTCTCCCCCTCCTCCTCCCTCCCCTCCCTCCCTCCCCTCCCTCCTCCCTCCCTCCCTCCTCCTCCTCCTCCCTCCTCCTCCTCCTCCCTCTCCCCCTCCCTCCCTCCCCCTCCTCCTCCTCCCTCCTCCTCCCTCCTCCCTCCTCCCTCCCTCTCTCCCCTCTCCCTCCTCCCTCCTCCCTCCTCCCTCCCTCCCTCCTCCTCCTCCCTCCTCCCT
>RPFO01001320.1:0-24824 GCA_009746045.1 Mesostigma viride
CCCCCCTCAAAGTCCAGCACCACGATGTCAGGCCGGTGGTTGGGGGAATTGAAGGCAGCGCCATCCGCATCCTCGGACCGGATGTTCGCGTGGGGGAAAACCAACCGAATCATGGCGAGCACCACCGCATTTGCATATATATATTGTCGCGGTCGGGCACCCAGCAAGGGGACCCCCTGGGACCCCTGTACTTTGCCGCCCCCCTCCAGGGTTGCCTCCAAGCGGTCCATGCTGCCCACCCGGCGGTCGCTATTCAGGCCTACTTGGATGATATCTACCTTCTGGGCCCTGTGCCGGACACCACCGCGGCTCTGCTGGCACTGCAGACCGCGGTGGCCGACATCAACCTCCAGTTGACCCTGGCCAAGTGCGCGGTGTACTCGCCCCAAGGTGATTGCTCCGGCTTCCCGCCCCAGCTCTTGGGCCGGGACGAGCGCCTCCCTGGGTTGGATGTCCTCGGCGTTCCGGTTGGCGACCCCGCGTTTGTCATCGATGCTCTGCGGGCCGCCCTCGAGGCACGCACTGAGGTACTGCCCTTGATTGCGCGCCTTCATGATTCGCAGACCAAGGGTCTGCTTCTGTGGTTTTGCGCTCACCCTCGCGTCGTTCACTGGCTCCGGGGCGCTCTTCCGGCTCAGGTCCGGCTGGCCGCCGAGGGCCACGACGAACGCATCCAGTCGGCCTTGGCGCAGCTGGTCCCGGGCCCCGACCTCCCGCCACATGCTACTCGCATTGCCTCCCTGCCTGCACGGATGGGTGGCTGTGGTCTGACTCGTGCCGCCCGGCTGGCCCCAGCAGCATTTTTGGGCTCCGTCGCTCAGTCGTGGGCGGAAAGCTGCCGGCTCCTGCCCCTTTTGGCAACGGCAGCGCCTGACCTCCTGGACCCCAGCAGCCCTTTGCCCTTCGTCACCGCCATCCAGGAGGCCTATGCTGAGATCCAGCAGGCCTGTTCTCCCGTCCGTTGCCGCTCAGGCGGTACAGCGCCACCTCCCTCGCGGCACTCCCTCGGTCGCCTCCGTTCAATCTCCCGCCGCATTCCCTGCTCGCGTCATCGATAAACACCAGAAAACCTACGCGGGTATTCTGCACACGGCTGATTGGATTGCTCTTTTCGCGGACCTCAACGCCCAGGGACGTGCGTGGCTGTTCTCGCTTTCCTTGCGGAGTGTGGGCTCGCGTACCTTCGTGCTCTTCCCATGGCCCCCCCATTCGCCTTGGCTCCCAGCCACTACTCGGTGGCGCTCCGGCACCAGCTATTTGCCCCGCAGCCTCTTGTTCCGGCCGGGCGGCCTTGTGGTAGCTGTGGGCAGCCGCTGGATCCCACGGGGACTCACTACCTTGCCTGCATGGGGGGCCAACAGAATCAGAATTGGTATTTGTATTTGCACACTGTCCTCCTGACGGTGGTGCTCGCCATGATTCGGTCGGTTTTCCCCCACGCGAACATCCGGTCCGAGGATGCGGATGGCGCTGCCTTCAATTCCCCCAACCACCGGCCTGACATCGTGGTGCTGGACTTTGAGGGGGGTGGCCGGCATCTGCTTATCGACGTTTCGGTGGCGCGGCCCTTGGCTCTTAGCCACGTGGCTGGGGCCTCCCTCACGGCAGGTTACACGGCGGACCGGGCGGAGCGGGCCAAGCTCCTGGCCTACGGCGACGTCGGGCACCATCGTGTGGTGCCCTTTGTCCTGGAGGAGTTTGGGGCCATGGGGCCCCTGACCTCCGCCTTCTTCAAGGAGTGTTGCCGGCTCCGGGAGGACCGGCTGGACCTGGAGGGCCAGCGGGCCCCATGGTCGGCGCGGACCTGGACGTCATATTGGCGTCAGCGCTTGTCGGTGGCGCTGACTCGGGCCATGGCTGACATCATGCTCCGCCGTACGCGGGCTGATTTTGCGGTGCAGCAGGGCTATTAGGTTCCTCCCGTTAGGAGTTTCCATTGGTCTTATCGTAGTATAGAGATTTGACATGGCTCTGTATATAGGTTTATAGCTGGGCGTTTGCTTTGGTTTGAGAGATTTCACTCTGCTGTAAGTAATTATATTATTAATATATATATATTTTAATTCCACTTGGTCCTAAATTTAGGACTTTTACTGGGAAAATGGACACTGCTATTCCGAAACAGTCCACGATCGGGAGTGTCGTTGTTGGGCCGGTTGTGGGTCGATCATCTACTGTATTATGCATCATGCATGCTCACGTTGTGCATCATCGTCCAACGGTGCACGACGGCGGGCATATAGGTGTTGGTGTTTTATTTACCTATCCTCTCTCGGTTAAGTGCAATGGCATAAAGTGACTCACGTCTACTTTCCGAGGGGCAACGCCCGCGGACTAGGATTTAACATGGATTCTGGTTCTGGTCGATAAAAGCTACATGTCAATATCCGGATGCAGAACGATGTGATATTTGTATGAGTATTCTGTTCCCGGAATACGAGTTCTGATTAGTTCAGCCGACCACCGTCCACGACATCCAGTCGTGGATCAGGTGTAGGTCTTTCGCAGCCGGCAGTCCGCCGGATGTAAAAATCTTGCTGGCACTGAGTCAGGTAGACACCGACCTCGGTCTGGCCGGCAGCGGCTTGGCCAGCCAGGGCGGCATAATATCCTGACCTGGCCTGGCCCCAAGGACATTCCTAAAAAGATGGGTAAGCATGTGCCATGACCGACCCACAGCTGACATTGCTGGCCGACCTATAGTGGTCCCAGCCCCGTTTGAACATCGCATTCACTCCCTCTCTCTTGCTTGGACTGCTATGCAGGACAAGAAGAGGTGTCCAGAAGACGATTGTCCAGGCTGGCAGGCTCACACGCCAGCCCCTGTGTGCAACGCCCCCCCCCCCCCAAGAGGAACTTGGGGCACTTTGCTGAGTAGAGTACTGAGTTAGAGTTTTTTATAGATAGATTAGCTTAGAGTTAGACTAGTTCGGTTTCGCGGCTTCGCCCACCTCCATGGCATCCAGCATGCAAGGGAATATGTGCTACATGATCTCCCAACGTGAGTCATGTTATAATTTAATTTAATAAACTTTAATCGGCATGGCCTGGGCGCAGCTCCACGAGCACCGTCGCTGGCGGAGCACTGAACCCCGCCCTGCCCCAGATGGTCAAGGGCAACCTCTTTTGAGGTCGTCATTCTGACGATTCTGACCTACAGCGCCGAGATTAATTAATTAATTAATTAAACTCGTGCTCCCGTTGGGGAGTCACGGAGCACCAGAGTGCTTTTAATCCCTGTGTGTGCACAACAGAAGAAAGGGCAGAGACCCCCTTTCTCCTTCATGCCAGAGGCATGCCACTGCTGCGATCGGACACGATAAACGATCTGGCAAATGCTGTGGGTGCAATAAGATCCATGTGAGCATATCATAACAAGGAGCGTGGGCAAGTAATCTGATCATAGCCAGGACGTAGCATGGCTGTACAAAGGCTAAGCTGAGGCTATATGGCTGGTTGTGTACCGTGCGTTAGCGGGGGCGCACGTGACTAGGTGTGATGGCTAGGCTAGGCAAACAGTCTTAGTAGGCATGGCTGCCATGGCGGCAGTGACTACCAATGGTTCAAGCCAGGGCTATTCTAGCCCTCAGTCAGGGAGCGACCATATCTTGTGGTTGATCATCAGGTCCCCGCCCATCCAGTATGTACACCTTGTTGGGCTTCTGGGGGTCCTGCTTGTGGCGGAGGTATTCAGGCCACAGGTCGCGGCGCTGCTGCTGCTGCGCGGGGGTCAGGTCGTCGTCCAGCGTCCGGCAGGTGAGGTCGATCGTGCAACCGCTTGCGATGAGAGAGGAACCGCTGCTTGTCCTCAGGGGAGGGGAAGGTGAGCAGGACTGGTGGGGGAGCCGCCTCGTCCCGTGAGTGGGGGAGGCGGTGGCACCCACGCAGTTCTACCTCACCTATACCACTGGCCCACGAGGGTAAGGAGCTGGTTCTTGAGCTCGTCGGCAAGGGAGGTTGATGTCTCACCTGGCTTCTGGGGAAACGACGCAGCACCACTCGGCACTCGCGGCGAGCGCGGTCGGTGGCCTCCCGTTGCTTGGCCTGGCGGTGGTCCTCCAGCTCCTGGAGCTTCGTGGCGATGGCGTCTGTGGTTGAGGCGGTCGCTGAGCGCAGCAGGTCCGCGTAGGAGAGCGGCGGGACTGCGGGAGGTCGCCAGCATCCTGCCGGGGTGTCTGGGATGCGATGGTGGCCGTCTGCTCCGCTATCTTTGGCACCTGTGTTGCCAGGGCCTCGGTGTGGGCGGTGATGGCTGCAAGCTTCTTCATGAGCACCGCGCCGCACTTGCCCTCCTGGTTAAGGTGAGAGACAAGTGCAGCGTGCGTCTCAGATGCCTGCGCCCCGGTGTGCAGCACCGTGTCAAGCTCAGAGGTTCGGGAGCTTGTGGACTAGCTTGCCGTTTCCACATTGGAGACCCGGGCCTCCACCGTGTTGAGCGTGGTGTGTAGCGATCGCTCGATGTTAGCTGCTCGGCCAGCGGCCAGGTCACATGCTCCTCCAACACTGCGCGGAGGTCATCCTTGCAGAGGGAGGGAGCCGATACGGCCTGCTGCACGAGGGCTGGGGTGTAGAGCGTTCCGGTGATGTCGCCGAGGCCGATCTAGAATTGGCTAGTCAAGATAATCAGGCGTTGGTGTACTTCGTCAAAAGCATAGAGCCAAGACATGTCTCCATTGTAGTCGATAGCCGCCCCCTTCTGGGGCATGAAGAGCTTCCGTTCCTGTTCGAGGAACTGGAGAATCTCGGTGCATTCCTGCGGGGACAATTCTTACCACTCGATGAAGGAGAAGCGGCGAGAGTCGCAGGGGAGGAAATGGCTCCATTTGCGATTGTGGCAAGGTTTCTTGGGCTCAGGCGAGGCGCTTGGCAATCATGCAGCTTGGCGGGTAAGCCAGGCGGCTGGGCAATGGCGAGGGCGAGAGGGTTGGGCTGGGCGCTGGGAAGCTGTGCCAGCTCCTTTTGCAGCCCTGGTTTGGCTTTCGGAGTCGTCATAGCTGCTTGTCACGGGCGTAACTTTGTCTATATTTCGCATAGCATAGTCACTCGAATGCCCAATGTGCCGAGATGTGGACGCTGACGCAGGAGCTGGAGAAACGACTCGATGGCACCGTCACCAAGATGCTGCGCAAGGCACTTATTATCAGCCCCTTTGGTTTGTGCACTAGGACCTAGATAGCTTACACCATCAATTCCATCCCATGTTCCCCTCCCACTGAGGACTTTTGCTCACGTGACGCAGTCACGTGTCTAGTATTAATTAATTAATAATTGGTTTGTGCACACATTGACAATGAGGATTTGTAAGCTGATTTACGGTATGTTTCCCACATTCTTAGGCACAGGCGCCTGGGCCTAGCTGGGCACCCGGCCCGCACAGATCAGGTAGACACCTCAGACAGACTAGGTGGCACCAAGCCCGCACAGCTCCCGGGCCCGCTCAGCTCACGTCAGTGGCATGCCCCAGGCTGCGCGCGCCGGCCGTGCCGCCCTCCCTGGACTTTCCGCGATGGGCTAGGC
Source organism: Mesostigma viride (assembly GCA_009746045.1). NCBI lineage: Eukaryota > Viridiplantae > Streptophyta > Mesostigmatophyceae > Mesostigmatales > Mesostigmataceae > Mesostigma > Mesostigma viride. Next base: position 5,518 of record RPFO01001320.1, read on the forward strand.
ATTGACATGTGCTACCCTCGACGGGGCGGGCTCACGCCCGGGTAACCTATTGGTTTGTCTGTAATATGGCGGCAGATGACGCGAATAGATAGGTGGCATACAGTAATGACGGACACCACCTCCCAGTCGGTGGGGCCTCTGCGCGTGTGACCAAGTTTGGCATGCATAGCGATACCGTCGGCCCGTGGTGCCCGCAGCCCTGTAGCTAGGATCAAACTAGATATGGCTACATCCATCCACCCCATCCCATATTAATTTCCCTGAGGACTTGTGCCCACGTGACACAGTTACGTGTAAATGAATTGATTGATTAATTAATTAAGTAATCATTCTCAGTACTGGTCCTACCTACGATCTCAACCTGTCTCAACAAGCAACGTTTAGTCATGATTAGCAACGCAGTTGTCAAATTTGACCGCACTGCACATATTTCCTATTCTGTTAATGGCACATCTGTTAATGGCTTACAATGACCATTAAAAGCAAGAAGCTGTAGACTTACAAGCATGATGGGAGAGCTGGGCAGCAGTGTTGGATTGGCAGGCCCGAGCACATGCACATCACGTGCTATTACATAGGCACAAAGCGAGCCCGCACACTCAGCCACAAGCCCTCAGCGCTCAAAATTCCCGTAACGATCCAGTTAGGCACAGGCCTGGCAGGATTAGAATCTACACAATAGTGATATCTGGTCTAACCTGCCTGTCTACTTGCCACGCTAAACTCATGACAATAGCAATCACAACAACAAAATTCTATCAATGTGTCCTCCTGACACGTGCATACACAACCTGGCTTTGTTTGCACGTTAAAAGTGCCAAAAACCAAGATACAAGCAGGACCCCCTGCATATGTAGCAGGCGCCCCTGCCAAAAATAGCATGTTACAGGATAGCAAAGGAAAACTGTAAGTAACGACCAAGAAAGCCCTGGTGATTCTACATAAAAGACAGGCCACCGTTGAGCAGCTTGCGGCGGTGACCAATCTCCATATTATAGCAGTACAGAAACAGTGCCACGCCGGACGCTGCCTTGCAATCAATCCATACAAGAACAATTATCCATGGCTCCTTTGAAGCTCCCCCCTGGGAGAGCACCCGCGCACGGGGCGCCGTGGATCAGCGCACGTCCCAAAACGAGATGCCGACGGCCTCCTCGTCCGAAGGGGCATTGGTGGCCTTGCCCTGTTGGGGCGGGCCACCTGGATAAGTACCCCCCACAGCCCCCCCACCCCCCGCCCCTGGGCCGCCTCCCTCCTGGGCGTCCGCAGGCAGAGACCCTGGCTCCCCGAAACTGTACGCCCTCATCATCAGCGCCTCGTCATCGCTCGATCCAGCGTCGTCGAGGTCCCTGGGACCCACCTGGACGTCCTCCCTGCCTGCTGGCACGCCCACATCGTTTGCACCGGCCGCGAGCTTGTTACGCGCTGCCTGTGCCAGCATGCCATCTGGTGCTGCCGCGCCAGCCCCCACTGCTGTTAAAGCTGTCGTACGTACAAGGCGCGCCGCCTGCGGGTTGGACCCTTGCGCACCGTCTGCCGACGCGTCCGCGGCCATGCTGGCGCCCGCACCCAGCCTCGCGGGGTGGTCCGCTCCCACCGTGCTCGCTCCGCGGGTCATCCGCCCCGTGCCCACTGGGTGGTCCCCTCCCGAGTTCACCTGCCTCGATGGGGGATCTGCTCCGCTGTTGTTCAGCCTCGCGTGGAGGTTCTCCGGCGCCAGCTTGCTGGGGTGGTCGCGGGACCTGCGACGGCCCTCGTCCTCAGGCGGCCCCTGAGCCTGCGCCGGAACGGTTGCGGGAGGGACACCTGGCACCGGGAAGGGCGCGGGCGGCTTGTCGGCAAACCCTGGCGCCAGCAAAGAGATTGCCAGTGCCACAGGATCCGCGCTGGCGGGTGGATTTCCTCCCTGGGACGCCAGGGGGGAGGGCATGGAGACCCGCGGCTTGAACGTGCCGCCGCGGCTGTCGTAGGCGGCGTACCCATCGGGTTCGATGGCGTAGGCCCCTGGTGGGACGATACTAGTACCCCCTGGATGCTTAGGTCCCTGGGATGCATCCACGTCAGCTCCCTGGGTCGCCGCGGCGGGGCCGGCCTCCCTGGGGTTTTTATTAGAATGCACGCTGTCTGGATCCTGGGGAGGTCCGGGCCATCCCACAGAGAACGGGACCGATGTGCTGGCGCCACCTGCGAATGTGTTGGCGGACAGCGGGCTGGCCACGGGGCTGGAGACGCTCGCATTCGAGCTGTAGAAGCCAAGCTCCGCGGCAGCTGCGTTAAAGCCCTGTGGGTCATCCCCATCGCCGTGCATCAGACCAGCAGAGGTTGGGGGTAAGCCAGACGCTGGGGTGGTGGCCGCAGGGGGTGTCACCGGGGGCTGAGGGATGGTGATGGGCAGGGAGGATGGGATAGTACCAAATTAATTGTCGATGGCCCAGGGGCGGAATACCCCTGCGGCTTGGTGGTGCTGCTGGTCTGACCCCGCAGCTGGTCCAGGCTTCCCCCGACCGACCGTGAGCGGACACTTGGCAGCACGCTGTGTGGCGCGATGGTGACCACGGCGTCCGCCGCCGATGCGCCGCTACCAGCTGGCGCGCCCGACGACGTGGGTTGTAATACTGGCACCGAGCTGTTCCGTTGCATTCCCGCCTGGCTGCTCCGTTGCAAGTTTGGTGGCGCGTTCCGGGAGCCGTCCAGTGAGCCGTTGTTGTGGGGGTTGCCCAGCAGGCTGCCAGAGGTCCCGTCCGAGTGGGCCGAATCGCGCAGGAAGCAGTCGCCGACTGCTGTCCCCTCGATCGCCTGCGCCATAAATAGCTCGCTGGCCCGCGAGAAGTATTCCTGGGCAGCCTCCAGGGTGAGTTTAGGCGACCGCCCCGCCACCCCCAGCGGTGACCCGGCCACCCTCGGCGCCGACGGCTGCGGCTGCGGCTCGCTCGCCATGGGGGTGGTGGCCTCGGGGGTGCCCAGGGAGCGGGCCATGGGCTCCGACCATCCGGACTTGGCCAGGCACTGCCGCCAGTCTACAGGGGACGAGGTTCCTGGGGCACCCCCTGCGCGCTGCTGGTCTCGGGGGGATGATTCGAACCCCCGCAAAGCGTCCGCAGGGAGAGAGGTTCTCCGAGGCGCCGTCGCGCCGTTGCCTGACAGGCCGTCCTGATGGTAGGATAATGACGAGGATACCCTGTTCCCCTTCGCAGGCGCGATGACTGCCGCCGCAGAGGCCCTCCGGCTGCTCCTCGACGAGGAGGTCCCGTCCGAGAGGTCTCCCTGGCCATGGCCCAGGGACATTGCGTGACGCAACTCGCCCAGGGTCTTCGCGTCCGATGCAGACATCTCCACCTCTGATGCTGGCACTCCCCCCGCTCCCGCCCCTCTCTCGTGCGTGCTCTCGTCCGATGAAAGATGAGGGTCCATGGTGGACGATGTTCGACAGGCACCCGTGCGGAATGGCAGCGGCACCTTTTTGGCCGAACGTGACCGCCGGTACCTGGGCACGGTGACAAACGTGAAGGAGGACCCTGAAGGTGCGGGCTTCAAGGTTGATTTGTCCTTGTTGTCCCCCTCCCTGCTCGACTCCTCCTTTCTCCCGCGCCCTGTTTCCCTGTCCTTGTCCTTGCCTTGGCTCGAACCTTCCTTCTCCTGAAGGCGGCCTACATCTTCGCTCACGCCGCGGGACAAGCGCCCGTCCCTGTGCATGGACGAGGGCAACGACGCAGCGGAAAACCCGGGAGAGCCGCTCTTCCGGGCGCTGGGCCTCCAGGCCGTCCTCTTGAAGGGGAGCGAGTGGGAGAGCCGTCGGATGAGTCGCCCGCTGGTCCCGGAGGGTAGTGACATGAACGCGCCACGCTCCAGGGGAGCCGAGCTCATGTCCTCGCGAGGCAGTGCGTGGGCGAGGGGCATGGTCGCTAAGGACAGGGAGGACGCGTTCGAGGACGCGTTTGACGCTGACCGCTGCAGCTTGCTCGCCTTGCGTTGCCGGTCGAATTGCATGTCGAGACGGCGGAGCGCCAATGCCGTGATCCCCCTCGGAGGCCCCTGCTTGCCCTTGCGGACTGCTCCAGGGGCGACACGTGCGTGGTTGGATGACCCGGCGGGCTTGGCCCCCAGGGGGTGGGTCGGGACAGGGACACAGCGCGGGTGGATGAGGATCTCGACTGGTCGGAGGATTCTGACACGTCCATGGAGGGCTTGGGCGGGGCGAGGCTGGAACCAAGCCTGGGGGGTAGCCCGATCAGCTGCACTCCGCCCGAGTAGCTGTGGACGCGGGCGCCGGGGGTCAGCTGCGAGGACGGCATGGGCACGGCGGCAATGGAATCCGTAACCGACATGGGCGAAGACCCCTCGCCACTACCGCCCGAGGACGGGAGGGATGACTGGAACAGCGTCGCCGCTAACACGTTGCCCAACCGGCCGATGGAGGGGCCGACCGTCCCGTAGCTCTCCCCCGCCGAGGACGCGTAGGACGACATGGTTTCCAGCGTCGCGGCGAGGGCAGTGCTGTCGCAGCTCTGAATGCCGTCGTACACGTCCGCGCCGGCCGCGTCCGTGCCGGGCTGCTGCGGGGACTTGTTGCCAGGGGATTTGTTATTCGTGTTAATGATATTCGTACTAATGTCACTAGTACTATTGTCATTGCTATTATTGGTGTTGTTCGAGTCCCTTCGCTTCCGCAGCCGCTCGACCAGCGCGCTGATCTTAAGCCGTTCTCGTTCCCTCGCGGCCGCCAGTGGCTCGCGCTTCTGTGCCATGTCAGTCCCATTTCCTCCCCCCTTGCCCTCCCTGTTGATGTCATCGTCCAGGAGCCACCGCAACGACAGGCTCCGCCGGTCGCCCCACTGGCTGGCATGGCCCTGCCGCTCACTCGCGCCAAGGAGCACGCCGACCCGGTCCGAGGATTGGCTAAAAAAATCCTCCTCCGCACCCTCGCCCCCTTCCTGGCTGCCATTCGTCCAGCTGCCCAAGCTCCGCCGCCGCTGGTGGTGGCCCCTCGAGCTGCCCTCCTCACCCCCCAGGTCCCAGCGGCGCTCCAGGGACCCCTGCCAGTCCAAGCTGGCGTCGAGACCTGGGCTGGACCAGCGCCGAGGATGGATGCCACTGCTGCGCGCCGCGCTGCCCAGACGGCTGAGCGCCGGGTCGCTGCCGCCGTGACTTGAGACGCTGCCCCCCAGGCCCCGCTGGCGTCCAGAGGGGAGGGTGACCCTTGTCTTGCGCCGGAACGGGAGTCACCTCGAAGCGACCCGCTCTCTGCTTGGTTGAGCGTCGGGTCGCCTCTGCTGTGCCTTGAGGAGGACTGTCGGGAAGTCGCGCTGTCCCTTGAAGAGGACCGTCGGGAAGCCCTGCTGTCCTTCCTGGCAATCGCCACGGGCCCACACCCTGCAGGGTCAACCCCCTCGGCTTCCTTAGGCGACATCATCGCTAGGGGGTACGTCTGGGGGGACCCTGTGGCCCTCTCGCCGTCGATGGCCAGGTGACGGCCGAGGAGGCGCCGCTTGCTGGTCGTCGACGCATGGCCGGAGATGTCGGCCTTGACGAGGCTGTCATGGAGGGAGGACATCTGTCTGGTCGAGTGTCGCAGGTAGTAGCGCCCGGCTGCGTGGTTTCACGGGTGGGGGGGGGTATTTGGGGTGGGGGGGGAGGGGGGTATTTGGCCGGGGGGGGGGGCAGATAGGGGGGCAGTACAGGTTGAGGACAGGGAAGAGACCGGAGATTCCTAGAAGCGTACAACATGTTCTTGTGTACTCAAGCCGTACCCGAGAAACAAGTAAAATCTACGGTAGAAAACCATTCTAAGTTTAGGGTGCAAGCGGTGGGGCAGCACATGGAGTAGGTCAGCACATTTATTGGGAAGGGGACGAGTGCAGTGCCGAGGACGATGCCGCACGCCAGCCTGTTTACTATACATGGGTGTACTGAATTTAGTATACTATCTACATGTGTACTGTATTTATTAATTTCATTATTATTTGTTTTATTTATTTAGTATACTATGTATAGGTGCGCTGTATTTACTCCACTATATATACTACTAGGTATACAATATTAGTACACTAGTGTGTCAGTAGACTCACTAAGCCACACCAGCACCACAAGCACGGCGCCGATGACAATGCCGGACGCCAGCAGTACGGCGATCGCAGTATCTGGCGCCAGCTTGCCGATGATCACACAGTGGTCCTCTTCCGCTGGTCCAGGGGGGCTGGCGGCTGGCGGTGCGGTCAAAACCGGCGCCGCCATGTACGCGTTCACTGTGTTTACAACGACCAGGCCCGCACTGGATTCGTCCACGCGCACCCAGGCAAGGGGGGTGCCTTCGAAGAGGCTCGCCGGGCGGTCCCTGGCAGGGTGGGGTGGCATCCATGGATGCATGGTATGAAGGATGGCGTTTCGTCAAGGACGGTACGTCATACGAATTCGTTATGTTATCAACATTGTGAAGCCATCAAGGATGCGTGGCATTCCAGGGGTGAAGAGCCCGCATGCTCGTACGAACCAACACGAGATTCGAGCAAAACAAAGACCGACAATGCAGTTCATTCCGGCAAATAAGAAACTGCGACATTTACTTGACATACTCCAGCGGGGAAAGGGCAACTTGACTGTGAGTACCGCGTGGTACAGGCAGCAGAAAGGTGAAAGAATGAAGGATTAAAAATATAGTGAAGAATAAAAAGAAGAATGGGTATGGTGACCCTGGACCATCACATAATAAAATACGTAATACCGCTAGCAGAAGTACGCTGGCCAAGAATCCACCAGCTTCTACGCCTCTCAAGGTACAGCTATTAATCGAATAAGAAAACCACAGGACTGCGTCATGTGAGGACCAATGAAGGAACCTTGAACCCCTATACACAACGAGGAGGGAGGCGCCCTCTCACTAGCTCGCACTAAAGCTTCTCTCAGAGCCACAAGCGGGCAGGCCACAGCGAAGCAACGGCGTGGAAGTAAAACTTTGAGAAGACATCTACTCGATCCTACGCCCTTTTTAGCTTCCCGAACGCCCCCCAAGGGGTCCTCCGACACTGATTGTTAGCCCCCAAGCAGGCCCCAAGCAGGCTTCTCCATACTTGAGCGAGAGGCCCCGCCAACCCCCCGGCTTTATGCTCACGTACGTGACGCAGACTACGTGCAAACTAATTACCCGCCCGGCGTAACCCCGGATAGCCCTTGCGATATTTGCTTATTACAATATTTGTGTGCCAGGCTTTATGTACAGTGGAGCCTAAGCCACACTGGTCATCCAACTCAGTGTACAAGTCATCATCAAGTTGGCTTTGTCACCATGCTAGGGCCCAGCACTTGTCCCATGCTAGAACCTTGAACTTTCCCCTGCAGCAGCGAGGGTGGGTGGGTGGGAGCTGCAAAGAGACCTTGCTCCCTAGTCCCCGGCACCACTCTAAGCACATGGCTTGTCACAGTGCCGACAGGCACGCCGCGCCTGTAGGTGCGTGCACCTTGGTGGTTCGGGTCACTACAAACTTTTGACGCTACGGCACCACCGTGAGTTAGAAACTCAGCTAGGCGACGGATGCAAGAGCTGCTAGTCGGCACAACGTTTCTGCGCCACAATTGAGGTGCAGTACCCAGGTGGCGGGCGCTAGAGCTAGCTACGCTGCCTATGGCAGGTTGGTCCCCTTGGGCCCGTATTGCATTTAACTATAACCGGAGCAAAAGCTCATCAATTACTTGCCGCGTAGCTCTTATCCCTAGTTGCAGCAGAGTCTTTATTTAGGTCTGATCCCATCAAGGCTTACTTCCCGCCTAGATCTTATTCCCATTAGTAAGTGCCCGTCAACAAATGCAGCCAGCTGTTATTCCTAGTAAGTGTCCGTCAACAAATGCAGCCAGCTGTTATTCCTAGTAAGTGTCCGTCAACAAATCCAGCCAGCTGTTATTCCTAGTAAGTGTCCGTCAACAAATTCAGCCAGCTGTTATTCCTAGTAAGTGTCCGTCAACAAATCCAGCCAGCTCTTATTCCTAGAAAGTGTCCGTCAACAAATTCTGCCAGCTGTTATTCCTAGTAAGTGTCCGTCAACAAATCCAGTCAGCCAACGGTTCAATGATGTGGTACCACCACTCAGCGGTGCTGCTGGATGGTCTACAACTCCTTAACCAGACGCATGCAGGGCAGGGGGCGGCTTTTTGTAACTGCATCAGGGACCCCGGTCCGGAAATGCCTCTGGCAGTCAAAAGTCCCTCAAGGCTTAATAACCGACAACCACCCATGGCCTATCTAATTGAAACAAGCCTATAAAGGCCAGAACAGGGGTTGCCCTGCGCGCCGGTAGATGCCAGTAGCTACAAGTTTTTTGCCACCGCCGATCTAGCCACAGCTCTCCCTCCCCCTTCCCCCACCCCAATTTCCCCCTCAGATGATCCTTGTTCAGTCGTATAAAACGTCACCCCCCCTCACCTGATCCTTGTCTGGAACTCACTTGTCTGCTCTGCTCTACAACACTAAACGGCATTATAGCAGCGCGCTATATTTAACCACACTCTCCCCCCCCTCTCACCTGATCCTTGTCTGGAACTCCGTGGCCGCGCGCTCGAGCGCCGCGCTGGTCTGCCCCTGGATGCACATCTGGGTGAGCGTGCTGACCTCGGCGGCGCGCGTGCTGGAGCGCACGTGGTGGACCGCCACGCTGGCGTCCGACACGCGCGCGCTGCCCACGCCCAGCGCGGCGCCCCGCAACGCGCCGCGGAACAGCTCCTGCGCAGTGACGGTAGTTAATATAGAACAATGCATACAGTAGTATTGCGTGGGTAGTTAATATAGAACAATGCATACAGTAGTATTGCGTGGGTAAGTGTCTCGATTAGAGCATGAACAATGTGCTGCGGAACAGCTCCTGGGCGCGCACACACAACGAGCATTCGTGTAGGGCGGGTACATGCTTATCAACTCATCCCCCTCCCCTCATCACAGGAAAGTAAGCCTTGTGCGATGGCAGACGCCTGCCAGATTGCAAGTGGTGCTTGAACAGGGCAGGTGACAGCGCTTAGCAGTCGGCCTCCTGAAACGTTTCCACCCGTGAGAACCCGCCAGCTTCGGAAGCCCTGACCCCTGGCCCCCCCACCGGAGCGTGCCCCCTGCCCCCACCATCGGAGCAACTGCCGTGGGTGCATATGCCAGCAACACACACACACACGCAACCGCGACACTAGCGGCGCATCGAAGCAACCATCAGAAAACGTGTCCACTGGCCAGCCCCCGCGCGAGTGCAGATGCTGGCAACGCACACTGTACCACACTTGACAAGGCTTCATGAGGGCGGCCCGTTTCCCAAGAGGGGGTAATTCTGCCTAACTTGAGAGGCAGGTACCCACCAAAAACTGCGTCCACTGGCCAGACTCCAGGAACAGTGCGCGGGAGGTGGGCGCCGACATCCCCACCATGCTCCAGATGGTCAGGCACGCGGTGCCGGAGGATGTCGGCAAGGAGGTCAATCCGCCGCCGCCGCCGTCATCAGGCACACGCTCGCAAGCGCCCGTGTCAGGGCTGCACGCGTACCCGGCGCGACAGCTGGCGGGGGTGCACAACCGCTGCACAGTGGGTCGATAGGGGCCAGAGGGCGGTGCAAGCGAGAGGGTCAGAGGAGGCGTGACATCAACACACGGTCGGCCGACCACTGTAAGAGGCACACGTATTCCACACGATAATAGACGCATGCCACACGTGCCAACCGCTATAGAAAGCATGCACCGAGAAAACCCCATGGATGGCATGGGGGACCATGAGGCGAAGGGTCAGGAGCACCGGCAAGCAAGAAGAGTGTTGTGTGGAGAGATGAAAGACGGTTAAGTTGTGCTCGCCCAAGTTGGGCAATCGTTTGGGATGCCTTAGAGTGAGGAGAGAGGGAAGAATTGTGCACACCAGATAAAGAATGGTAGGCTGATAGCCATGCTGAATTGTGCACGGGGGAAGGTCACTAGATAGATGCACAGACGAAATCAAACGAATCATCCAAGGAGGGATGCTGGTAATAAGGAATACGACATTGGCGGTATGCTGCCTCTACTACTTTTGTGTCGTCTCCCTGCTAGCCCTATCTAGCGAGCATTACCACTTTTCATTTGTCAAAATAGTGGGTTGCACGCTGAAAATGGGGACATCCCAAACTGTCAGCCGTGGTTGCTTCGATGGCCCAGTGTAACAACCAGAGGTTCTTGGCTTAAATGTTCAAACCATGTGGCATCAGGCAAAGTGGACACTATGGACTTGATTTAAAAATGGGCAGTGATCGGAATGGGCAGTTATCGGAATGGGCAGGGGCCTCCTTGCCTGTGGCCATTGAATGAATGTGACGTGATGGATTTTCAGTAAGTATGATGCAAACGAAAATTTTACTATGTTCATCACACCTTCTGATTCCTGCTCATAAAGCCAAGCACAACAACAAGTTGAATTAGGCTACTACGGCTTCGCAAGGCAGCCTACCTTTCCAATCGAGGCTTCATCCATTGGCTATGACAGACATGATGAAGAGTTTGACATGGTGGGGTTGATGAAGAGAGAAAGCCTCTTTGATCCTCATCGAACAGCAGTACCACGGTGCTATGATTACTGCCAAACGGACACAGATAAACCCAAGGGGTCGCCTACGGTCTTTGTAAGCATACTCGCATACCCCTGCAACCCATGACTCTTATATTTGGCAACAGTTGAGGCCTCTCAGCCCTAGCTCGGGACAGCTATGTAAATATCTTGACTTATTGACAAGGAGGCCAGCACCCAATCCTTTATCCCAGGACGGGGCTTACATTATCCATGCCTGCATGAAAAGCTTTCCAGGTCCTCAAAGCACAAATCTGCACAGTGTCCAAGGCCTAGCCGTGAGGCATACCTGGCTGCAACTTGGGCCAGCAAAACCGGGGAGGCAGTAGCACGTCTCGTTGAAGCACTCGCCTGGCCAACAGAGGACGAGAGAGAGGCAGATGCACGATGTTTCATAAAGAAGACTAGGCAGCTTGTGGGGAGGTGAGCGTGGGCAGTCCACCTTGGGCCACATGCCTGGCTGCCCACGATCGCGGATACGGTAAGCCAAGGATAAGGTCACAATGTTGACTAATGAGTCACGCAGTCCCGTTGGGAGCCGTGGAGCGCATGTACGTGCTGTCCATCCCTGCTTGTTGCACAACAAAAAGGGGCAGGGACTCCCGTCTTCCCTCATGCAAGCCACTCTACGGCATGGGGACCAACATGGTCTGGTCTAATTGGGGCAATTGCCTGGCCATAAGAGAGAGGAGTGACGCAGGGCCAAATCCGCAATCAAAGATAAAATCATTGAGCACAGTGCGACCGTGGAGGCTTCGTAACAGACGCAGGTCGCGTTGGGGCGACGGCAACGCCACTGAGCAGGGAGAATTAAAACAGTGTGTGTGCATAGGGGTGGTTCATGGGATCCCAGCACACCCCTACTTTGAATGCGTACTTCTTCAAATCTTCGAATCTTTCTCCTCGTGCTTGATTTACCAAGCACATTAATAGATTAAGTACAGAGTGATGTGAAGGAGTCAGGTATGTGGACAGTGTTTCTGCTAACGGTCCAAATCCGAATGTCCATAGGCCGCCGGGCCGTCCGGACGCATTTGTCCGGAGGCTGTGCGGCCGTCCGGACACGTCCGGTAGGTGTCCAGGGGGGGCCGCCACTGATTACGCCGAATTTCGCAGCCGGCAGGCAGCAAACTGGGCCGCTGGCTGCCACCGCGCGGCGTGGCGCCGGGTCCTACGTACGTATTCTAAGCAAGATTCCTCTGATGCCACTGATTGCGCCGAGGGATGCCGCTTGATACCTACGTTTGTCCCGTAGCGCATTGGCGAATGCTTGGTACTTTCCTTCTTGGTGCCAGTCCGTAGGCACACTGGCAATGTTTTTGTCAGGAGGCACTGGAAGTCTGGGACAGCCATGCCAATGTCATGCCGGCTCTCGCCCGTGCACGAAAAAAGGCTGCGAAAAATGGCAGCGACGCTGCTAAAGCAAGTCTGATTACGGTGATATACTGGGCTAACATTGTGCTAGAAAACGGATGGTAAATATTGGAACGTGCATGCTTCTGCAAGCATTTTCAGAAGCTTTTTAGCGACCGGAGGGCGGAGGTATACCTTATAGAACTGGGGAAGACCGGGGATGCCAGGCCGCACAAGAATTTAACCGGGAATGCAGATCTTGCTGAAAAGCGGGCTGATTGCAAGTTTGCTAACTGGATGCTGCCGCTGGTCAAAGCAACTCTCTGCCAGCATGCTAATGCAGCGACAGAAAAGGAGGCTGTTTCAAGCGATGTTAAAGCTGTCAATTCCACCCCTGCTGGCAGTCCGAGAAGTAGCTTTGGATTCTGATAAGGAGGAACGGGGGTTGCGGCGCTGCGGATGACGAAAACAGCATGGACCCGCTGTATTTGCAAGGAGGAATGCTTAGTTGTCGGTGGAAAAAGGGACACACGCAAAATGCAGGGGGTGACATTATAGGAAAGAGCCAGGGGCCGTAGGAGTGCGCTGGGCGAGTGGGCGTCAACGGCTAGGACGAGCGGCTTCAAAAAGCATTCACGAATGGATTCAGGGGGTTCAAGGAAAGGTTTTTGACGGAGACTGCTCATCTTTGTTATGAGTTTGCAGAATCTGTTGCCTTGCTATGCTGTATACCCCCACTTTATTTGTTTTTAAACCATATCTATGTTACGTAATGTATGCACAGCTCCGCCCTGCCCACATTCCACAGTCAGATAGCCCGTTATCTTCCTCATTTTGTCTTGTTGGTGCTTGGTAGCTTGGCTGCGAATGGATGCATAATGCATAAACGTGTTTGGTACTTTTTGGCTGAGGCCTATATGCCTAGGGCCATCAGCTACCCTTCTTGCCTGGGTTTTGTCACAAGAGGCGCTGAACCAGTTTTGTAAGAATGCTAAAGGAAGCATCACAACCATGATAAAAATCCTATTGCCATTTTATTTTGCCCAGAAAAAATTCAACAGCGTCCGGGGGGGAAAGGCCCCCCCGGACCACCCCCGCCTCGGCCGCTTCCAGCCTCGTCTGGACCGTCCAAATCCCCCCCACCTTAGCAGAACACTGTGCATGGTGCATGGAGGCCCGGCGCACCCGTACTTGAGCCAGCCGCATGCTTGTTAACAACCACCGGTCATTGGCGCTTGAGCTGATATAATGAATGACAAGTGGTACTGAAGATTTGTATGCCTAGACATTCAGTAGTATTTAGTATTGAACTAAGCCTATGATTAGATAGAGCCTTGTGATTCGCCGCTGCTGCTTTCATAATGAGACATATTGAAGGGGGTATTGGCTAAAATTGATTAAATAGGACCAGAGGGCTCACAGTTGCCCTTGTAACACAAGAAGAAAACAAAGATCCACTGATTAGATAGATCCACTGATTAGATAGAGAGTTGACTTGCCTAGATAGAGAATGGACTTGATAGAGAATGGACTTGATAGAGAATGGACTTGATAGAGAAGGGACTTGACAGAGAGTGGACTTGATAGAGAGTGGACTTGATAGAGCATGGACTTGATAGAGCATGGACTTGATAGAGAGTGGACTTGGCTAGATAGAGAATAGACTTAGTAGAGCCTACCAGGCTCACCGTTTCCGTTGCAGTCGTCGGGGCAGGCGTTGAAGAGGCAGAAGCGCTCGTTGTCGGGGCACGGGCCGATGGTGGCCACCGAAAACTCGCCACCTGTCGCCACATTGGCCAGCGCGCCGGTGGGGCACACCTGCCAGGGGCTGCTGTCGCCCACGCGCACCTGCAGCTGCCACGTTGGCCGCCCCTGGTTGTCCAGAACACTGTTCGAGCGCACACACCGCCGGCGGTAGCAACCGGCCCCCTGGGAGGGAAGCGACTGCTTGCCCTTGACCCAATCAACGGAGCCGTCCTCAAAACAGCTGCAGTTCGAAGATGGCCAGGAGGGATAAATCAGAAAATGAGGGATGAATGAAGTTAACAAGAACATCTAGCTAGCCCATCCCCAAAGCAGCTGCAGTAGAAAGATGGCCGGGGGAGAATAAACCATAATAGGAGGAAAAGAGAATGCTACTTGAGAGAGCATCTAGTCATAGTGGAGCTGGCTCAGCAGAACCAAAGCCAAGTAAAGTTCACATCAGAGAGGGGAAAAAGAAAACGTCACGGACCCCGGCCCAGCTACTAGCCATAGAGACAGCGCAGACTAAAGCGAATCCAGGGCTGACAATCTTAAAGTTGAGACTCGTAGGATCTTAAACCTGAGGCGGTAAACCGGAGAACAAACCTATACCGGGTACCACTCACCAGGACTTCGCAGCTGTTTGCCCAAAACTGGCCCTGCGTTCTTAGACCGGAAATTCCAAGATCCAGGGTATCAAGGTCTCGAATATGAGAATCTTAAACATGCGGGAGGGGGTGCACATTGAACCCCTGTTTGAAAACTATGCACATTGAATATTGTTTGAAAACTAGACAGTAAACATTGAACCCCTGTTTGAAAACCGTCGGCTCACCTGGACCCTGGCCCGAACCGCTGTCCCCAGTAGATCAGCTCCGACGCATCTCCGTTCCCCAAAAACGCCAACGACCCGTTCTTGCACCGGAGGCTCGGCTCCCTGCAACATGATGATGAGGCCATGCCATCAAGACAGATATCCCCATCGCAGTGTGAACAACAGCAAGCATGCAGCCGAGCACATCCAACTCATCACCAGGCAACATGACGCGGGGTCGTGCCGCGTGGGGGATCCCGATCCAAGGAAGGCCCTCTCACCACGTAAATACTTTTCAGGCTCATGAACTTCTGGCATCCGTGGCAAAGAAATGGCAACCGCTCACCACGTAAATGCTTTTCAGGCTCATGAACTTCTGGCATCTGTGGCAAAGAAATGGCAACCGCTCACCACGTAAATGCTTTTCAGGCTCATGAACTTCTGGCAACCGTGGCAAAAACAAATGGCAACCGCTCCCCACCTCATCTCTCCCATGATCCTGTCATCAGAACACCCAGGCCGGCAAGATGTCCCAATATTTTGAAAATGGTATCAACATTAAATGGGTGATTGTTGGATACCAGGTGACAAGGCGGACAGAACTCCTGTACCGTAGCTCACTTAGTAGAGCACCCCAGTTACGTCGAGAGGTTATCAGAAGAACCATGTGTCAAGGCGGCCCCTCACTCCTTGACCACTCACGGTCCCACTTCATTAGAACTACGCCACTATCTCACGAGGGTACTAGAGGAGCCATATTGTGTCAACGTTGCCACTTGTTCCTAGACCCTAGCTCACTTATTAGAACAGCGCGATCAGTTCAAGAGTTTATTAGAAGAACCAGGACTTGAGGCAGCCACCCACTCCTGGACCCTAGCTCACTTGATAGAACATTTCGATAAGAGAAGTTTATAGCCAGGACTTGAGGCAACCACTCACTCCTGGACGATGCCGCAGCCCGTCCCGGCCACACAGCTGCTGGTGGTGCTGCTGCTGTTGATGGCCCGCGCCTGTAGGCAGCTGCGGCACACGCCCACCGCCGCCTTGTTGAACGTGCACTTCAAGTCCTGCCAAAAGAGAATGGGTGGGTGGGGGGATGTAGGAGGAAGGGGGGCATGGGGGTATGGGGGCATGGGGGTGTGGGGGTATGGGGGTGTGGAGGCATGGGGGTGTGGGGGCATGGGGGTGTGGGGGTATGGGGGGGGGGGGCATGGGGGTGTGGGGGCATGGGGGTGTGGGGGCATGGGGGTATGGGGGCATGGGGTGTGGGGGCATGGGGGTGTGGGGGCATGGGGGTGTGGGGGCATGGGGGTGTGGGGGCATGGGGGTGTGGGGGCATGGGGGTGTGGAGGTATATTGTCAAAGGGGGTAACAGGATAGAAGGAATCCAAGGCAAGAAGTGATGGGGTCATCCATCAAGTGAGGATTCATCCATCAGGTAAGTAGTCATTCATCAAATAAGGACTACTCCATCAAATAAGGAGTCATCCATGCTACCATGGGAACGATTGCGTGTTGAAGAATCATACTAATAATAATAATGAGGATGATACTTGCATGGCCAGCAGCGCAATCTATCCATCTGTGGCTGACTCCTACCCACACAGCATCACGCCAGACAATGCAACACATGGCGGGTTATACGCACCCTCAAGGGCACTGGCTGACACTTACACAGCAGGGCCCCAGCCACACAATGCAAAACGCAGGGTATTTTACACACACACTCACCACTCGTACATCAACTCGCACCGCAGGTCTCGATGCTAGGCACTGCTAAAGCGCCCTACGGCTTATACAGGCTCACGGGACTTGGTACCACTGCCAGCACAAGATCCTCAGCCACAGGTAACTCCCCATCCTTCCTGGCCACATCCCTACCTGCCCCCACCAACGCAGGGCCTAGATCCTGAGCTTTGAGGACTTGCCAAGGGATCTGCCCCACGCCCTGCCTTAAACGCAGTGATCACAAAATCCTGGCCTGCAAGGCATCGCGATCCCTCACAGCCAGGCTTCCTTGGACCAGTCTACTGTTCAATGTGGACACGTCTAGGGCTGGCAGCTGCACCTATAGCAAGCTCCGAATCAACGGCAAGTAGGGATTCAGCTCACCCTCGCAGACGAGCTTGTCCGTAAAGCTGGGGGGGACACTGTACCTAGCATGCCATAGCTGTTGGCAATAACCATAGCAACCATGCCATTCAAACCTACCCTGTGGGCCGGTTTTTCACAAGTATAAACTTGGCTTCTCAAAATAAGGATTCCTTGAAAAACTTGGGACCGCTAACTATGGCAGTAGGTGGCAGTCAAGCAGTCTGAACACACCCTGGGAGCCGGGCTTCCCTCGAAGGTCGTCTCCTCACTGGGTGCGCAGTAGGCATCGCGCATGGCGGGTGTGGATGACCCGTTGGTCAGGCTGGTGCAGCGCGCAGAGATGATGTCACACCCCGCGTGCCACGCAAACTGCAGGGGGGGGCCGCCGATGCGTCTACTTCGTACCTGCGAGTGTTGTGCCCACGCAGTACCATGTGTTACATATTGAAGCAAGCATTGGAAACGCCGGTATAATTAGATGTTTGAGTTAACTCCGTGCCTGCGAGTTAGCGCCCACAACGCGATGAATACTTTGAGCCATAACATTTAGTAAAAATTATCTGCGTGGGAATGAGGTATGCATCGTTTGAGATTGGGCTAGCGGTCCCAGGAACGGACACAAGAACATGGCAAGGCAGGCTAGCAGGAAAACGATGGCATGAAGGGTGGTTAGGAGCAGCGATAAGGCCATATGTTGTAACTGCCATGTGCCTCTGGTATAAGCAGCACAAACAGGGGACTTGAAGGATCTGCTAACTGCCCAGTAAGCAACAAGCCAGGGAGCCCAGCCATGGACATGGGCTTTGTCTGAACTCCATAGGCCTCGTATGAACTCAATAGGCATCGTATGAACTCAATAGGCATCGTATGAACTCAATAGGCATCGTATGAACTCAATAGGCATCGTATGAACTCAATAGGCACCGTATGAACTCAATAGGCATCGTATGAACTCAATAGGCACCGTATGGACTCAATAGGCATCGTATGAACTCAATAGGCATCGTATGAACTCAAGAAGCACCGGCCCGCCAAGTCATTCGACGAACACTGGCCCACTTCCAGTTCATGCCGGAACTCAAGGAACACTGGCCCACGAATTCATTCATGCATTCACGCCCTGCCATTGGGAGAGTCTCGCCCACCAATGTAGCACATTTGCAACCACCTGTTTGCAGGTGAGTACCGTACTAAGTAGCCAGGAAGCCTTCACTCACCACCTGGTGTCCGGGAGCCAGGAAAGGGAGGTGCGTGATAGGACTGGACATACCTCACACCCTCCCTCCCTATTACAACGTGCAAGCCTTGCAGCAAGCCTTCACTCACCACCCGGTGTCAGCGAGCAAGGAAAGGGAGATGCGTGAGAGTACTTGGTCTGGAGACAACGCCGCCCCCTGCAAGGGCACAAAGCAGGCGAAGAGGCACATGACATGGCATCGCAAATGCAATGAAATCAAAGGCAAAATCCATATGTGGGAAAGAGTGGCGTGCGCTCAATAGAGTAAGGCCACTTGATCCTTTGCCAAACACATGAGCGGACAGAGTGAGTTTCAATGGGAAGTCATTCAACAGAGAGTCGAGTTTCAAGGTTTCAACCCAACCAGGAAATGCTTATTGCCCTATTCATTTCTAGTTTCCTTCCATGTCCATGGTCAGCGTTGGGCGTCGGAGGTGAGCTAAAGGCTGCGAGACTTACCAGCACATAAACAAGGGCTGCAAGATTTACCAGCACATACACAAAAGGTGGTGTCACTCACCAGCAGGTAGAGCGTGAACTGGCTCTGCTTCCTTGCGATCGAACCCATCTCATCCACCAAGCACCCTTACAGACACTCACCAGCGTGTCGTCTATGTAGGGACGCCCTTTCCGCTGACTTTGATGTAAATATTTAATGACGAAACAAACGATGAGTGGCGTGACTCACCAGCACGTCGGACGTGTAGAGGCGGGATGCCAGGTGGCCGGGCACCTGGGTGTCCCCCTCGTAGCGGGGCAGGGTGTCCATCTCAACGCCGTCCAGGGTGGGGCAGCCCATGTTCTCTCGCGCCGCCGCCACCGCCTGCAACCCGGAGTGGTATCCATAGTGACCGGTGCGCCGTTGGTTATAGTAAATACACACAATGAATGGTGGCATATAGTGACCGGTGCGCCTTAGCCATCAGTTGCAGTGACAGCAAGCAAAACCATAAATCCATGATGGGGCAGCCCACTGGGGCAAGGACCTGATGGGATGGGTTTCCCATGATCTCATTGTGCAGGAAACTTGTTGCCTGCCTGACCGCCTGCTACGCCCTGCCTGCCGCCCGCCCACCTGACTGCCCGCCTGCTGCCTGCCCGCCCGCCGCCCGACGCCTTCCCGCCCGCCCTCCCGCCCTCCGCCCTCCCGCCCTCCCGCCCTCCGCCCTCCCGCCCTCCGCCGCCCTCCCGCCCTCCGCCATCCCTCTGTCCATCCCTCCCTCCCTCCCTCCCTCCCTCCCTCCCTCCCCCTCCCTCCCTCCCTCCCTCCCTCCCTCCTCCCTCCCGCCCGCCCGCCCGCCCTCCTCCCTCCCTCCCTCCCTCCCTCCCTCCCTCCCTCCCTCCCTCCTCCCTCCCTCCCTCCCTCCCTCCCTCCCTCCCTCCTCCCTCCCTCCCTCCCTCCCTCCCTCCCTCCCTCCCTCCTCCCTCCCTCCCTCCCTCCCTCCCTCCTCCCTCCCTCCCTCCCTCCCTCCCTCCTCCCTCCTCCCTCCCTCCCTCCTCCTCCCTCCCTCCCT
>RPFO01001276.1:0-24807 GCA_009746045.1 Mesostigma viride
AAAGAGAGGATATATAGAGATGGAATAGATGGATTCTTCGGGCTTCTGGCGACGTTTCGGCACGCCTCAGCCCTTTTAGACCCTTTCGGATTTTTGCGTCTGGGTGTTTCGTCGCGGATTTGGTTTTGGCCTCGAGCCCATCCGCTGTCGCGTCGATTTAGCGCCTCGCGCGATATTTGGTCCGCTCACCCGTCGATGTTCGGCTGCGTATGGTCGCGATGCCGATGCAACGACACCGGCCATCCAGTCCCGAACGGTGTGCCCGGTGGTGCCTCGGTAGGACTGTTTCCCGCCCGTCAGCAGGAGCGATTCAGGGTCCTCGTCCCGAGTTAGGAAACTGCAGCCGTTAAGAATGTACTCAGCAAAGTACATTTTGAGTTTTCCAAGTTTCTTGTTTTTTGCTTGTTTTCAAGTTAGTTTTGCATAAAAAGTGTCCCATAGCCCTGGATCTCATCTGGAGGTAGTTGAACTAGTATATGCTAAATATACTAGGTTGTACTATTTTCTACTACATTATACTATAATGTACTAAATTGAACTGCATCTGAACTAAATGTAACTGTGATTGATGCCCCTGTAAGTCTCCCAATGCTCAATAACAGGTCTGGCCACCATTGGTGACTCTAGAGCCATTCACAGCTGCGCATTTCGTGGATCACCGCAAAAAAAATGTTTACTTAGCCTTATCACATGGGAATGAGGGCTTTGGTGGTGCAAACATGCATGTGTGCTAAAAATTGGACATTCTGACACTGTGCGAGAGTCTGGTTATACTTAAGCACTTCAGGTCATGATCGAGTATAGAATGAACTGATGCAAGCAATCAAGCATTATGCAAGGAATGGAATGCTGCAATGAATTTTAGCAGTAATACTTGCAACTAGGGAACACGATAAAGTCACGAATCTGACATGCATTGTGCCGTCATGGCATGCATGAACATGTACCGAACAGAGGATCACGCGGAACGCCCAGTGCACGCGCATGGCATCCCCATGCCCCCCCCACACACACACAAGCCACTCCAACATTGCAACCAATGACCCCCCACCCAACCAACCCAGCCCCTGACCCCCCCAACGCCCATGCACACGCCCATGCCCCCGCCCGCCGCCCGCCCCGCCCCGCCCCGCCCGCCCCCCCGCCGCCCCGCCCCCCCCCGCCCCGCCGCCCCGCCCATGCCATGCCCCGCCCCGCACCCGCCACTCACCCCGCCCATGCCCACGCCCCGCCCAGCCCCACGCCCACGCCGCCACGCCCACGCCCACGCCACGCCCACGCCCACGCCCACGCCCACGCCCACGCCACGCCACGCCCACGCACGCCCACGCGCCACGCCACGCCACGCCACGCCCACGCCCCACCCGCCCACCCCACGCCCACGCCACGCCACGCAGCGCACGCAGCGTACTGCACCACCACGCCCACGCCGCCACGCCCACGCCCATGCCAGCCCCGCCCACGCCCACGCCCACGCCCGCCCACGCCCACGCCCACGCCCACGCCCACGCCACGCCACGCCCACGCCCACGCCGCCACGCCCACGCCCACGCCCACCACCACGCCCACGCCACCCCCACGCACGCCCACGCCCACGCCACGCCCACGCCCACGCCCACACCCACACGCCACGCCCACGCCCACGCCCACGCCCACGCCCACCCACGCCACTCCACGCCCACCCCACGCCACGCCCACGCCCACGCCACGCCACGCCCACGCCCACGCCCGCCACGCCACGCCCACGCCACGCCCACGCCCACGCCCACGCCACGCCCACGCCCACGCCCACGCCCACGCCCACGCCACACCCACGCCCACGCCACGCCGCCCGCCATGCCCACGCTCACGCCCACGCCCACGCCCGCGCCTGCGCCCACCCTAGCCTCACCCCTACTCCAAGCCACAAATGCACCGTAAGCCACAGCCAGAAGTACAGCACAGCAGCGACAATTGCAGACTTAGCCCAGACACACACCTACCCACGTCAATGCCCCTGCCCAGAGACTCGCGGCCTCATCCCACCCCCTGCACGAACAGTTCCCAAACAAAAGAAAAGGCAAACAAAAGGAACAAGAGTAGCAAGCTGCATTGCGAGCACATATGCCAGTTCTGGTGCACATGCCAGGCCGAAAGCAACTCATGATTGCCCCTGCCCCTGCCCCTGCCCCTACCCCTGCCCCTGCCCCTGCCCCTGCCCCTGCCCCTGCCCGCCCTGCCCCTGCCCCTGCCCCTGCCCCTGCCCCTGCCCTGCCCCTGCCCCTGCTGCCCTGCCCCTGCCATCACCATTCTAACCACCACACATTACGAAAAGCAAGAAGAAATTATAATAATAATATAAGAAATAATAATAATAAACAAGCACAAAGTTGACTGCACATGCGACTGTACCAGTAGGCACGTAGCAAATTTTAGCTGCAGCTTCAATTTCAACTTCATTGCAATTGCAAGTGTGACTGCATGTGTAATTGCACTACCAATGCCTAATGCCCACTGCATGTGCCCAGTGCGAATGCAATTCAAAAGCAACATGCAATCGAAATTACAGCTGAAGCCGGCTATTAACAAAGATATTTAAAGCAGTTGTTAACTACAGAGACCCAATGAAAATGCAAATGCAATGAAAAAGCAACAGAAGTTGAAGCCACTGCCACTCTACCTGCCGACAGTAACACCACCGCCAGCACCCACTCATATCCCAACGACAAGGAAATAGAATTGCCCAAAGCCAGACATACATTGGGACGCATAAGCAAACGGCAACGCAAGCGCACATGCAAATGTATACGCAAAGGCAAAGGCAAAGGCAAGCAAACGCAAACGCGCAAACGCGCAAACGCAAACGCAAGCTTGTCATGTACCTACGCTTAACTGCAAACGCAAACTGTGCACGAAGCAAAAAGATTGGATGGCCAAGATCATGGCAAATACGAGGGCCGAAAACAATCCAACTTCATCTAAATGTCCGAAATCCTCACGACGTTTCGATGCGCGCTTGAATGTCGAAGGCCTGCGCCGATTATCGATCATAAGTCGAATGTGTAATTGTCGGCTTATGAGAACTGCTTTGCGACAGTATCACGTCAGGCCGTTCCTGTGCAGCCATTTTCCCTGTGCAGCGGGTGGACAACGTTCACTTTCCGCATTATTCATGGCTATCGAAGTTAATTCTTACCGACCCCGGCTGCCATGGCCACTGGCCACGCATATCAAGTTCAGGTATTCCCGACCTGTAGCGCAGCAGATTTCTGTCGGAAGGCATCCTAAGCATCGTGATAAAAGAAATCCGAACAATAGACATTCATGCTGCATCTAAGGACATTATGGCATTTGTATATACTGCAAGTACATGTATCGACATTGCCGTGATTGCTAACCCCGACTCACCATGAACAGGAACTTTCCCTCTGCCTCCATGAAATGTACTTCGTGAAATGTACTGTAATACATATGATGTACTACGATGATAATCATCCCAGCAAAGCCATAGCACACCTTCCGTTTCGACCGCCATGTCGGCCACTAGTCCGGATAGCTCAATGTGCACCTGACCTTGACACTAATCGCACAAACAGCCACAATTTTGCAAGCAAGAAGACATGGCTACCTCGGCATTTCATGAAATGTACTTCGTGAAATGCATTTCGTGAAATGTACTAAGGAACGTGATTGGCCGGCGTTCGCTCGCCAAATCTCGCAAAATGTACTAAGGCACGTGATTGGTCCCGCAAAATGTACTAAGGAACGTGATTGGCCGGCGAAGATTCTGTTTGCTGCAATTAAAATTCCCTACAGAATCTTCGCCGGCCAATCACGTTCCTTAGTACATTTTGCGGGACCAATCACGTGCCTTAGTACATTTTGCGAGATTTGGCGAGCGAACGCCGGCCAATCACGTTCCTTAGTACATTTCACGGAGTGCATTTCACGAAGTACATTTCATGACATGCCGAGGTAGCCATGTCTTCTTGCTTGCAAATTGTGGCTGTTTGTGCGATTAGTGTCAAGGTCAGGTGCACATTGAGCTATCCGGACTAGTGGCCGACATGGCGGTCGAAACGGAAGGTGTGCTATGGCTTTGCTGGGACATAATCGTGGCTATCTGCTTCCTGGCTTTCGCTATCATGGTGATGGGACACCATGGGAAGCGCAAGTTCGCAGCCATAGTGCTAAGCGGCAGCACCCATGCCGGCAGCCTAGTGACCGACGAGACGTTCGACTGTAAGTGCGGCCACGAGTGCATGAAGCCCATTAGAATATCACATCTCCAGGCATTGCGAAGCGCCTGGTTTTCGCCCGGGCGGAAGCAAGAGGACAGGAAGGCGGCGATAAAGCAGCAGCTGCACCAGGGGGGGTACGACGCCATAACCACGATGTCGTCATCTACTCGTCACAAGTTCGTTCATGGCGCTGGTTTTCGGTTCGTTCTCGACGGGGGAGTCAAGGATATGAACATAGGGTTTGTGACCCCTTTTCACTTTCGCGTTTCACTTTCGAGGCGGCCTTCAGGCACTGCCTGAAAATTAGCAACCACGTTTGGAACTCTTCGGACCACCTGTGAAACTAATCACATTTGATGATGTGCTGGCGGGCCTGGGCATCGCATTTGAGCATTACTTCGAGCAGGGCTCAACAAGCTCGATTCGCCAACTCAACCCGAAGAAGCCCTAAGCTGCGGTAAGACATATATTTGTGTGGATGGCTCTTGATATCATGCTGAATTTCTAGACTTCTCTAGGTGGACAGTTCATGTGCAGCCATACAGGTCATCCATGTGTGTTTTAACCATGTTGCATGTGCCACAGATATCATGAGCAGTATTTACTAAGTGTGCTGGAGTCGTTGTTGCATGCTTGTTGTATTTCACAGGTTCACGCCTGCATGAACGCATCGTTGATACTAATGATTATTCATATTGCATGACTGTTCTATTGGGGACGCCGCGCTTGATGTCACAACGTGGCTGAAAGGGTGCATCCACCGCGACTTTGGCCGGTGGTGAAATCGATGGACGCATTTCCGAAGAAGCCAGCCGCGGGCCACACCCATGGCGCGGGCGGGGCGCGGGCGGGGGCGGGGGCGGGGAGAAGGCGCGGGTGCGGGCGCGGGCGCCACCCAAGGCGCGGGCGCGGGCGCGGGCCCGGGCGGGGCGGGGGCGGGGCGGGGGCGGGCGCGGTGCGGTGCGGGCGCGGGCGCCACCCAAGGCGCGCGCGCGGGCCGGGCGGGGGTGGGGGCGCAGGCGCCGGCGCGGGTGCGGGCGCGGGCGCCACCGCCGACTTGGATGATGAGCCAGCAACCGAAGCCAAGAGGGAGAGGCACCGCTCTTCGAAGGTGTTCGATCTCGAAGTGTTTTGGGGGCCGGATATGACCGTGTATGTCCGCTGGCGCCTAGCCGCATCGGAGACGTTGGTAAATGCACCGGTGAACAAGTGGCAGCCCACAGGGCCTAATGGCGAGGCTTGTGACGGGGTCACGCCCATTGGGTACACCCCGCAGGGAGATCCTGTCTATGGGTGCCTCCTCATAGAGCGTGGCAAGGCCCAGAAAAGGAAGTCCTGGTCTAGTGCTGCTTTTTGAATGGGACGAGGGCGGTGCCAGGAGATGTACCTGCGCTAGCCTTCACAGCCTTTTTCCCGACATCGTCGCCGCTGAGAAGCAGCAGTTGCTCGACGGATGGATTGAGCAGGTGCCAAAGTCCGTGGAGGATGTGCGTGCCAACAACGAGAATCTGTTCAACATCATGGAGCAAAAGCTCAAAGAGAAGCGTGAACTGCAAGCGAACAAGGCGGTACCCTTACCGCTGCGATCTGCAGGCGACCAGTCGGTTGCGCGGGCAACACGAGCACTGAGGCTGCCCATAAAACAAGTCATCTCACACGTCGCTTGCCCTGCCCGCGAGATTCAAGCGCAGATCAACCGCGCATGTGCGCCCGCTGCGCGAGGGAGCACATCAACGGCAACGCCCGCTTTGCGCACACTGATTTCCGGCAGGCACACCTTCAAGGTGAATGGAAGCCTCGTACGACGCGGCGGCCTACTCGTTGTTAAGCGGCCAGCCGTCACCTGCGGGCAGGGAATGCCGTAAGCACCACACATGCTGGTGAAGGTCCTTGATCTGAAGGCGATCGCACGGAGCGTGACAGCATTGTCGCC
Organism: Mesostigma viride; assembly: GCA_009746045.1. Classification (NCBI taxonomy): domain Eukaryota; kingdom Viridiplantae; phylum Streptophyta; class Mesostigmatophyceae; order Mesostigmatales; family Mesostigmataceae; genus Mesostigma; species Mesostigma viride. Next base: position 6,154 of record RPFO01001276.1, read on the forward strand.
TCTCCTTACTACGCACCGTCGTGGACGGGCCAGTTTTCTAGAGTGACATTAGGTGGCGGCAGCGCAGGGATGACGGTCCCCATTTCTGATGTACACCTGCAGCACTGGACAGTGGGCGGTACGGCAGAGGTGCACCAGCCTGAGCTGATCGGTACCGGCAAACTGTCAGCTGCCACGGTGGCGGCGTTGAAAGAGCACCCGCAGATTGACTTTGAGCATTACAAGACTGCCACCGCCGCCAGGGCAGCAGCAAAGGATGACTGCAATGCCTACTTTGCCGAGCATGGAGCACGTGCGCTTATCGGGATGCGCCTGTGTGCCATGTTTCCGGGGACAGCGAGGAAGAGGGAGCGCTTCCATGGCTGGGTCACTAAGGTTCAGGAAAGGGGAGGTCACCTGCTCATCAAGGCGATGTGGGCTGATGGGCAGGACTATCATGCCCTGGCGGAGGTGACGCAGTTCGTGTGCGGCTGCCCACACCCAGTCGAGGCATTTGGCCGCGCTCGCTTCTTTCCACAGGAGCTAGGCTGGCACCGTGAACGCAGGTGATGGCACCCACATAGACGATGCCGTCCCTGCTGTGCACAGTGACAGTGAAGGCGGGGAGGAGGAGGAAGAGGGAGAGGAAGAGGGGGAGGAAGAGGGGGAGGAAGAGGGGGAGGAGGAGGGGGAGGAGGGGGGAGAGGGGGAGGGAGAGGGGGAGGGAGAATGGGAGGGGGAGGGGGAGGAGGAAGAGGGAGAGGGAGACGGAGAGGAGGATGCGGAATGGGAGCCGGGGATGACTGGTAGATGAGACGGTGCCATCTACCGGCGCATGGAATGAAGTGGTATACAAGTTTACTCATGGTTATCGGCAAGTAGAGCATGCTCGCCTGGCCTAGTTGCATTTAAATCAATGAGTTGAGTTTGGAGAGGCTGCATTTTGCTTGGATGAAGAATGTGTTAGCATGGCCAAACTTTTATGGCTTGTAGCCAAATCCTCTTGGGGTATGCAGTGTACTAGCGGTGTGCAATTGCGAGGATTCCTGTCTTGTAGCGATGTGGCCTCTCACCCTGCAGCCTGGTAGATGTGTTGGCATGCAGCCACCCATCATGGGTCATCCGATCTGGTGTGATTTGCATTTGCACACCTTGTATTAAGGCCATGATTTAATATTGTCTTGTTATTTTTAATGTGTATATGCGAAAAGAGGCATAATCTGCTCATATATAGTGCTAGCAAATGTCACTACCTTTACCTATGCCTGACCTTACAAGTTGAGGATGGTCTAATGTAGTGGCAAACAGGTTATTTACAACATTTCACAGTTTTCTGACATAGTTTGAGGCAACTATACTTACCAAAATGCTTGAAAAAGGCGAAAATTGCACCATTTATGCTAGCAAACGTCACTATTTTGAGATCAAACTGGGCCCAAACTTGGCCCATGGTCTAATCTAGTGGTGTTTAGGTTGCTTCCAACACTTCATAGCTTTCTGACATAGTTTGATATTGTGTAGTAGCTTACACTGAGCAAAATGCTTGAAAATGGCAAAAATTGCACCATTTATGCTAGCAAACGTCACTATTTTGACATCAAGCTGAGCCCAAACTTGGCCCATTGTCTATTCTAGTGGTGTTTAGGTTGCTTCCAATATTTAATAGCTTTATGACGTAGTTTGATATTGTTTAGTAGCTTACACTGAGCAAAATGCTTGAAAATGGCAAAAAATGCAGTATTTATGCTAGTAAACGTCACTATTTTGAGTTCAGATTGACCCCAAACTTTGTGCATGGTCTATTCTAGTGGTAATTAGGTTGCTTGCAAATATCCATGATGGTTTGACGTGATTTAGTACTGTTTCCTATTTATTACTATTTAATTTAATTTAAAATGACAAAAATGTACCTGTATTGCTAGCAAATGTCACCAAGATGACGTCCGATCGATACCAAACTTTGTACGAGGTCTATTTTGGTTGCAAACATCATGCATGACAATTTTCAGCATAAAAAGACAAACTTCGGTACGAAGTACATTTTGCGTGCTGGAGTACATTCTTAATGGCTGGTAGGGAAACAGAGCGATCCCCGTGCCCGTCCTAATCGATCTCTCTTCATCCCGTGTCGATGCCGGTTCGACAGAGATCTCCGCGGCTGGGTCAAGTGACCCCGTACCCTGACCTAACGCGAGAACCCCTCTCATCGGCCCGCCGGCGTTCGTCGGTTGCGCGTCGCCATTACGACCGGGCGCAACGGACTGGACCAGTAGATCCAAGGTCGGTTCACTTCCGGGCGCTGCGACTAGCGCGACGGGTTGCGAGACGACTGCCTCGTTTTCGTCGGACCGAGTCGCATCACCTTGGCTCGATATTCGCCGCGTATCGTCCGTGATTTTGTCCGATGCAACGACACCGCCGTCCACACTCCCAGAGAGTGTCGACCTCGGTGGCGTCTCGGTAAGGAAACCTGTTTTCGCCCCGTTAGCAGACGGCGCTTTCGGGGTCGCGTCCGAGTTAGGAGCGATCCCCGTGCCCGTCCTAACCTGTGTCGATATCTGTCCATTTGCCGGCACGCGCGCGTGTTCGTGGCCGTCATTCGCAATTCCGACACCCGTCCCGGGTTCGGTGATATCCGTTGGCGCAGTCGGGTCAAGTAATCCCGTACCCTGATCTAACGCGGGCATCGGACCGCTGGCGTTCGCCGGTTGCGCGCCGCCATTACGATCGGTGGACGACGTCCACTCCCCCGGGCCGTTTTCCGAGCCGTTCAGTTCGAGAATCGCGAGCGCGGGCTTTTCAGAGTCGGGCGCAACGGGATTGACCGTTTCACTTCCGGGCGCTGCGACTAACGCGGCGGGTTGCGAGACGGCCGTCTCGATCTCGTCGGACCGAGGCAACGCACCTTGGCTCGTATCGCTCGTGATTTCCGATACAACGACACCGCCATCCACGCTCCCGAACGGTGTCGACCCCGGTGGTGCCTCGGTAAGGAAACCTGTTTCCGCCCCGTCAGCAGACAGGGTCGCGTCCGAGTTATGAAACAGAGCGATCGTGTCCGTCCTAACCGATCCGTGGTCGTGAGGTGATCCCGTACCCTGATATAACGCGAGCATCGGCCCGCTGGCGTTCGCCGGTTGCGCGTCGCCATTACGATCGGTGGACGACGTCCACTCCCCCGGGCCGTTTTCCGAGCCGTTCGACTCGTAGTCTAAATCACGCGTTTCCAGGATCCCGGATTCCGAACTTTCGCCAGGATGTGGATGTGCCTCCGTTATGCTTCCTCCTTGTACCGAGCTAGGCCCTTGATCCCGTCTTTCCGGGACGCCTACCCCGATCGCCCTGTCCACGCGCGCTTCCTTGTTTAGAACGCCGAAGCTGGCGGAGGTGAAGTTCCCTGTCCGCGGTCCTCCCGTCAAACGCATGTACTCGTCGGCGTAGATACGAGCTTGTGGCCTTTGAGTACTTGCCACATCGCCCTCGTCCCCCTCTTGAATAGTGGTCAACGGCAAAGGCACCGGCCAACCAACTGACGGTATCCGAGAGATCTTCCATCTTGAGAGACCTTCCATCTCGGTCCTTAGCGTGCTTTCTCCACCGGGGCCCCGCGACTCTTCGTCGTTTTTTTCTGCGGGGCGACCATTATCAATCTGTTTTTGATATTCCGACATTCGATCGAACAGCGAGGACAACTTGTTTCTTATTTTTAACGATTCCGGGGTAGTATAAGCTTCTACCATCCGATCTATTACATCCACCCTTTGTTGTCGCAACACGCGCCTCGCGACCTCTCTGAGCTTCTTAAGCTTTGCGTCCCAGTCGCCGTCCTCGCCCCAGTCGTCGTCCTCGGTAATTGCGAAGGGCGTGTCGGTCGTATCAGCCGCGGACGTATCATTGTGGACGAGATTGTTAAAGGGCATGGGGTTATTATTATGGGGACTTAAATTAATAATTTGTAGGTGGTGAATCATTGCCAACTTAAGCGTCAGGAGCCAGGAAAATTATTTATTACGTCCATATGGTGTGGCTTTCCATGGCTACCTCAAGGTAGCGTGAACATTGGTAATTATGGTAGGTGAGTGGTGGCGGCGGCCCTGGTATGCGCATGGGCCGACAATGGGTCGATAACGACAGCTGGTATGTTGGAACATGGTGCATGCGCATGCATGACTCGGTACGGCATGGTATGACATGCACATGACACAATACTATAATCTGGTGAAGATAGTGACCAATGGTCCTAGTGCCATTGTACAACTTGGCACATAGTCATAGTGTCCGTTCACGTAGGACAAATCCCACTTAGGTACTACTATCCGAGCATATCTATTTGTTAATTAGGGCTCGAATACAACTGCCCGTATTATAGATTTCTGCACGGTCAGCATAATGGGCATATTCAAGACAGGATTCTTGACACCCTCCTTGCACATGATGCTGTCTATAAATACAAATGCTAGATCCTGGGCGAGGGTAGTCGGGTACCTAAGTGGATTCCCTCCTTACACGACACCCTGGTCTTGATATAAAACAGCAAGAAAAATGAGGGCAAGATTGTGTAGCCCCATATTGTCACATGGAGTGCGCCACACGAGGGTGGAGCCAAACTGGAAACAGGCTCTTAAACTGGAAAGACTGGTTGCTCAGTGTTGAGGCTGGATGCAGACTGTAGCCGGTACTGGTTGATGCCAGGGTTGCAGCTCGAAACGTTGGGAACTGGTAGCGGCTGGTAAACCGGTGACGTCAGCTGTTGTGTGTGCACACACGATCTATGCTGTGTGTGGGTACAGTTTCTTGTGTGGTGCTGGTAGTGCTACTTTGACTTGTTTGCCAACAGGTTTTGATGCAAATTACTGCAACTACTACAAGGTGAACTGTGACGTGAGGATGTAGAGCTGGTTGCTGGACTGCTACTTGCTAGCTAGACAAGTGCGTGCAGCTGACTGCAGCTACTATCTACTCTACGCCTGTGGTGGAGAGTCATGCATGTGCTGCTGGGTGCTACTACTTCTCCTTGCTGGCTAGGCAAGTGTGGGTAGCTGCCTGCATGGACTATGCAGTGTACTCTGTTCCTGCTGGTGTTGCCTGCTGTGCTTGTTGATGCCAGTGTGATGGTGCTGATGGGACTGTGCTGTTACTGCTGCTTACATTATGGGGCAACTGGTTGCTAGTGGGTGTCTAGTGCTGGCACGTGATAATGCAACTAGCTGTTACTGCTGCTAGTGGTGCCTGCAACTAGTTAAATGTGACTGAATTATAAAACTGCAACTAGTGCTGAAAACAACGTGGGGGTTAGTGAGCACCCTCCTTAGTGTGGTGTGCAGCTGTGTCAGCAGGCTGGCCTTGAGAGCAGGACCCAGGGAATGTTCCCCTTTTTCTTGGAAACTTGGAGCATGGCAGGCTCTGGGCTCTTGAAGTGATGACCGTTTAAAAAGAATTCCGGTTTAAAAGAATGCGCCCAAAAGAATGTTGATGCCACGCGAAATGGTGCCGGTACAAAAGAAAGACCGGTTCTCATGAAAAATTCTTGAGGTAAACAGCTCCGCCGATTTCTCGTCGATGCTCACAGCTCGCGCGGCTCAGTGGGAGCCCGTCAGTGACCCCGCGCCGATTGAACGCACTGCACTTGGCCAAAAATGTGCTGCCAGGTAAAAAATCACTGGCGCTGCCTGGAACCAGAGCCGGCACCTTTTGAGTGCCAGGCTTCAGTGCCGACGTCCCCATCACCGAAATGTTGGCGTTTGATCAGTTTCGGGCATATATAAGTATAAAAGCGTAGATCTGGCCTGCGCACCGGAGCTTGGGAAATTCTTGACGGATTTTAGCGACGGTAGGTGTCACCCCGAATATTTGGTGTTACCACACGTTGAAGTAAGTCGATTGAAAGCCTTGAATTTCACGGTAGCATCTGCGCCATAATCATGGTCGTATCAAGTACAAGAATTCGACCAAGCTGCTCCGTATATGAAAATATAAACTATGATCAAGGCGCTCAATAAAATGTGAGCTGCCGCTTAGAGGTTGGTTAATTCCGTTGAAAGATCTTGCCCCGGACCTCCGATGCCATGTTAAAAGGGCATGGGGTTATTATTATGGGGACTTAAATTAATAATTTGTAGGTGGTGAATCATTGCCAACTTAAGCGTCAGGAGCCAGGAAAATTATTTATTACGTCCATATGGTGTGGCTTTCCATGGCTACCTCAAGGTAGCGTGAACATTGGTAATTATGGTAGGTGAGTGGTGGCGGCGGCCCTGGTATGCGCATGGGCCGACAATGGGTCGATAACGACAGCTGGTATGTTGGAACATGGTGCATGCGCATGCATGACTCGGTACGGCATGGTATGACATGCACATGACACAATACTATAATCTGGTGAAGATAGTGACCAATGGTCCTAGTGCCATTGTACAACTTGGCACATAGTCATAGTGTCCGTTCACGTAGGACAAATCCCACTTAGGTACTACTATCCGAGCATATCTATTTGTTAATTAGGGCTCGAATACAACTGCCCGTATTATAGATTTCTGCACGGTCAGCATAATGGGCATATTCAAGACAGGATTCTTGACAGAGATCGTCGGCCGCGTCAATACCGAGAGAGACCGTTCCCGAGTATCCTATCGGTGCTGTAACAAGACCCGAGATGTTTCGCGTGGATGGCGCATCCGCGGAATCGTCTGCCTCGGCGCCCGCATTTATTTGCAGATTTAACGAGATCTTTGTTTCTGCCACAGCATCGCTTACCGAGTTCGAGACGGTTATTGGGATCGAGACCCCCAACTCTGGTCCATCCGACTCGTCCGTATTACCGGTCGTATACGACAATCGCCCCGCCGCGTCAGGCGCGTCGCTGGTATCGGCCGTGATCCCTAGAGCAAAGCTGGAGCCTTGCGGAGGTCTCGCCCGGCCGGCGTCTCCGTCCCTTGTAGCATTTGCCACCACACCGCTTCCGTCCACCAGAGCCTCTCCGGGCGAGATCGCGTCATAATGACCACCGCCAGCGTCTCCGGTCTCAGCCGACGCCCCCCCCGATTCGACGGCGTCGCCGCTTCCAAGCTCGCTTCCGTCCGTCAGAGCCTTCACCCCTGTCGTGTCATCACCGGCTCTGGTATTGTTTCCGTCCGTCAAAGCCTTCACCCCTCCGGACGAGGTCGTGTCATCGCCGGCTCTGGTAGCGCTTCCGTCCGTCAGAGCCTTCACCCCTCCGGACGAGGTCGTGTCATCGCCGGCTCTGGTAGCGCTTCCGTCCGTCAGAGCCTTCACCCCTCCGGACGAGGTCGTGTCATCGCCGGCTCTGGTAGCGCTTCCGTCCGTCAGAGCCTTCACCCCTCCGGACGAGGTCGTGTCATCGCCGGCTCTGGTAGCGCTTCCGTCCGTCAGAGCCTTCACCCCTCCGGACGAGGTCGTGTCATCGCCGGCTCTGGTAGCGCTTCCGTCCGTCAGAGCCTTCACCCCTCCGGACGAGGTCGTGTCATCGCCGGCTCTGGTAGCGCTTCCGTCCGTCAGAGCCTTCACCCCTCCGGACAAGGTCGTGTCACCGCCGGCTCTGGTAGCGCTTCCGTCCGTCAGAGCCTTCACCCCTCCGGACAAGGTCGTGTCATCGCCGGCTCTGGTAGCGCTTCCGTCCGTCAGAGCCTTCACCCCTCCGGACGAGGTCGTGTCATCGCCGGCTCTGGTAGCGCTTCCGTCCGTCAGAGCCTTCACCCCTCCGGACGAGGTCGTGTCATCGCCGGCTCTGGTAGCGCTTCCGTCCGTCAGAGCCTTCACCCCTCCGGACGAGGTCGTGTCATCGCCGGCTCTGGTAGCGCTTCCGTCCGTCAGAGCCTTTGCCTTTCCGGACAAGGTCGTGTCACCACCGACTCCGGTGGCGCTTCCGTCCGTCAGAGCCTTCACCCCGGTCGAGCTCCCACTCGTCAGACCCTTCGCCTCTGGGGGGGGAGTAGGTAAAGACGGGCGAGAAGGCGGGGGCGGAACCTTCGCAGTGTCTAACTTCTTTCCCGTCGGATTGGAGCCCCCGGATCCTCCTAACGCGCTTGCCAAAAATGCGCTGATAGCGGACAACGCGGCAGACGCGGCGATCTTTCCGGGATTGACGACCGTCGTCGACGCGTGGGACGATGGCGCGGTCGCCCCATCGTGAGGGGAGTCGAGTCGCAACTCCATCAACGGGAACGGAAACGGCGCGCCTAATCCGTACACGGACGCAGTGGGATCATATTGCGAAAACAAAAAGTACGAATCTAAGGACATCCGCACCCATTACTAAGTACACCCTATTTCATTGCTCAGAATGTTGACGCGCAAGAAACGTTTATTCATTTAATAATAAATCATCCCTTCATTCGTTCACTTGATTACCGATTTCGACTTTCATGATGCATTTGCCCCTACGAGTGAACACGAACGTGCGCACTTCCTCGTCAGCGAGCGAATCGACAACGCGGAACTCCGAAAGTTCCCTGTCGCTTTTCTCGGCGACACACGAATCCAGAGGTATCACGTCCTCCCCATTCACGGCGACCTCGCGGTACTTCCCCTCTAACAAGAACCTCCATTTCTCCCCGTTCTCGTCATCACGCAAGCCCAGGCGAACGCGGACGCGTCCTATCAAGTCCGCGCACGGGTGCGCGTTGTAGGGACACTCCGTCTCGTGTTTCGTCACATCCCCTCTTCCGCACACCCGGTCGCATCCGAGGCCTGACAACCGAAATCGGCAGGGGAAATACCCGCACGCGTCGTAGTGGACGAGGGCGTCCTTGCGCGCGAAGAGGGCGCCGCATCCGTGTTCGGCGTTCGGACACGCCACCGTTTCGAACGCGCATCTCCCCATTTCGCAGTGGTCCCAAACGTCCCGCGCAGGCCCCTCGAAATGGCACCCGATTTCGCGACGGGGACACTTTTGTCGCACGCGGGCCGCGATGCGTCCGATTGTCGCCATGGGACGGTGAGTATACCCCAGCCAAGGGGCGCGGCAGAGAACGCATCGACCGGACGCGCCGGCGGCGACCCCTCCGCGCGTCGTCTGGTCCCGGATGAGCGTTCGGACGCACGGTTCCGCACAAACGACCGCCTCGCACTTCCCGCCCCCCGTCCGCGTGCGGCACTCGAGGACGACCGGGTCGCGCACGAGATCCTTGCACAGGACGCACGAAAGTTCCTCCACGTCGACCGTCGCGACCCCTCCGCCGCCGTCCATCGAGCTCTATACAAGTTTCGCGACAGAATAAAAGCTCGCGATAAGACGCGAGAAACATCGGGACGCTGTCCATCCACGCGATGTCGAGGAGCGATACAGAGGACATCCGGACGGCGCAGACGTCCCGCTCGGCGTCAGACGACCCGTGGAAGAGGGTCCCCGCGTACGTCCAGCACGAACTGCACAACGACATCGTCGTCACGTGGACGGGGGGATGGCTGGACGCGTACGGGTCCTACTACCTACGATCGGACCTCGGGATCGACCATTTCGTCCGGGACATGAAAGAGGAGCTGGCGGCGGTCAATCGTCTTCTTCCTCTCCCTCCTCCTCCGCCGCCTCTTCCTCGGATCCCCGATCGGGACCCTCCTCCCCCGGATCGTTCGAGTCTTCGTCCTCGCTCTTCTTCCTCTGCTTGACGCGGCGGAGGGACACGGTCTCGGTCACCTCGGGGGTCAGGACGACGGACACGCACCGCTCCGCTTGCTCCTCGTCCTCTCCGAACCACTCGATCAGCCGCGTCTTCACCTCGGCCGGTCTGACTTGCGTCTTCTTCAGCCCCTTCTTCACGACGAGGCGGTCGTTCGTGCCGGTGATGTTGCACGCGTCCACCTTGGCGCCCACGAGCTTTTCGAGGATCAGGGAGGACAGCTCCTTCTTCCTCTTGCGGAGAGGCATCGTGTCCTTGGCCGCCTGCTTGAGCGCGTCGTCGATCTGGATGTACTCGGCCGTGGCCCTTCGGACCTCCTCTTTCCACCTCTCGACGTTCATCTGGTCCTCCATGTCGACTGGCGAGATGGGTTGGTCATACCATTGACGGAGACAACATTTATCCTCGTCCGAACGCGGTCGTCGTCCTCACGAATTCCGACACGTCTCACAGGCCGGCGACCTGCATCATGCCGGGCTGCCCCCACAAGCTGGTCTTGGCGGGGAGGGAGGACTCGCCGTAGACCCCCATCGAGGCGGTGTCGGCGATCTCGGGGAAGCCGAACACGGTGCGGGACACGGACCCGTAGTCGACCTCCTGGTACCGGGGGTCGAGGTACAGACTGCTCGTGTCGGACGTGCCTAGCCGTCCGAACGCCCCTCGCGTGGCCACGCCGATGGAGCCCCATCCGTCCAGTGTCGCGGGGTTGGGGATGTAGGGACGCAGCGTCTGGATGCCGGTGACGGGCATGTCCTTGTTGTTGGAGGTGACGTATCCGACGCCGACCTTGTAATCGTCGAGGGTGGCGCCCACGACGTCCGCGGGCTTGGGGAGGAGGTCGGACGCGAACGACAGCTGCTCGTCGAAACCGACGCCGTGGCTCAGGAGCCCGGGGCGGGCGCGGGTGTCCATGCCGTACTTGGCGTCGAACTCGGACGCGGGGATCATGAAGGACTCCGTGCCGGCGCGGTGGGTCATGGACGACCGCATGCTCTCGTAGGCGGGGTCGCCGGTCAGCTGCGTGTAGATGTCGGGACGGGGCTGAACGCCGACGTAGTCGTCCTTGCCGCTGTCCACGTAGGCGTCGGCGTACTTGTACTCGCTCGGGAAGTCCATCGTTCGCTCGGACGCCGTCGATATAGTAATCCGCGAGACAATTATTTGCGAGGGGGTGCGCCTCTCCTCCCCTTCCCGTGGAGGGACAAGAGGAGCCGCATTTGGTCTTCGGAGAGGTCGAGGTCGGGCGGCGGCAGACCGTACTCCTCGCATTCCCACCGGACTACGAGGTCGTACCCCGCGTCCCGTATGCTCGCGTGCTTGAGTTTGGTCTTCAGGTACAGCACGCCGTACGGCTCCCCCTTCAAAGGGTGCACGTCGAAGAAGGGGAACATGTCGGGATTCCCGTGCCAGAAATCTCCCTCGAATTCGAACACGGTGGGCGGACGCGTGTCTTCGCAGTAGCCGTCGACGAACAGGATTTTTCCGCCGATCCGCAGTCCGAACTCGCCCCCGTTGCAGGAATGTCGGATGCGCAGGCCGGTCTCCTTCTCGACTTCCATCATCCATTTCACGGCTCGCGGGACGTGGCCACGAGGCGCGAGCGAGCAGGTCGACGAGAATCTGACAAATCGGATGCGCGTCACGAGCCGGTGGCCGAGGTGGAGGTGGGGCAAGGCGATCGCGCGCATTTGAACCGTCCTAGAGGCGGCAGATCCTCACTCAACGCCGGACATTTTCGGCGGGCTTTCGACGCGACGCGGACGCGGACATCGTCCGAGTTTTCTTGGCGCGCGTTTTCGTCGCAGGGGTGGGCGAGACCTTGCGGGTCTTCTTGGCGTTCGCCGACTTTCTGGATTTGTTGGAAGGGACACGACGGGTCGATTTGGCGGGCCGGACGATTGCCTCGGCCCGTTTCCGCGGACGGGACGGGGCGGACGCGACGCTGGTCTTGCGACGACGCGAATACGCGCCTACTCTGTGCCTGAAATTTTCGATGGCCTCCTTCCATTCATCGTCGGTCCAGTTATCGGTGACATTTAAACGTTTGATCTCCTGGATGATGCTCGCTAGGTCCTGTGTGTTCTCGTTGGACGGTTTGAGGGCGCCGACCGCATCCGGGCCCCAGTTGCCGCCCAGAAAACCTAAGTCACCTTGCGCTAGAAAGAAGTCACCGGAGTTCCCGTTATCGACCGCGGGAAGACCGTTCGCGTCCCGGTCCAACTCATCTGGGTCCTTCGAAAGAATTTCAGAATTATCCATTATATCTTGCAATTCTTCGTCCGTCATCGACCCCAGATCGGCCAGCTCCTTATCAAGTGGAGACGAAGCGTTCTTAACGCGGGCGCGGCGGGGCGCGCGATAGAGGCGTTCGTTGGACTTCGGCCTCCCGTGGCCCAGGTCGCCCACCGCGTAGAGGCCGTACATGCGCACCTGTCTCTTCCGAGCGCAATCGCGAAAGCTCCCCAAGTCCCTGCCTTTGCGAGCGCCGAGTACGTCCGTGCCGCAGAAGAACTCTCCTTTGGATCGGGGGTCGTGGTCCGGTAGCTCGCTCATGCGCGGGAGTAGTTCTGCGATTTTCAGGAGCTTCGGGTCGCGGGTCTGTTTGATTCCGTACAGACGCGTCTCCTGGCGACACGTGTCGTCACCCCCGTCTCGCTTGCCTCGGTAGTACGCGCTGTTCCGTCTGTCGCTCGCGCTCCGGTTGCCGCAGTAGTAGTCCCTGCGTTTCGACAGTCTTGGGTTGTATCCTATCCGTCCGTCTCCGTCCGTACTCTCCATGGGTCTCCAGGAGCGTAGTATAGCTTACTGGATAGAAATTAACCGCCCGCCGTGTCGACTCGGACGTCACGGACGAGGCGCGGCGCCGGCGGGGTCGCAAATCGGATATGTTTCGATTCCAACGACACGTTCGAGCGTTACGTCCCGGACGAGCGCCGCGTCACCTCGTGCCCATGGACGCTCCGAGCCATATAAAAAGCGCCCACGGTAGGGTTCGAGACCATCACATCCCGAACTCTCCCAACTCGAAAAACAAGAACGCGCCACTCCGACATCCGCGGAGTCCGTCGATCGCCTACCGACAATATGTCGTCTTCCACCGTGCACGACCAGGCGCCTCTCGCCGACACCTCGACGGCTCAAATTGTCGACGTGACAGAAACGGTACCAGAGGACAGCGTCAATGTCCCGACTGCCGTTCCAGCAGCCGCGGTGACAGCACCGGTACAAGAGGACATCGCTGATGTCCCGCGGTCCTCCCCACCCACTCCGATCCGTCTGCTGACGTACGCGGACGGACGATACGTCGGCGTGGACAGGGACACGAACGTGCTCGTCGCCGTCCCGTCGACCGCCCGTGTCTGCAAACGAGCGACCAGGGACGGAGGGGTGTACGTCCGCTTCCTCACCCCGCGTTCCGATATCGTCCTCCGCCGCACGATCACCAAAGACAGCGTCGCGCGCGATATGGGATACTTGTTGAACGGTATCCCCCGCGACCGCGTGATGAACCAGGTGCACGTGATCTATTGCCCCGCGGGCTGTTCGACGTCGCTCAACGCGCGTTCTCGCGAAAAGGCACAAGGGCGGACTCGAGCGTCGTCCGATCATGGATCGCGCGGTACGTCAACGAAGCCTGTCCCGTCGATCTGGAAGCCACGAAGGACGAGACGGACGTCGTCCTCTGCAACGAGAATTGGAGCTTCACGCGCACGGCGGTCGATTTTGTGACGGGCGAGGACGACAAGAGGACCGTGTTCGCGAGGGCGGTGGGAGACCTGCTCGTGATACTGGCGTACCCCGACAGCATGAAGAACATGATCGAAAGGGAGGCCGTCCAGGTCGGGGACAGGTACTGGTTCTCCATGGACCTGGTGTCGAGGACGGGGGAGAAGGTGGACAACGCCTATCGCAACCGTTCCGAGTCCGACGTGTACGACTCTGTCGAGCTGAGTCTCCGAAAGGTCTCGGGCGGCGTCCCTCGCGCATGGGCCGTGTCCGAAGAAGGGTTGGTGTTGAGCGACCGACGCGAGGGAAGCGGGAGCTACGCCGTGAACCGCAAGCGCGCGAGATCGTGACCACACGCGCGAGATACGATCGCGTCATCCGCGTCGAACGACCGGAGCGTTCGCATGTCTAAAGTAGATAGGGACAAGTAGGTTCTTGTGAGCAATGGGGTAGGAGGAGGGGCGGACTTGGATGCCCGCGTCGACTTAGAACGCGGTCGAGGACCGCTTTGTACATGTATTTATGAATATTCCTAATAAAACTCAATTTCCACGCCTCCACTCGGGACTCGTCCACGCATTGTAAATACGCGTCTCTGCCATCGTATCTTCTCACTATTTCTTGGACGAACTCGCGACGACGATCGGTCATGTTGTGCGCCATGACGCGCGCAAAGTCGTCGGGGTAGGGACAGGTGCGCAGGAGGTAGGTAGCCACGATCCGGGCGGGGTCGGCGCGGCCCGTACTTGTCCGCACGCAGTCGGCCGTCGACAAGACAGACGCGACGTGGTCTCGCAGGGATTCGGCCATGGACGGGGGGGGGGGTAACTTGTCGCGTCTAACGAATCGATGGGGTATTATGCGCGCTAAAGGAAACGTGCGCGAGGGCGGCGCGAAGGGCGGTCAAAAACTTGCGCACGTCGGACTCGGTCGTGTACTCGGACACGCCCACGCGGATGGTCCCGTTCTCGTGGGCCTTCGACTTGCCCGCGGCCTTTAACACGTCGCTGCGTTTGCCGAGTTTGCACGCGCTGCCGACGGACACGCATATCCCCTCCTTGGCCAGGAGTCGCGAGACGGCTCTCGAGTCCACGCCCACGAACGACCCGCTCACGAGATGCGGGACTCTCCGCGCCGGGGAGTCGGGACCGTTGAAGGCCGCGCCGAGTTCGGCCATGCCCCGTCGCACGAGGTCCGCCGCGTCGCCCACCTCGCGCGTCTTTGCCCGTATACCTTTGGCGTTTCGGCACACCGCCTCCGCCAGACTGGATATCAGCGGCGGACTCTCCGTCCCGGGTCTCAACAACCTCTCCTGGGATCCGCCGTACGCTAAGGGCGCCACGCGGTCCAGGTCCCCGCGGACGACGAGCGCGCCCGTCCCCTTGACCCCGTGGATCTTATGTCCCGACACCGTGAAGCTGTCGAGGTACCGCAAGCCCCGCACGACGTACTTCCCCGCGGCCTGGGTCGTGTCCGAATGGAAGAACACGTCTCTCCCCAACACGCGGCGGATGGCGCCCAAGTCCTGGATCGTCCCGAGCTCGTTGGACGCGTAGATGAACGACGCGAGTTTCACGTCCTTACCGTACATCCGCACGGCTCGGCGCAGTTCCTCCATGTCGAGGAACCCCTGTCCGTCCACGGGGATCTTGACCACCTTCACCCCGCCCCTCGTGATCCTCTGCAAGTGCTCCAAAGGCTTGATCCCGCTCGGGTGCTCGATGGCCGAGGTCAGCACCACCCCGCGGTTGCCGTGATGCTCCATGACCCCGTGGAGCACGATGTTGTTGCTCTCGGTGGAGCCGGACGTGAACACCACGCGTTCGGGGGGACCCCGAGACACTTGCCGATCCTCTTCCTGCACGCCTCCACGATCGCTCGCGAGTCTCGACCCGCCACGTGGCTGCTCGACGCGTTGCCGTACGCGCGTTTGGCGACGTCGGCGAGGACGTCGACGACGGACGCGTGCGGCTGCGTGGTCGAACAGGAGTCCAAGTAGATCCGCGGCTTCCTCGACCGGGACTTCCGTCTCGTAGCAGGCATGCGCTGACCGGGCATTCTATACTGGTATCGCGGTTTTCTTATGCGGCCGCCGGTCGTTCGGCCACGAAGGGGACGCGCGGAGAGCCAGCATCCGTCGGTGGAGTTCGGCGGAGTCGCTCATGTATTGTCGGATCATGGAGGCGAGGCCGAGGAGGTATCTCCACTGGCATTCGCGCGCGTGGCCAGCGACGCCTTGGGATCGCGGGCATCGAACCCGGACCTGTCCATCCACCGCTTGGTCATCTCCGCCTTCCACGCCTTGGAGGAGCGATAGAACGCGTCGCACAGCCGCCTCTGGGATTCGTCGCCCAGATAGGCGGGCGGGGGGCGGGGCACGGGGTCCACGCGATTACGGTAATGGACCTCGTGCAGAATTCCGGGGGCCGGCAGGGACGCGAACGTCAGCCGCATTTTCTCCGAGTCGCTCGCGTACCCCTCGATCAGGGAGCACAGGCCGGAAAGGTACTCCCACCTCCGGGCGCGCGCTCGCTCGCGGAGACCGGCGAAATCGCTGTCGAAAGAAGCCGCAGCGTCCGCGTCCCTCCGCGCCTCGACGTCTTCCCTCCACGCCGTCGCGGACCGCAAGAACCGCCGGTACATCCGGCAGTACGCCCCGTCCGGAAGCTCGTTCATCTGGCCGCCAGTGCGATCTCGCAGTCTCGGTACTCCTCCTATGCAGAGAAGTTCCGGTGGCAGCGGGCGCGCGTTTCGGTCGACGGATTTTTGTTTCGCGGATAAAAAGGAGAGAACGGATCGGCTCATGGCGTGGTATTCCGAGTACACGTCGACCCCCGCGTCCCGCGCTCCCGCCAAGACCAAGCCCGCCGGGACCCTCTCCTCGGCCATCAGCAATCCCGACGTCGACGACGCGGACGACGCGTCCTGGTCCGACTCGCTCCCGTCCGCCACGAAGCCCTCGGCGCGTCCGTCCGTCTCGTTCTCGCACCCGCCGCCCGAGACGGCCGCGGCCGACGCGAAGGCGTGGCACGAACAGGCGCCCGTGTCCCGGTCGCGGGGACACGGCCTGACGCCCGAGGGTCTGAAATCGTACATCGCGTCCACGTACGCGGCGGATCCCGGCAAGGTGCGTTCCCATCACCTAAAAAGTGTCCTGCGTACGGAGAAGGACGCGACGGGTTTCCAGTGATGGACGCGATGCCCGACCGACGGCTCGCGGCGTTCGTGACGGACGCCTTGCCCGACCGGCTGCTCGAAGCGCTCTGGCTCGCCGTCCTGTGGGTGCTCGCGCTCGCGCGGACGTTCCACAGGCGGTGGACCGCTCTCCGGCGAGTCGACCCTCCCAACATCCTGGTGACCCGCGCGATATTGTACGACGCGTCCGGCGACGCGGACGTGACGCGCGAGTTCGTGAGACGGGTGGACGAGGGAGTCCTGGACTGCGACGTCCGCGAGTTCCGAGACCAGGTGGACGTGTCGTGGTTCGAGCGGCCGGGCGAACGCGTGTTCCTGGGAGTGGAGTACATCGTCCCCGGGCGCGCGCATTCGGGCAAATCGTACGCGATCGTGTACGACCTGAACGAACGGGCCGGCGGGTCAAGTTCCCGCCCACCGCCCCGACCGAGGACCAGCGACTCGCGGTGTCCATGTCCAAGAGACGCGTGCTGTCCGCGTCGTTCGGATCGGACACGGAGCGACTCGTGACGGACGACGCGATCGCCTTGGCCGGTCCGATGCGCGACCTGTACGTGGGCGACGGCATGCCCCCGCCCGTGGACGGCGCCATACACTGGATAGCTCGTCACGCGCCCTCGGACGCCAAGGGCGGCGGCGGATCGCGCGATCGGGGCGGGCGACCGTCTGCGGATCTTCTACGCCACGGGGGAGACGGCGACGTACGACCTCTCGTGTCCCGGCGTGATCGACGGCCCGATCCCGTCGAATCGGGCGGCGTCCGTACCTCCGACGCGCGCGGCCGTCGAGGGCGAATAGAAATCGCCCCGTCTCGTGGGAAAGGGGTTCGCGAGCGCGAGCTCTCACTCACCGATTCGCGGAAAGGACGTCCGGACGTCGCGAATGTCCTACACAGATGACGACGCGTATCTGGACGGGGACGATGTCTCGGAGCGCGATTATCCCGTCCCGATGGACGCGTCGGACGAGGAGACGGACGCGGAGGCGGGTCCCGAAAAAGGCGCGGTGACCGACCGCGCGGGGCCGCACCGCGTGTTCCAAGTGAAGCCGTTGCTAGACCTGTTGGACCGCACGCGGCACGCCGGGTGGCCGGAGCGGGTGGACACCTGCTGCTGGTGGTGCTGCCACCCGTTCGACACGGTGCCTTGCGCGCTGCCGATCAAGTACCGGGAAGGGAAGGGGTTCACGGTGAAGGGGTGCTTCTGCTCTTTCAGCTGCGTCAAGGCGTACAACACCTCCGATTCGGGGCAGGGGGGCGAGTCGGCGCGGCGCACGGGGTTCATCTTCCTCATGTGTCTCCGCCTGTGGAAGATGAACCCGCGACGGGACGCGCGGCAGTTCCGCGGGGTGATCACGGCGCCCCCGCGCACGTGTCTGAAAATGTTCGGGGGGTACATGACCGTCGAGGAGTTCCGGGCGTCCACCAGGACCGAGATCCACATGGTGAAGGAGCCGCCGTACGACATGGAGTTCATACAGCAGGTGGACTGCGCCCGCAAGATCAGCGAACGGGCCAGGACCACGAAGAAAGACGCGGAGCCCTCGCGGAAGAGGATCGAGGGCGGCGCGGACGCGGCCGTCCGGAGGGGCAAGCCTCCCGCCCCGCTGAGCGTCAAGAGGACCAAGTCCCTCGTAAAGCCGTCGTGCTCGCTAGACAAGTTCGTGACCTTCAAATCCAAGTGATCCGAACGACTCCCACGTATTTATCGCAATAAAGATTCCGCCGTTTCGCGCCCCACGAATGCGTATGCACACACACACTGTCCCATACACATACACGAATGCACCCAAATGCACACGAGTATGCACGCCGACGCGTCACGAACGACCGCACGGCTTGCGACGTGCAGATCCCACGCGGCCCCGTCGCAATTCCGGACGATCGCGTCGCCGTAGACGGCTTTCCCGAACGCCAGGCTCGCGTGCACGTTGAGTTTGCGGTTTTTCTTGTGCGCGTTCGCGTCGTATTCGAGTTCGTACCCGCACGGTCCGTGCGATACCACGGTCGTGGCGCTCGTGCCCAGGATGCCCAACAGGATGCGATACCGTCCGGCCACGGGCACGACGGCCGGGGTGACGCACGGGTCGTCCTCGTTCAACACGACCGCGTTTCATCTGC
>RPFO01000610.1:0-2500 GCA_009746045.1 Mesostigma viride
CGGAATATCGGTGGATTGCGTTCCCCGGAAAAAAAATATTGGTGGATTGCGAGCAATATCAAGGAGACAACCAGCGCAGGCCAGAAATCAAGAGAATCCGGAGCAATATATTTTTTAAATTTTTTTCCCTTTTTTTTTCTTTCGTTTCTTGGCGTCGTTGGTTTTTTGAGTCGCCGCTTTTGGAGTTTTTTTTAATGATCCTGGGAGGCGGGAGCGGCTGGGGAATCTTGTTCATTAGTCTGTGGACACTATCACACGTCTTACCGGATCTTCTTAGCAACGAATATACTTACATAATTTTTCCGGGTAAATGGGTATTTTTTATTAACCAATAGGAATATCGTTAGGTTAAGAGGTACCACGTATCGACCAGCTGGTTACCCACTGAGGGTAGAATATACTTACATAATTTCGGGGAAAATGGGTATATTTTTATTAGCCAATTATGGACCAAAGAGGTGAGAGGGGAAATGAGTATCAGCGAATCCTAATTAAGGGGACGTGGCGCGCCGAATATTTTCCGCGCGAAAAAATTCGCGGTACCAGCCGTACCGTGAAAAGTGGGTGCACCGTGCGCGCACCCCTTGCGGAAGTGGCATGGCGACTGCGTTTAGGTGAAACTAGCAATGTAGGGCTAGAGAAATGCAAAAAAAATGCTCGAATGTTGAAGAAGATGATTTCATGATGTTGGGTTGTGGCGGCAAGTAGCTGGTTTACAATATCGCTGCTTTCTTTTACTGCCATCGGCATGGGGGTTAAACTGCATTTTTTGGTCGCGCGGAATAAAATAGAATTCGTGATAGCGGCAGTAAATTCGCAGTTTTGGGGGCTTTTTGACCGTCAAGGATGCATTAATATCGGTAGCATTGAATTCCAAACCGAACTGGTGCTTTTTGCTACATTTTCGGCCATTCTCGGTAAGTAATTCTTCAGGCCTGCGCAGTGCATGTCGGAACCTTCCATGGAAGAACGGCCGTTGTTGCGCGCCTGAGCGAGGGATCTGCGAGGGCAAGGTATAGATTTGTCGCGAATGTTATGTGCTATCAGTTCTTTCTTCTATGAGCTCATCGTTCGAAGGTTTTTGCGTTCTGTTTGGGCCGTTTCCGCCAGCTAGCTCGCCGTTGCTTGCCGAATACCTGGCAGCTTTAGATTGTTTTCGTTGATGTCGTGGTCAGGGCCGCTTCAGTCGAAGCCTATAGCTTCTCGGGAAGGTTTAAGGCATTTCATAAAACGTGTTCTGGCAAGGATGGTGTGCGTATGGACGCTTCTTGTTGTGTTAGAGTGACGCACCCTCTCTTCGCAGCGGCATCACAGCGCTCATGCGCTGGAGGGCCGCCAATGGTTTCTTTCCATTTTATCGTGCAGGGGAGGAAGTGTTTTATTGACGATCATGTTGGAGATATTGCATTTGTGTGACTGCATGTAGATAGCTGCCACCATTGGTTTATTTGAGCTTTCCCTTGATATGATGATGTGAAAAGACTGCAATGTGCTGAGCCAACCATGGTTGACATGGTTGACTGCATGCATCTTGTATGCCATGATCTCCTTGGTTCCTTGCCCTCCATAGTTCCAGTTTGTTGCCCATCTCAGGTAGGGCAGTGAAGGAGTTGTTGCTGTGTTGATTAGCTTGGTTGGCATAAACCTTACACTCTAACCTGGGAGAAACATAGAAAATGCTGGTTAGGCATTTTAGTGCCATCATCATTATTGCTATTCACATGCTTATATGTCTGGCCATGCTCGAGGGACGGTGAAGGTGTATGAGGTGTGTGGCCACCCCTTTGTACTTCATAACATATTCAGCATGTATTTGATGCATGTTGGATGGCATGTAAAGTGTATTGTGTTAACTTGGTTACTGAGTGGTCCTTAGCGCCTGTCAGGTGGTCGTCTAGGAAACCCATCAGTGCGTGTCACAGTGACCCCAAACCTTGAGCATGTGTCGTCATCAGTGTGCAAGAGTTATTTATATGTGCTTTTGGTCATAGATTTGCTGAGTTCTAATCATGAAGTTTACAAGGTAACCTTGGGTTGACTAATGTGTATGCTCTCTTGGCATGTATGCCTAACGATCGTGTTGCTATGCTTGGCTGGCAAGGTTGGCCATGCCGAGGGCAGGTGAGGGCAGATGAGGTGCCTAGCTGTTTGCTTATGTATTGTGATCGAGTAGGGCATGCTTTCAGGCTTTTTGGATGGAAAACATCATGCCTAACTGGCCTTGTACAAAGAAAAACCTCCTTTAGCTTATGTTCAGGTTTTAGCACGTTTAACTTTATAACTTGAGCTAGACTTGTCGGAATGACCTGGGACTTGGAAGACAGTTGTCCCCCTGTTAGACGGATTTTCGCTGCAGAAAAAAGTATTTTTTTGACGTGTTTATAAAAAGTTATTCCCAATGTCCGGTAAAAAAAGGGTCGTTTTGCGGGGAAATTAATAACTGTTCGAGGTTTTGCCCTTTCCATGATGTAAATAGCTCAGCAAGCTACAAACTCAGGG
The DNA here is from genome assembly GCA_009746045.1 of Mesostigma viride. NCBI lineage: Eukaryota > Viridiplantae > Streptophyta > Mesostigmatophyceae > Mesostigmatales > Mesostigmataceae > Mesostigma > Mesostigma viride. The sequence goes on from RPFO01000610.1 coordinate 2,500, forward strand.
A
>RPFO01000610.1:7500-20000 GCA_009746045.1 Mesostigma viride
GTAGCAGATCTGAACAGAGGCCATCATGGATGAGGGAGCTATTGACCAACCAGCGCTTTATGGACTTCGGGCGGCGCGGCGCTGGGCTGGATGGACGAGATGGACGCGATGGACGCGGTGGACGCGATGGACGCGGGGACGGCCAGGCGCTGGGAGACCAGGCTGAGGTGCCAGATAATCAGAGCCAAGGATCGCAGGGCGGTCAGAACGCGCCAGCCGCAGATCAAGCGGCGCCTAAGCGACCAACTGTTGCTGAGGGGTACGCGGTGCTAGGCCAGTTTCAGTCCATCAAGGACAATTGGCAGCCCCGGGATGCTGAGAGGATGTTAGAGGACATGAACTTGTACACTGAGATATACAACGGTGACAAGCTTCGCATCCTGGCGTCTAGTGCCTACATACGGCAGTCGGCGAGGCGGCTGTTCAAGTTTGTTCGGGAGCGACATGCGGCGGGGGACACCTGGACGGCGTTTATGACGCGACTCAGGTCGTTCCTGAGTGACAAGAGGACCATAGATGGGTCCCACCTGAAGCAAGAATACCTGGACTACAAGCCCATCAAGGGGCAGCTAGTGGTCCACGCCTTTGAAGACTTCGTCAAGCTGAGGGAGGACGCCATGGCCAAGGGCTTCTTCGTCGCAGATCGGATGGCCATGGGCGACTTTCTCAAGTCGCTGCAACTGGATCCGGTCACCATGGATAATGTGACCATCCACATGCGACAGGTCCATGGCTGGGCAGCCATGACGGATCAGTTGTATGAGTGTTTCAGCGGCAAGTACGTGGGGGTAAGCGCCCTCGTCAGAATGATGAGGAGGCCACTGAACCCACGGTTAAGTCCATGAGGGGATCGGGCCACGGGGGCCCAGCGTCCTCGAGAGGGCCTGAGACCTCTTCAAGGGGTCGAGGAAGGTCCAGGAGGGGGCGTGACAGAAGGGCTGGACGGGGGACCCCGCCGAAGTCGGGACATCCACAGTCCCAGTTTGACTTCAAGAGGGTGGGTGGTCCTCCCAAGGCTGGGCCCAGCAGTGGGACCTCACGGGACATCAGTCAGGTGGAATGTTATTTCTGCCAGGGGAAGGGTCACTTCAGGAATGAGTGTCCCTCGTACCTGAGGCAGGAAGGTCAGAGCAAGCCAGCTCAGGGTGGCAGCAAGGACAAGGCTGGTCCATCCCAGGACAAGGGCAAGGGCAAGGCTGCTGATCATTGATATGAGCCTGCACACATCCCTGAACCCTGGAGGGTGCCCCCAGGGGTGTGTAATGAAGCTGCTAGTGACAGCAGTGAGGGGCAGCCCCATGCTCTAGTGAAAGAGCCTATTGGACACGATGGGGCAAGCTTGGTTACCACAGAGAGTATGCCAGCTGTAGCTGCAGTGGTTACTCGCCAACGTGCCCGCCATGGCGGTGCTGAGCCTGAGGTAGGACCTGGTGATGTGGACCCAGGTGGATCTCAGAAGCATTCTGACCGTGCAGGACTGGCACAGGATGGTCAGGATGAGGATAGGGCTGGAGACAGTCTGACAGGCACGACCCTGGTGCCTCCTGTACATAAGGGATCTGTACATACCTTGAGTGAGTTGTGAGGGTAAGAATGCCACGAATTCCGCCATGGTTCTTGCAGGAAGTTGCCTTTATTAATAACAGGAAACACAGACGTAAGTCACGTCACTTCCAAGACTGCACGCAGCACAGACGACAGGGTCGCAGTGCCAAGAGAACGTGCACGCAAGAACTAGCGTCCCGGTGTGACCAAGTCACTCATATAGCTTGCTAGGGACGCGTCCAAGTATTCAGCTGCACTGTCACAGCTGAACTGTCAATCAATTGATTACACAGACTCTGGCACGCCTTTGGCGCGCAGATCTATCAATTGTCCATACGGCTAGTCCTGTGGACCTATCCGTACACTAGTCAGCATCAATTGTCTCATAGGTCCTGGCGCGCTACAGCGCCTACCTATCAATTGACCATCAAGTCCTGTACAAGTCCTGTCAACGTCCTGCGGACTATCAAAGTGACACTTGTACATCCTGTGTCCGTACGCGCCCACAGTGGCGCGCCGGGTACTGTCGGCACAGCCTAGGAAACGTCATAACTTTTACGTTCCTTAACCAAATGAGGCGTTCAAGGTGCCGTTGGAAAGAGCGTAACAATCTCTATCCATCTAACGTAAATCCTTTACGTTAACTCCAATCCCTTCTTTTCTTTAGGGATCACATCCCCTGCCAGGGACCCTTGAAGTAGCTTGAAATGTCCTTCACTCCAGCTTGAAGCTTGAACAGATGTCTTTAATGGCCATTGCCATTCCCCCAGCCCTTTCTTTTAAGGAACTGGAAAAGAAACAGATCTGCCACAGGGAAAACCATTCCATGAGAAATGGATAAAAACCTATGGAAGTGGCATTACAGAGTACCACCAGATATTAGAAGCACACAAAATTAAATACATACAGGTTAATTCTATGAGGTCTTCTCCAGGAATTAATCCCATCACCTCGGTAGAGCCTCCAGTACAATGACCTTCTGGCGGTGAGTTACATTAATCCCAGATACTAATCCCATAAAACCCAGTACATATTCAATATAAGTACAATAAATCCATGACAATTAAAATACCACTTGACAAAGTAAGGCGTATTACAATAGTTTGCCTGTCATTCTCTCAACAGGGGTCTATTGGCGCCCGTCTTACGGCGCCCGTCTACTTGCCAGATGGTAAACTGCCACAGCAAACAAATGACAAAATGAAACACATAGGCAACAATTAAATCCTGCCCTGGGGAACTAGGGAAGTCTGAACAGGCAAACACCTGAACAGGCCAGCTTGTAGAAACATAATACCAGGGAATCGAACCCCGCCCTATAAACCCCAGAATAAAGGTTCCCAGACCATTGTGAGAAGTATGTACAAATATACATTTCTTTTAAAATAGAATACATGGTCTGTAATGGACCTGTCAACCTTGTGTAGTCAACAGCATGAACCCCAGCCAAAACCTGGCTGTATCCTGATTAAAATCAGAGTGAGTGTACCATGGTCCATGAGCCTTAGTACAGACTAAAATACAGGTATTATGCCAGTCACAATGCTGACACTACCACACAATCTGCTCTCCAATGCCCTATAACCATGCACCAGCTTAGACAGCTTGCTGAGATGGGTCCATCAGAGACTGAAGAACCTTGTATTGCACTGCTGCCTTCTGCACTAGCTTGGTCAAAGCATCAGCAGGATTGTCAACCCCAGGGATATGCTCAATATTGGCCAAGGAGGACAACTCCTTAAGAAGGAGATAATCCAAGTCCCTACTTCTGGCCATCTGCCTGTGCACAAACTGCACCATCCCCATGGAGTCTGTTTTTAGAAGAGTGGTAACCTGAAGTGGCCAAGGAGTGTTAGAAGTCATCTGATGAAGCAACTCCTTCAGATAAAGGCTTGTGTGAATGCCTTCACAAATAGCCCTGCATTCTGCCACATCACTGCTGACAGCCACCCGTTTGTGCAGGCGACTAAACCAGCTCACCAAACTCCCCAGGCCTTCCTGTCTGAGCACAAAGAGCCCTGCAGCCCTGCCCCTGACCTTGGAGACCTGCCTGCTGTCCATTGAGCTATCCACATACAGCTCCATGCAAATGGGTTGTGATAAATCCACTGCAGACAACAGAATGCCAGATGAAGCCCTGACCTGATCAGCCACCTTGGCAGACCCTAGCTCCACCAGCATGTCATCAGGCAACCTGGCTATGACCATAAGGTCTGGCCTGGAAATGCCTGCCACCCAAGCAACCATGCCCCTCACCATGGGACACAGTGCCTGTGTGATGGTTGGAGGAAGCTTGCTAATGAGGGTCTCTTGATAATCATTGCCCCCCACCAGCAGCATACGCCACTCCCCCCCTTCTTCACCAGTGTGGCCTCCATGCCCACAAACAGCAGAGGCTCATTCTCCACCTGCCATTGCTCCCTACCCAGAGGAAACTTGGACTTAATGATGGAGATCAGCTCCTTAAGCCACGACGTGGGAGCTATCAGATGTAGGTCATCCCCGTGCAGCGAAGCATACACTGGCAGGCCTTCCCATTGCCCCAGAAACAGACAGGGGTCTACAGGAGAGACCTTCAAGTTGCAATGCTCCTTCAGGAAACGGTTGAGAGTCTCCCTCCAGATTATTGGACTTGACCTCAGGCCCTCCAGGCCCTTGAGGATTTTAAGGAACTCCGTGTGGATGTCCCTTTTCCATACAGCAGGCACCCTAACATAGAAAGGCGTCTTGCCCTCCCACTTTTCCTGTGCCACATCTGCATCCCCTCCAGAAATGCCCTCTTGAAGTCTATCACCACTGAGCCATAGTCCAAGCCCTTGTTGAGAAGGCCTAGAAATACACACAGCAGCAGCCTCCAAGTATCATGCAGCATGCCAGGGGTATACAACTCCTCAGCAGTGCACTCACCAGTACCCTTGAACTCATTCAGCACTGGCCTGACATGTGGTACCTTGACCCCGTCCACCTCCTTCATCTTGATGACAAACTTGAGCTTGAGTAGACGTCGTGCAGGAGGCAGGTCATTGACAGGTTCCACGCATTTCTTGGAGATCCAGTCCTCCCCAGATTTAATCAGACCCAGTGTGACCTGGGGACACATAATGGGAGAGGACATGAGCTTCACCAGGCCTTGGTAGTTGATAGGGCTGTGTCCAGCAAGTGAGTGAGGACCAATGCCCAAACTGCTTGGATGACTAGCAGCTGGCAGTATGAGGTCATCAACCAAGGGCTCCTGCCCCTGGCACACTTGCACACGCTTAACCGTCCTGGTTACTGCACGTGATAGGTGAGTGGTCCTGAAATTAATCAGTGGGACCTGACCAGCCCCTTCCTTAGTCAGGAGAGAGGACGTGATCACTACCCCATCCTGGCATAGGAAATTCTGCCCCAGAAGAGCAGGTCCTTGATAGCCCTCCAAGACACAAAAAGCAGTGTCCTGTCCAAGGATAGGAATGAATACCTCACCCAGTACCTTCACGTGTACCCCGCCACTGAAGTCAGACACAAACTGATAGCTGGGTTCAGACATGCTGTACCCTGCTGCAGCCCTGGTCCCAATGATGGAACCTGAGAATTAGTGTCTACCTCTAAGGCAGTGTCCAGCCCCAGATTGCCATGCCACCTGAGCTTGGCTACCTTGGGCTGCTTCTTGGCCCTTTGTAGAGCCCCAATCAATCCAGCCAAACTTGTCCCCCTGGGCTTGGTTAGTGCCTTGGGCTTGACAGTTGACTCCCCAGCTGTTGACCTTGCAGCCTGTTCAACAAGTACCTCTGCAACCTGGCCAGGGCTGACAGATTCCCCTGCAACAGATGTGGTCGTTGCGTCAGTGATGTCACCTGGGACCTGAAAATCCTGCAGATCCTGTGAGCCTTGTGCCTGACTGCCCTCATTCATCAGGTTAGGCTTGACATATGACCAACTCAGCCGGTGCATGCTTTGGTTCGTCCTCCATGCTGACCAAGCATGCGTGGCTAGCTTCATCAACCTGGGTAACCACCCCAGGACTCCAGCTACCACGTTTGCCATAAAGGCTAGGTTCCTTCCAAGCTAGGACCTTCTGACCCACTTGTGGCTCCAGCATCTTCCAACCCCGGTCCTTCTCCCTCAGCTTGGCAAAGGTGACATGTGCAGCATGTTTCCAGCCCTCCAGCACATGTGGTGGGCACAGGCCATGATATAGACCCATTGGGCTGACAGCAACTCCATCATAGTAGAAGTTAACCCTGCTGTTCAGCTGCTGCTCCACGTTCCTCAGCCATGCACTCCTGACAAGTGCAGGTGCAGACAAGGGTACCCAGTCTTCAGAGATGATCAATTTCTTGACCTCCTGGATTGCCCTCTCGATAGCACCCTGCTGCCCATGAGCCTCCCTAGGTGTAACCAGCAACTCAGGAAGGGTAGGATCACCCTTGAGATGCTGAAACTGCATGTCCACCTGGATCCTTGTGGTAGGAAACTTGGCTCTTACATTCTGCAGGGCAGCCAGCAAGTACCTGTTCTTCATAGAAGGTAAATGCTCCAGCACCTTGTATTTCGTGTACCTGTCCACGCACACCAACAGTTGCATGCCCCTGATGTGTTGGATATCACACTGCAGATCACCAATGCTCTGAGGTAGAGCTTTGGCATGTGATTTCCTGGGCTTGTTGGAGGACAACTGGCACTTACACCGTGAGGCAGCTTGCTGACACGCCTTAAGAAGGGGTGCCCTGCCCATACGGAAGGCAAAGTTGTTTGACAGAGAAGTGGCATGCCCAAACATGTTGTGGATTCGGGCACCCAACTCCTGGTACACAGAGGAAGCAGTCCCTGGCACAGTCAGGACTGTGCTGTCAGGTTGTCCAGCATCACCATGCTGACTTCCATCCTGTTCTGACTCAGAGCCTGAGTCACCCTGCTCATGCCCAACACCTGGACCGCCAGCAGGGACCACATGCATACCACCAGAGGCCTTCACACCCCTCTGTGGTTGTACATTGGTTTCTCTCAAAATGAGAGGTCCACCCTCGTGCCCAGCACGAGGATGCATGGGTCAGACATTCTTACAGCTGCATCAGCTGTCAAGGACGTCTTCATAGGAACCTGTACCTCTCCAGGTGACCTGGGGCCACACTGAACCTGGAGATCACCCTCTTGTTGCCCAGATATAAAATCTGCATTGGAGCACCTGGCCTCCCCCTTGGGTGAATTAAGGTGTGTAGGGGTTGCCTCAGACAGTCACTGCTCCTTGTTGTCTTCTTGCTGACTGCCCTTTGAAGGCTGGCCTGCCTGGGACTTGTTGTTGTTCTTCTTGTTGTTGTTGTTGTTATTCTTGTTGCTGCCCTGGCCCTGGGACTTCTTGAAGCTGGGACACTCCTTCTTGATGTGCCCCCACCCCTTGCACAGGTAGCATTGTATCTTTGACTTGCCCTGGCCACTGCCCCCGTTGTCAGACGCGTTGCCCTGCTTGGGCTGACCACCCACCCGCCTGAACACCGACTTGGAGTGTGACCTCCTGTCAGAATCAGGTGAATGATCTCCCTTGCGCTTGTTATGGTTGCCCCTACGCCCTCCTTGGCTTCGGTCAGCCTCAGACGTCTTGGAGCCACCCTGGGTACGCCCGCCTGCCTGGGTAGCCTTCACTGCTGGCACTCCACCCTCAAACAGCTCCTCTGCCTCGAGTGCTTGTTTGATTATGACCTTGTAGGCCTTGAGGGTTGAGTGTGGGGCACACATGACCTTTAAGGAGCCACGTGTAGCCTTGTCCAGCCCAGAAACCTTGAGCCAGTTGGTTAGGGCTATGTTATCAGCGACATTAAAGCCGTGAGCCCTGCCCTCCTCAACCATCTTACAATAGTTGAGAAAGTTCTGGATCAGGTCCCCCTTGACCTCCCACCCTGGTATTTATCCTGCCAATGGATCCCCACTTTCTTCCTCTGATCCTCCAGCAGCTCCTTCAGCTCAGCCACGTACAGTGCCCAGGCCTTATTGGCCTTTTTGCACTCCCTGGTTAGGTCCTTAATCTGGTCAGTACACTTGCCAAAAGTGCTACCCTATCCAGATTTGATAGTAATTTGTACCACCGTACAAGCTAGGGAACCCTTCCAATCCCTCCACAAACTCTTCAGCCTGCTTAGGCTTGGAGTCTGAGGTTACAGGCTGCAACTGATTGACAATTAAAAACCCTGTGTGGTAAGATCAAAGCCATGAATAGCTTGTGCATTATTATTATTGTGGAAGGTTGGTAATCTCTCCGGTAAGCCCCACGTCATCTACGTGAGCGGTTCCACTACCAGCACCCCCATTATTCCCACTGGCTGGACCCTTGCTACGGCGTCCCTCAGCCATCCTGCACTACCAGCTATTCAAAGAACACCTTAGCAAGCAGCAGAAAATATGTACAAAATTTTTGTGTCGCCACTGCCGCCTGCGCCGGTGTCGCTGCCGCCCCGCGAATTGCCGCTGAAAATTCGACAAAAAAATGTCGACGAGTACTGCAAAGAAAATTAGGCCGACTAGTAGTCAAGGCCCCTGAAGTCGCAGTACGTGTATACGAACTCACGATCCTCCATATCCAGCTCCGGACCTGCACCGGTATGAATTAAAACCGGCGTGCTCCCCGCCGCGTAAGTTGCGACGCGCCGACGCGCGACGAGGCGCAGAGGATGTGTAAAGATCGTCAATAATTCCCACCCCGCGGGAATCCACTCTCGCACAGAGGCGAGAAATGCCACCAGGTTAATTAAAACCTGGCGCTCGCGACTGCGTACGCCGCGAGTGAGCAGCGATAACAGCGCGAGATCCTGAAACAAATTTGTCGACACCGCCGGCGCGCCCCCCGTGCGTAGCGATGCCCAGTTTTGCAGGTTTCTCTGGTAACCGGTGAGTGAAGAGAGGACGTTGTCCAACTCCTCAATGGCAGTCGTGACTTCGGTCACCGACCGCAAACCTCCCCGCACCTGGACCGTAAATGTCGATAAAATGTTTCGAATCTGGTCCAACAGGTTGCGGATTGCCGGCACCAGTGCTGGCAAATCGGGGTCCTCGGGGTTATCCCCGAGCAATGCGTGAGCTGCACGCTGCTGACGATGAAGCTCGTCGAGCGAGATCGTACTTCGTCGAGCAATTGCTGCCACGACGGCGCAGTCGGTCTTGACGAAGAACCAGCCGGCGGAGCGGCTATTTCCTCATCATCGGGAATCCGAAATTCTTCCGAATTTGGCATCTTTTTGACAGAGCGTGTAATACGAGTTGTGAGGGTAAGAATGCCACGAATTCCGCCATGGTTCTTGCAGGAAGTTGCCTTTATTAATAACAGGAAACACAGACGTAAGTCACGTCACTTCCAAGACTGCACGCAGCACAGACGACAGGGTCGCAGTGCCAAGAGAACGTGCACGCAAGAACTAGCGTCCCGGTGTGACCAAGTCACTCATATAGCTTGCTAGGGACGCGTCCAAGTATTCAGCTGCACTGTCACAGCTGAACTGTCAATCAATTGATTACACAGACTCTGGCACGCCTTTGGCGCGCAGATCTATCAATTGTCCATACGGCTAGTCCTGTGGACCTATCCGTACACTAGTCAGCATCAATTGTCTCATAGGTCCTGGCGCGCTACAGTGCGCCTACCTATCAATTGACCATCAAGTCCTGTACAAGTCCTGTCAACGTCCTGCGGACTATCAAAGTGACACTTGTACATCCTGTGTCCGTACGCGCCCACAGTGGCGCGCCGGGTACTGTCGGCACAGCCTAGGAAACGTCATAACTTTTACGTTCCTTAACCAAATGAGGCGTTCAAGGTGCCGTTGGAAAGAGCGTAACAATCTCTATCCATCTAACGTAAATCCTTTACGTTAACTCTAATAATGACAATAAAAGGTTTTCTCTCTTGTATGACATTGCCTCAAGGTTGCATACCATGTTTGGCCATGCAGCTCAGTCTTTGCAAGTTGCTAGACGGCTGGGAGGAAGTGAGTTGTACTCCATCTGCCAACAGGTTGCTCAAGCTTGCAAGTGCAGGCTAGTTGCTAGAAAGCCCAAGCAGTCTCATGCCAGGACTCCTATTTTGCAGCCAGGCCATGTGCAGGTAGATATTCAGAGAATCAGGGGTTTGAAGCTGCTGGTGGCAGTGGACAGATATACCAAGTACAAGACCCTAGAGATCCTGCCTGACATGGAGAAGCCTACATTGATTGCTGCTCTGAAGTTGACAAGGAGCAGGTACCCTGGGTTGGAGTTGTTGCAGTGTGACATTCAGTTTGAGTGCTGTGAGAACCTGCCAGAGTTTCCAGAGTTGCTGATTACACCCAGGGAGAGCCAAGGCCAGCAAGGGGTGGTGGAGAGAGCCATCCAAGAGATCAAGACTGTGCTGCTGGTGGAGAGGATTCCAAGGACGTCATCTGCCATTGTGACATCTGCATGGCTACGTTCTGTGGAGGACAGGCTGAACCTGAGGACTCCCATGTTCTTTGGTGACATTGCCATCAATCCTCTTATGCTGCATACCAGGATGCTGCCAGCTGATGCTGAGCAGGCATGGAAGGAGAAGCTAGAGGCCAAGTTCCTCAAGCTGAGGCAGAAAGACAAGGGCTGGAGTGTCCTAGAACCTAACGTTGGACAACAGGTTGTTGTGTGGAAGGAACCAAGCTTTCCAGGGAAACGTGGCAGCTGGCATGATGGGGTGGTGACCCGAGTAGAAGCCGCTGGCCATAAGTGCTGGGTGGCCATTGATGGCTCCCAAGCAGTGCACCGTCTGTCCTGGTCAAAGATCCGTCCCCGGGGAGGTAATCAAGGAGACCTCTTCCAGGTGCCCGCTGGTGTACAAGGCGGGGGTGACGTGGAGCTTCCTGATCAGGGTGCTACAGCTGTATCGAGCCCTCAGGGTGACCCTGGCCCGGCCCCTGGGGTACCTTCACATACGGTGGTTGGGCAAGCAGGCGGACAGGCTGCACCTCCGGAACGGCCCGACACCAGGCCTAGGGGTGTGCGTCTATCAGATATTGTACAGGCTTTGCAAAGAGCCAAGAAGGAGCCTAAGGTGTCCAAGCTTGTCCAGTTGGATGAACCTGAGGTAGCTGCCATGGAGATAGATACCAATGCGCAGGTTTCTGTCATGGGACCTCAGCATACAGGAGAACTGCTGGTCGGAGAACCAAGTTGCCCCTGGGTGTCTGATTTCAGTGGTAGGACGCATCTAAGGGTGTTGGGAGAGGTTACTACCCCTGTCATGGGTGTGGATGTGACCTTCCTTGTCCTAGAGGACTATGATGGCCCTGTGATTTTGGGTCAGAATTTTCTGGGCAATCCTGGATTTCTATCAGAGCTACAGCTCTGAGAAGAGATGGCTGGGGGATGATTCCCCTAGAAAATTTCAGGACAACATTTCCAGTCAGGTGCAGGACCAAGCCGGTCAAGGGTGTAAAATGGGATGAAGGGAGGTGCCCCCAGCGGCCAGTTTGGAGATTCCAGCTGTGTTGCACCCCAGCAGTATTGGCATAACTCACAGGAGCCTTGCTGCACACTCTCCTTTGACATATGACCAGCTGGTCCAAGAGATGAGCTCGCCTACTTTGTTTGAGGCTTGGAAGCTCGCCTTCTCCAAGGCATTGGAGGAGTGGTTGCAGTTTGAGTGTGCTGCACCAACAGACAGACGTCCCCCAGCATCAAGGAAGCTTGCTTTGAGATTTGTGCTGAAGAGGAAGGTTGTGGATGAGGTATCAGTGCCCCATGTCAGGCCTGTCCTGAATGAGTATCACGGCACGGGGAGTCTGCCAGGAGAGGAGCTATACACGCCAGGGATGCTACACGACACGTACATGGAGAATTTTGCTATGTCTCTACGTGGGGTTGCTGAACAGGGGAGCAGCTATGTCATCAGTGCTGCTGGACTTCAAGAGGGCATTTTTAAAATCTGATCCAGAAGTGGCCAGGAGGGTGTGGAAGCAGGATGAGCCTTACTGTGTTGAGGTGCCTGCCATCTGGAAGCTGGAGCTGCATCAACAATTCCTGGTTATTCTGAAGGGCCTGGAAGGACTCAGGTCGAGCCCAATCATCTGGAGACTCACGCTGCAGGAAGCTCTGATCAGTGAGTGTGGCTTGAGAGTGTCTTCAGTTGATCCCTGTTTGCTGCTGGCCCAATGGGAGGGTCTGCCAGTGTATGCTAGTTTGCATGGAGATGATCTGCATTTGCTAGCCCCCACGACCTGGCTGAAGAAGTTTATTCCTGTCATCAGTGGCAAGTTTTCACTGGGCAAGGAGCTGTGGCAGGAGCCCAACAAGCCTGTAGTGTTCTGTGGAATGCAGGCTACCCTGTTCAGGAGGGACGGGGAGTGGAGTATCAGGCTTCAGGCTGGAGGAGATTATAAACAGACCATTGTGAAGGCCTTGCCAGAGAAGATCACCCAGGCTGCAGGACCTGAGTTGAGAGGCATGTGGGCCTGGTTTGCCAGCATCTGTGGTCCGTCTCTGATGGTCCATAGCAGAATGCCTGATGAGGTGCTTGAGGATGAGAAGCCTCGAGTCATAGCCCGGTTGGTGGAGAGTACCCCTGATCTGATTTGTCTGGGATTGACTTTGCCCAGCCTATCACCTTGGAGATCTTTGTTGACAGTTCCATGGATGCTCGCCAGGTTACCAAGGTCAGGGGGAGATCTGCTGCTCTGTTTGCTTTTTATCAGAGCAGGGCAAGTTTGTTCAGCTGGTACAGCAGACTGCAGAAGAGGGTCTGTATCAGTTCAGATGTGGCAGAATGCAGGGCCATATGCGAGGGGATCCAGTCCAGCCTGTACATAAAGGAGTTAATGCTGGAGCTGGCTTCAGTTACCCCTTGGACCTTGCAGATGGAGACGTTGTTGCTAACAGACAGCATGGGTATGGTCCAGTTTGTTCACAAGCAGCTGGCCAGAAGCCGGGACCTAGATTATTTGTTGCTGAAGGAGTTGGCCAGTTTGGTTGACTTGAAGCATATCCCT
>RPFO01001811.1:0-24802 GCA_009746045.1 Mesostigma viride
TTTTTGCATGCCGTGTCACCATTTGGCTTCAGCGAGCACAGAATTCAAGACCCCAAACGGGATCTTGCTTTCCGGTACGCGCCTACGCGGAAGCTTGAGCTATAAGCGGCTCGCGGGCCAAAAGCTGTTCAAAACCCGTTCACAACCCGAACCGGACCGGAACCGGAAATGGTTCTCCGGAATCTCTCGAATGTAGCGAAGCTGTCATGCAACGGTTATTGTTAGTCCGCCAGGCTGCATGTGCCACGGACATGTCAAACAGTCTGCAACAACTCACCGCAACATTGTTGGTAAACTTGCAGTTCGTACAGGTAACCTGGCACCCTGCGGTCCCCACGTTGAGCGCCCCATTGGCCTGCACAAGCGCTCCGACGGCGGTAAGCAGGGGATTCATTAGTTAGTCCGCATTGATGAGAAAGTGTCATTTCAAGCATGGTGGACCAACCTGGCGGCGCACTAAGCGCGATTAACACAAATGTTGTCACAAAGCCAGTGTCACACAGAAGCGCCTGCCTGGCAACTTACCCGTGGCTTCACCGGCATGCAACCGGCTTACAGTCAGGAAATCACGTACCAAGCTGACGTTTGTGGAGACAAGACTTTGCACGCACGTCAGCAGCACAGTCCATGCAACCTGTGACAGCTGCCATTACAAACAGAATCATGGATGTATACCCCAACTGTCCATACAGCACCAGGTACAGAGCATTAACTCACCCATGTGACTGCTATTGCGAACTGCGAAGAGAATCTCCTGCAGAGTTAGTTAAGGTCAGCTTGACAGCTAACACTGCCCTCAGAATACCACGGTGAGTGTTCCAAGTATGTCAACGTCCGGCAGCTGGGACTCACCGACGTAACATTCATGAAGACAACATCCTGCATGTCGAGGATGATGGATGCCAACCCAGGGTCGCAGCTGACCGCCCCGCCGTCTACGCTCTTCTCTCGCACATGGGTGCATGCATGCCGGGAAACAAACGACAAGGCGTCAGGCCGGGGGTGAAGATTGCATCTGACGTAGCTAATGGAATGGACACCATAATGTCTATACGAGTTACTTTATAATTGCTGCCAATATATTTTCATGTGTTGAAAATAGTAATGCTTAAGGTCGAGGATGAGGTATTTAGGTTCCTAGGCAATCGTCAATAATAAGAATTACGCTCACCACATGTTCCTTTGAATCGGCGATGCAATTAAATATGTCAACGTCTGACATGTCCTCGTACAATTTGAAGACGTTAGGTCACAGAGAATTATAACATACCTTTGAATCAACATAGTCGTCCTTATAAAGTCTAATAGCTAGCAGGTCCCTACTGCATGCATATGAAAAGTGATTGTCAAATTACCAGAGTTGCAAGAGCCTGGCCATATTGCACTAGATCATTCCCTGCAATCCAGCTGCACTGATAGCCCCAGCGCTGGGATAATTGTTAAAGATAATTATCCTGAGCGGCTTCAATGCATGTAGTTTACTTATTAATTAATTAGGAACATAACTCCATTGGGAGTAAATGTAGCACATATCCCAGAGAAGGGGCATATGGCTTTTAATACATTCTAAGCTACTTTCTGCAAGGGTGGGAATGTAAACACACTTGCTCGAGGTGCACCTGGGCACCTGCGTCCCCAGAGTCTCAAGCAACACCCAACTAAGGGGAGCCTGTCATGGGGGCGGAAGATCAGCATGGCTATACAAAAGCTAAGGCATGGCGTCTCAGCAGAGAGTACCTCTCTGCGTAGTCACGGCATGACTAAATAAGAAAGCTAGGCATCATCTGGTGTGTGGCGCGTCATGGGCACACATGTACATGACTTTACTTATTAGCTGGCCTACAACAGGGGCTGCATACCTGAGGGGCGCCTGGAGCAGAAAACACAAGGTTCTGGATGCTGATGGACATCGAAGAGGTCAAAGCGGTTACTTGAAAAATTCTTAATGCACCAGCTCCATCTGTCGTGAGAGTACATGTCTGGTTGAATCCACACTCTCCACGTATACGGACGCCTCGGGTAATCGGCATCTGGCTTGCAGAAACCGTAAATGAGGAGACGATGGTTATATCGCCTACGTTGACATCAGCCAATGCGGTGGTAAGCTCGGCCTGGGTAGACACATTTTGACTGCTTGCGAATGCCAGTGTCCAAAAACCTGATAAGGGGAAGGGGGGGGGGGCGTGGGGAGAATGATAAAAAAATTACTGCAAGGGTAGGCAAGTATCCAGTTAAACCTCAACGTCACGCATGATGCACCATCCAAAGGAAAAAGGCAGATGCCACGTCGAAACAGGCAAAATTGATTAGGGCGCGATGAGTTCGACAATGCCACCATCGGTAGATCATCAGCTCACATGATAATTGCAGAAGTCAATATACTTAGTTACTGTGCTACATCATGCATAGACTCGTATATACCAACTATGCAGCAAGTGTGACACGTCGGCGCCTGGATGCAGATCACGTCCATGCCATGCAAAAGGACAGAAGCCAGCATGTGTGGGCATGAGCAATGATTAAAATGAAAGAAAGACCAGCGCCAGCGGTCTCCGCCTCACTCCGAGCCGCGGGGCTGATTGAAATCTTTTAAGTTAGTCATTGGGTTCGCCGGGCGCGATCGTGGGCTAAATATTTAATGGTGAGATCGAGAAACTGCTAGTACATGTATATATTATGCATAACCCGTGGCTGTAAGTGCGTGCAGGATCGAAGCACATGCAGCCGACTTACCACAGAAACTTGTAATAAATGCGAGGAGTGATACCGCGACGTGAAATCCATGACCGGCGCGGGATCCAGGGTATTCGCGGGCCGCCATAATTCAATTCGACCGCGACGTGCGCATGCGCACAAATAATTCTGCTTCCCGCATGCGCAGCGGCTTTGATTAATATGGCAAACATGATCGGCCGTCGCCGGAAATAATAATCATGTTCAGCTGCTGCTGACTCGGGGTCATGACCACATTGACAGCATGAATATGATGCGCAGCCAGCGCATGCACCTGAAATATTTGCTCCTAGAGTACGTACAAAGCTTACTGAAGCAGCGGAAGTTTTGCCAACATGAGCGCCCGGCGGCCGGCCTGCGCATGCATGGCATGCATGCGCAGCATCATGCAGAATATTATTATCGTAGCCAAAATCAAGCGCCTTCTTCCTCGACCGCAGTGCAGTAGAACAATTGCTGGCGACGTCTGTCGAGCCTCTTTCTAGACGCCCGCCCATCGTGATCTCGCGGACGCTTTTTCGACCCCAATTAGCAGGCCACGTCGGTATTCTTTTCTTCGAATATTTATATAGCCCCTCATTGAGTGATGGGGCCGTGTGGGTACCGGGGAGCCATTCTTGAGTGATGATGGTTGAGTGATAAATTGAGTGATAAAATATTGGATTTCGTAATTATTTACTGAAGCATGTGTCAGTTGTGATTCCAGACCCTTGCCAGTATTGACTCAGATGGCAACGTGGCTAATTTCATCGTCAGGCTTGGAGTTGCCGCGGCCCTTGGAAAGCTAGGCCAGGGTTTTATTGATACCGAAGTTGCTAACAATGTCGTAATACAACCAAACAAGTTCGTATCAGATCAGGCAACCCATGAAAGGGGCGTGCTCAAACGTTAGCTGTGTAGCCTGATTGCTGCGACCCAAGTGCGAGGTTCTGCCTCTTGTTGGCGAAATCGTCCTCGTTCTCATTCTCGTCGAGCTCCCGTTTCTTGTCGTTTGACCCGCTCTTGTATGCTGCAAACCCTCTCCTGGCATCTGACCACGCGTTGATGAGGGAGAAAGCGGATATTCCGGCTGGTGCTTCGACTTCTGGAAAGATTTCATGAAATCCTCGACCTTGTCTACGCAATCGGCGCATTCGTCAAGGCGTTTCCATTCGCACCGTTCTTCGAGCTTCCTCGGCTTGGATGACCCCTTTCGTAGACCCATTCGACAAGGACCTTTGGAGTTTTCCTGTCAACGGCATCGTAAGCAGCATCGTGGACTTTTAGCACCTCGCAGGTCGGCGAGTAATCACCGGCCTCGCCAGATGGTGCGACAATGCCTTCTAGTTGTTCAGACAGGCGAGAGAAAGCTTGTTTTCAATTGCCGTTTGCTTGTCACAAATTTCGTCAAGTGTTTTCCCTATAAACGCAAGCGCTTTCTCACACGGCCAGCATTTCGTGACGCCATGGCTATCTGTTAGCATTCAATAGACTGCAGGTTGGTTCATAATGCATTCCATCATCATATCAAAATTTTATGCAAGGTCACGTTACGTCTGCTTGCATCGACTAGGGCTGCGTGAGTGTCACGCGTTTGTCAGTGGCCGACGGCGTATAATGGCGCGGTAACAGAGATCCTCGGTACCGGCGCGGCGCTTGACTGGCAGCGAAAAAACACACGGTCTCGTCAATGTGCGGGGGAGGAGTCTTGTATGGGGGAAAATTGGCCAGATAATTTGATAGAAGTGCTAATCTTTCTCTGGCCAATTTTCCCCCTCTCTCACAAAATCCCAACTAACAAACCAACAACGCCACACACCGACTCAAGCAATCGGACAGCTACTAACGACGCCCCGTAGATAATATCTAACCGTATAACACGAGACGCGACGGAACGAGGATCTATTTAAAATTATACCCCTCGTCCATACAACTATACGTCTCGTCCTGGTGGCGCAGTGAATCTAGTTCTGTCTCGTTACCCCACCAGCTAGGCCGATACCTCTGGCAGAAGTCTAGGACGTCAACCTTTGATATTTCTAGGTCCTGGTCCTTCTTATGATTACTCTGAACACCATTCGCTGAAATGTTGAGTGTGCTCCCTAGCATGTTTTGAGAAGACTCGCGCACTGTGCAAAGCTCAGCGTCCCAGCTCCTCCCTTCGCCCTTCTTCTATACCCAAACACCGCACGCATGAATGTTTGATGCTCCATGATCTCACTGTCGATCCTATTCCCAATCTCGATCGCCTTGTCGCGAGGGATCGTCACGGTCCTGGCACTCTCGCGATCTAGGACGAACGCCTCTATCCCGCTGCCCTCTAGTAGATGTATAGCAGCCGCCAGTGTCTTCGAGTCGCGACCCGTCTTGTATTCGCTAGGTCGAAAATCGAATGGTCTCCTCATTGCCTCAAGGACGTTCGCAAGGTATTTGTCCTTCCCAGTTCCGTCGCTCGCGAGTGCTGCCGGACGCTCGGTAAACCGTCCGGCATTTATCCTTTTCGAGGAGCCCGGCAAGCTCCATCTCTACACTCTCGCGGGATCTGGTAACTGAACTCCGCGAGCTCGTAGACGTTCTTCAGCTTCTTCTCGAATGCTGTAAGAATCTCGCCTGCATCACACCGGTCCTTCAGTGCGATGTATCCTCGTGCTCCATAATGTAAAACGGCACGCCCCTCGTCCGCGTCTTCCAGCTTTGGCAGTGGTGGGGCGTCGGTGCGATCCACCTTCTCGTCCGCCCTTTCCATCTTTACGTCATAATCCTCTGCTAGCATCCTGATCAGATTCGGCTTGAAGTGGCTGCGAGACTGCCACGTCCTGCAGGTTGCGACAGAAGAGGTTGAGAGTGGCGAGCTTGGGTCGAACTTCCTCTTACCATCTTCACCCCATGAAGCAATCACATCGGCGTTGTCCTTCGCCATCAGTTCAGAAACTTGGCCTCTGTGTCGACCGTCGTCTTTTTTATCTGTCAAAGTTGTGTCCAGCCTCGACAGAGGTGTAGTAGAGTCTCGATAGATATTGTCATCTCCCCCTTGCACAGGTGACGGACACGGAACATCTGTTGCAGCATGGTCGTGTATTCGGCGTATCCTGGGGCGTTGATAAAACCAGCCACCATGCTGTCGAAAGTGTGCATAGTATACGAGACTCCGACGGTGATGGTCGGCGAAATAATGAGAAAGTCGAGATCAGCCCATGCCGAATTAGCGCCGCTTTCTAGATCCTTTTTTTGGCGTGTCCTTGGTGTACGATTTCCACTTCTTTGTGGACAAAATGTCCTTCAAGCCCTCGCATACGGCCGGAACAGCCCACCCGCGGACATTGGACAGAACAGCTTCTCCCCGGCATGCAACCGCCTCTTGCACTCAGCAACAATCTCCGCAACAAAGACCGCTTTCCAACACTTCTTAGAATCGATGTCGACCCACTTCAACACGCGATTAGTAGGGCGCTTAAACGTGTTCATAGATGCCCTGATCCCGTCAACTGGTCGGTAGTGCGCGATGTAATTGTAGACCTTCGCTGTAATGGTCGCGTCAAGCGCTATAAGCACCTTGGCGCGCTCCAAGATCTCGATAAGACGCACAATGACCTCTCGCTTGTTCTTGAGATGGAGACCCGATAGCGCTGTCAACGTGTTGTAAATCTCGTCCATGATCACGACGTCAAAACTCGAGCTGGCTAGACGAAGGATGGAGTTCAGAACGATGAGCACGCGGTCGTCCTTGATATACCCTCCGCGATTGTCCAGATAGTGACGGAACCGTGGGTCTTGGGAGAGGATCCGGAACGCGGAATCCTCCCAAACGATACATTTTCCCACCTCGCCGAGTGCCTTATAATTCCGGTCCTCTTCCTTCGAGAGACTGATGTTGGCGACGATGCACAGTATGCGAACATCAGGGATCCTGCGGACAAGCTCGTTCACCATCTCTCGGACACGTTCTGATTTTCCAGTCCCACAGTTCGACTGGACAAAGTGGGTGACTTTGTGACCCTTGTCGCGGCCTCTGATAACCTCGACCAGACCGTCGACGTCGAAAGGCTTGATCTTCTCTGTGCAGTACGTCTCGCCAAACGGGACACTCTCCGCGACGAACTCGCGCCTGTCCATGATACACTCCGCGTGCTTGGGGCCCTTCTTCCAACACGAGTAGGTGACCCTTCCGTCCGAGTACTCGCACACCCTCGGGCCGTGACCAGCGCTCTTATGGGGGCGATCCTTCTTGCACACGATACACGGCACTACCGGGTCGACGGTCCAGCGGGACATGTAGTATGTCCGGCCGTCCTCCCCGGCGTGCTCCTCGACATTGATGATCCGACTACCCGGCGAAACCTTCGCCATTGCCTCGATCGACCTCGCGATTTGCTCGCTGCCGCCCCGTGCCCGCGAGGACTGTACTGGGACGCCTTTTTGCGTTCCGATCCTTTCTGGGCGTACCACGAAGCCGGAGCGCTTACTATCTCGGCGTCGTCGAGATTGTTCGTGGGGTAGACGATGCCGAGTGTTCGCGAACGTCGTCAGACCCCTCGCATATCCTGAGACTCGCGAGAGGTCGTGTCCCCGATTTGTGCATTGCCAACGGCTCTGAAGCACCAGTCCTTACCATAGATGTGATCATCGACCATTAACTGGACCTCCTTGTCGTCATAATTCGCCGGGGTTAGCCAGCATCTCTTCAATGTTCTGCTCCATGTACGCCGAAGCGTGCTCGGTGCTTAGGAGCATGTTGGCGTCAGTGTAGAGAGACGAGTCGGGGTCCAGCAGATGCTCGCGGATGTATCGAGTAAAGGTCTGGCACCAATACTGTCTCGCGTCGATGTCAGCCAGTACCAGCCCGCGGACAACGATATGATACGAAATCTTGAGGAACCATCCTTCTCGCGTGTCGCTGTCGAGACGTTATATTGGAACCGTTCTGGCTCGATCCCTAGAACATCGAACACGAACGCATCGTGCAGTCGCTTGAAATGGCGCGGTAGTGATACGCTCGCAGTCCTTCCCACGCGGTCGTCGAGATCGACGTATGCCCACGACGGCTGGTCGGGGCGGATGATCTCGTTCAGTGTCTGAGTCCGGACATTCCGCATGCATTCCTCGCGAATTGCCGCGAATTCTTCAGCGTCTCGGTAGTGTGTGTACTCTTTCGGTCCGCGCCCGATATCCCGGGCAGCAATGTAGGAATGCCCGGCCTCGTTCGCGGCCTCGATGCAGCGGTCCTTCGGCCCCTTGCCGTCGACCCTCGACCCACCAAACCACGTTCGACCGTGGACGGTTCTGGTCAGTTCGCTCCAGTGTAGACGGACGCGGTCATGATCAAGTTGTATACCTGTAGTGTTAGATTTTTTTTTCTGGCCGAAACGAGACTGTTTTTTTTCTGATTGGAAGGAAGTGGATTTTATTAATCAATAATACAATTCAACTCTCTCGATAGCCGAAAAAACCCGGGACTTTTATACGTAGTATAAAAGGGCGACAAACAATTTTCAGATAGCGACAGAATCAATCAAACGTCTTCATCGTCCATCTTTCTTGCTTTCTCCAGAGTCGCGGGATCCAATTGATCGTTCCGCTCATACCGGATCGCCATCGCCGGGGAATGTGCCATGCCCCTTGCATATTTGATCCGTTCTGCGGACGTCGCTCTTTTCACGAACGCCGTGACGAACGCCCGCCGAGTGTTGAGGATTCCGTGATAAGTCGCGCGGTATCGCTCGCCAAACGCGGATTTGCTGATATGTCCCCGTCCTCTGCCGGCCGGGAATAACCATTTCCCGTTCGTCGAGCGGGCTTTGAGGATTTCCCGGAACGCTTTCATCGACGGCGGGACGACGAAATCGATGGCCCCGAGGTCTTTCGCCGTCTTGTGATGTCGAATTACGAACCGGTTCTCGGGGACGATAAACGCGTTCTCATGTGGTCCTATCTCGCTCTCATCGTTTACGAATTGACATCGTGGTAGTTGTACCGAGTTGGCGGGAGATTCTTTCCGCTGAGGTAAAGGTACCCCATCAATTTCTCGTCGCTGTTTGGGTCTGCGACGGACTTGTGGATCGATTGGAGCGTCTTGAAATCGTAAGCTGGCGGCACGTTCTCGCTGACATACGCGTCGATGGTTAGTCGCCCTTCCTGCTCGACGGCCTGCTGGTTCTTGTAGGCCTCGACGACAGTTGCCGGAAGTTGGCGAGATAGTGGGAAGATTTTGTTTATTCCGTTTATTGCCGCCGAGAGATTAGCGCGGGCCGTTCTTGCTCCTGTCGCGTCTCCCCTTTTCATGTTCTGGATGTCGCGATGACTTTATCGACGTCCAGGAGACACGTGACGGGCTCTGTCCGGCTGCATCCAAGAGCGTCTAGGATCTGTCCACGCGACCGACGTACTGCTTGATCGTCGCCACTGTCGCGCCCTTAGCCGTCTTAATGACCCTGTCTCCTTGCACGGTAGCCACGGGCTGGTTCTCCGGCCTGACTTGTTGAGCGGTCTCCATGACCTCGGCGAGTGTCCACAGCTTGCTCGTGGGTTCTCGCGAGACCGGGCGAGTGTCCGCGGACTTACAATCCTTGTCGGGCAGGTCCGCGTTCTTCCGGATCAGCTTTACCTCGTCGCAGTCTGTCCCGTGCTTCTGGAGCCATTTCTCGGTAGGCATCCAAGCGTCTTTCTTGGCCATCGCGCGCATGACCTGGAGAGCTGCCCGGTCCGGGTATTTCTGCCGGTATCTAGCCTGCGCTTCTCGTCGCATTCGGAGTTCGTCCGCTGTCCTTGAAACCATGAGACTCGTATATCCTTATGCAGAGAAATTAATTCGAGTGTGAACGAGCGTTTGTTACAAAAAATGATAAATAGGTCGTTTTATTGCAAAAAAGTACGATTTACTTGCTTCCACCGGGATTCGAAGCCGCGTCTTCGCTTCGGAGGAACCGACCTTCGGTCGGTGGGACACTCCCTGGTTAGGTTAACTCTCGATAGCTTCCGCGGCCGCTAGAGCGGAATTCCACGGAAATTTCCACATATAAACGCATTTACAGTTTCGACTTCTTCGGCCTGCCCCATGGTCGTGGTCGTCCTGTCGCGGGGTCAATATTATGAGTCCGCGGCTTCGTATCTTTCGACCCAGCCGGTCTCCCGCGTTTCTTAGGGGTACGAGGAATTTTTTCCTTTTTAATTTTCGGTGCCCGGGGAGATTTTGGCGGAGGAGGAGGATTTCTCGGCTTTCGTTTGGACGCGATGATGGACATCAATTTCTGTCGACATTCGTGCCCGATTCCGGTGTGTGTCGGCGGGAGCTCGCCGTCATACCCACACTCTCGCACGAACGCCGCCAACCTCTCGTGAGTCTTCGAGGAGACCCTGGCCCCGGTCAAGTAACGAACGAGCGTCGACACGTTAAGGATAAGCTCTCGCCTATCAAGCCTGCGCTGGTACGAACTCTTCGAGGGCGCTTTCTCCTCGATCCGGATGGGTGGGAGAGCTGGCGAAGACTCGTGGAAAGCGTTTGGGTAAGCCTGCTTCAGATCCATTCGCGTGTATATAATAGAGCACAGATTATTTTTTGATCACAAGGAAATGGTTGAAGTTTTTCCGGTAGCGTTTCTCGTCGTTCGGTTCGTCGTTGTCGACCGCAAGGAAATCATGAGGCGAATCTTTCGTCGCGAATTCCCAAAGCTCGAGAAAGTCCTCGGGGCTGGTATGGCCCGCGCTTTCCTCAGCGATCTGCCGAGAAGCTCGCCGATCCTTCGTACGAAACAGGACTAGAAAAGAAACGTTCGCGCGCACTGACCGGGGCACGCCGGCGATGTGAACGATTGATTCACGAATACCATGCTAGTTAACAAGTGGCGATGTTTGAATGCGAACGACGAGACGGGGCCCTTAGAATCCGAGCGATACAATTTTGATCCTGCCATGTCGTCTATCAAAATGACGGATGAGGGAGGACCGTACCGGAACCGCGTCTCGGGCTCTTTAAACTGTAGCCTGTCCAGCGTCAGGTACATGTTGAGATCCATGTCGTCCTCCGTTTTCTCGCCATCTAGGTAGTATTTCTTGAATTTTTCCCACACAGCCATATCGCGCTGGTACTCTTCGTACTCTGTGAGGTCCTTCTTGATGTCCGCTACCATCTGATTAAAGTCATTGTCTGTGTACGTTTCCATGGACATGGCGGGTGTCGGCAGTAATTTGTACTTGGGTTCTGTTGTCGCGGATCCAGATATCAAGTACAGCTTGTCGAATGAATGGGCATCAAAATACGCCTTTAGCATGTTAATAGCTGAAGTGGTCTTCCCGGTCCCGCGCATACCCACGAACGAGGCGATAAAATGCAACCGTGGCGCGTTGGCTGGGACCTGGCGAGCTTTTGCATATTTGACCTTCAAATCCTTGTTCGCTAGTGGAGTATCGATATGAACGCTTTCGATGACCGCCATTTTATTACAATAGGATAGATTTTAATCGTCGTTTAAGCTGGCTAGTAATTGCGCGCGGATGGCCAGCATCTTCTGCTCATACGGCGTAGTTGTCCGCACATCCGGCAGTGGATTCGCGGCCCGCTGACGTTCCTCTTCCTCGACCTCGGCCTTCGGCTTTCTCCCGCGGCGTGGGCGAGGCGTTTCCGAGGGGGTTGCCGCGACCTCTTCGGCGGCCAACAGGCGTTCGATTCGGTATTTGTTCTTCTTCTCTTCCAATTCGAGCTCGACCAAACGCTGTCGCTGAATCTCGAGTTCCTTCTCCAGAACCTTTCGCTTGGTAATCTCCGCTTCTCGCTCCTCCTGTCGCTTCTTCGCTCGCTCCTCGTTCCGTTTCTGCATGTACGGCCGCATCTTCTCGCGGAGTGCCGCACGCTGCTCTTCCGTCAATCGCTTGCCTCTCGGGCCTTTCGGCGGGTGAGGCGGGATGTACACTGTATTGGGAGTTTCCTGCTGTGGCGCGGGATCTTCCTCGACGTCGACGGAGGTCTTGGGCGAATCCGGAGCTTCGGGAACCTGGTCCATGGGTGCTATACTTTTAATGTGAGATATTATTCATAGAGATGGTTGTCGTGAGCTCAAACGCGTCCGGCTTCAATATCGCAACAGGACTGGTGGAAGACGGGGTAGACGAACGAATCGCGGACGTCGAGAGCGATGTGCAAGCTCTCCAGCTCGCGGTTCACCCGTTCGACAGGCACGTCACGATCAACGGGGTACGATACATGTACCCAGGAGCACCGACAAGGCTCCGACTCGGCGATAATCATTCCGACTGGACAGTGACCAGCAATGGCGAGTCGAGTGGCATGCTTGAGGTCGACGGCGGAATCGTCGCTGGCTGGATCCGGATCTCGTCTCTATGGCTGATGGACCAATATTCGCGCATGTCCCAGATCGTCGCGGATCGTATTCTGACGCGCGAACAGATCGACTGGCTATTCGATCAACACGGCGTCGGGTATACGGCCCTTCCTGATCCGACCGCGACGTTTGTGTTAGAGTATGAAGACGGAACACTTTCCGCGCCAGGAACCACGTTCACAGTATCGAACAATCAAGACATTCGGATTCGGCTCCCTACATGTCACCGGGGCAGTAGCAGCGGAAAGCGTCTACAGCGTCCAGGTCCTCGGCGCGCTCGACCCCGTCGTTATGAGTCAAACGGTAGACGGTCCATACATCGATGACATCCATTTCGGAAGCATGAGCCATGCCTACTTCGGCAAACTGATGAGCTACGAGCAAATCGGGTTCGCTACTACGAGAGACTTGAACAGAATACAGCGGATGCCCTACAGTATTCACATCACGCGCACGTACTCCCCGTTAACGGCCTGGGACGTCGGGCGGATCGACCAGCCGGTCGAGAGTTACTGGAGAACGACTGCGCCTTACCAGACATGGGTCGTCGTTGGCGACGGCGGCGTGCCTCCTCTCACGCTAGGAATCAAGAACACGACGCCACGGGCTTACCAACGGAAACTGCCCATCTCGTGGAAAGTCGACAATGTCGCGTTAACCGACGCCGCGGGTAGTTTTCAGCTTGACGTGGACGGGGGACTGCGCGGAGAGGACGCGGTCACGTGCACATTGACGTCGGCGGATCATGGGAAGCTCGTGTCGGCCGATGTGACGATCTACAACGACGCGACGATGACTACGTCTGCCACTCAGCGAAAAATTGCTGTCGTGGGCGTAGTGAAGACAGACCCACTCGTCCCGGCGATTCGAACACCGAGCCATTACTTTACAACGACGAGACCGGCGAGGATTGGCGTGCAGATGTACGCAGACCATACCACGGGATGGGGCGACGGCACGCAGACGCCCGCAAATTACGCGATCGTCGCGGACGGGACTGTGATCGGATCTGTCACTGGGGCAAATCTTTTTGACCATCTTCTGCCGCATTCATCGCAGAAAACGGCCCAAATCACGCCTCGCTTCTCATGTCCGCGAGACGTCCCGAACCTTACCGGAGAGACCGTGACAGTGAGCGGACCTCCCACGACGTTCCATAGTCTCTTAAATTTCTCGCGAGACCCCGCGACAACACTGCAGCCTACACATGACAAGTACGAGCTCATACCTACACCCGCGAGTTTTTACGCGTTGTCCTCGAACGACGTCACGCCCCCAGAGAAGTGCGTCGTGTTTACCGACGAAGAGATCGACGGCCCGTTCCTGATATGCTTCGAGCTCGTTGTACCGTCTGGCAGCGCTTTCGTCTCTCTCTCGGACCACAATGACATCAGGGGCAAATACCACCCCGCATTTACGGATGGGCACAACTGCTGGAGGAACCAAGGAGCATCCGACAACTGGTGGTCGGTGTGCGGGATCAGTATAGACAAGGCAAACGGATCAATCGGTCTGTATCAGAACCGGAAAGCGGCCACACAATATACGTTAAACGCGACGTGGTCCGGCGAGACGTATTTTTGGGTGGCGTTCCGGCGACGCTCTGACGGAGTTATCGAGCGATACATCTCGCACTTTCCTCCCGATCGTCTGAGCACTATGACCAAGTTGACAAATTCAGTAACGGGCATTTTTACAGCCTCGCCGACTGGGATCGTAGCCCCGTACGCACCCGGTCAAGTTAGGATCGTTTTTCATCTGGATAGTGCCAACCAGACGATTTACAACAAGTGCGAGTTGATCGACGATACGACAGACACTGAATTCGTTTCCCTGACTACTACGAACCCGACCGGTCTCTACCTTTCATCAGGCGATACGATTACTCTCACCCACAAGGGCACGTCGCCGCGTGAATGTAGCATATTGGGCAATTACATGACATCGTCGCTTGTCCCAGGCGAAACAAACCTCTACCGCGCGCAACTCACGGCGTCAAAAGACAACGTCATCCACGCTGTTTGTGAATTCCCACCATACAACCACGCGACACCGCTCACCAGTTATTCGGTAAAGGTGTATGGCGTGCTTCCGGATCGACCCATGATAAACCGGTTCGAGGTCCGTCTACTATACGACGACGCCTTACTATACCGCATCAACGAGCGACCCATCCAAATTTACAGGGGTCCGGATTGGGAGAGTGGGACCTCGGCGATCGGTAACGGGTTCGTGGGCGATATTCCGTATGTCCAGGTGTCCGTGCTGATGCCGACTCCATTTCGCTACGAATTCGGTCACCTGTTCACAGCGACGTTCGAAGTTCGACCTTTGTCGCTTGTCGGCGGTCCTGACGGGATTTTCATGGATCTGTCGGCGGCTCGTTTCTTCGGAGAGGGGCCGACAGAAATTGGGCTGATCACGGCGCTAGACGAGTGCGCGTATACGGATGCACAAGAGGCGAGAAGAGTTTCGTTTTCTATCCGCGGACTGCGGACCGTCGCGTACGATTACATGCAGCCCGAGCTCTGGGAACTTGGTCCTCAGGGCATCATGAGCTTTCGCGATGACAATGGGAATATCGTTCCTCCCGCGACGACGCTAGACAAGTTCTACTGCCGCGTGCAGTTCACGCACGGAGCGCCGCCCTTGCTGGAGATCGGGCACCCGTACAGATTTCTCGCAAGCGCTCTCGACTTTGTGTACCAGCCCGGGAGTTCTGGCAGACTCATCGTCGGTCCTTCGTGGCGTGTCGCGCCCGGATTCGACGAGTCCGACGGAGTCTACGAAATACTACTGCACGTAGACAAGACACTCGGGTCCGGCAGCGCAGTCGCGTACATCAAGCCGCAAGTCGAGCACTGTCGCTCGAGATCAGGAGTGGCGGCGAGTGGAGAGATCTTCGCGGCTGTGACTTGGCTCGTTTAAAATCTTCGCGATATTTCAAGAACACACCATGCCACGAAAGACATCGAAACGACCCGCCAAGAAACCGTCCAAAGCCCCGCGCAAGGCCCGCGCTCACCCGAAGAAGACCGCGACGACCGCGCTGACGAACTCGATTGTCATCCACTCGCCCCATGTGACCCGTCCCGCGAAGAAGGGGAAGGTCGCCGAAGTCCGCGGGTTTAAGGACGCGATGTTGTTGGCGGCTCTCGCTGCAAACTCTCGCCCTGTAGTCTACCCACCATTGTCCGCCTACGACCAACCGGCCTCCGTTCCGGCTCCAGAACCGGCTGCTGTCCTCGGCGCAGGGTCTGACGAACCTCTCCGCGTAGAGATCGTGGGATCCGCGCCTCCGCCAGCTGCTAGAGACCCCATCGCGAGGACGCCGCCTCGTCCCAGAGTGCGAGTCGCCAACGTGACCGATAGAGTCAATTGCACGGTCCCGGGCTGCAAAAATACGTTTGTCGATAGTCGGAGGTTGAATACTCACCTACGAGACAAACATCACGTGACGGAAGGTGTCCCCGTGGGCGATAAAGGGACCGGTTCGAGCTCGCGGATAAATTTTCTAAACAGATCATAAAACGATTACGGTGCGAATGGAACTCTCGGATGCTGAGATGCTCCAGGTAGCCCAGTGGATGATCCTGTACCCCGACGTTCCTCGCGAATTTCTAGAATCGGCGATGTTCTATTGCAGGAATAAGCCGCTGACCGGGAAGGAAAGGCGACAGCTTAAACGTAGCGCGCGAGGTCTCGCTGGTGGCGAGGGAAAGGTTGTGGTCCACGGCAGCAACGAGATTAAATCGGAACTCATTGTAACAGAGAATGAGGGATCACGTACAGGAGTGTCGGACGCTGACCCTAAGGACCGAGAACAGGACAAGGGGCAGTCTTCATGACCCGACATGGGACATCCCGGCCGGGTTGCTAGAGGATTACCACGACGTGGGATTGACACTTCTCACGATCCCATTCGAACAGACGCACATCAACCAGACCAACCGCTCGTTCGAGGTAGTGATGCAGTCCGCCCACACTGTCTCGCTTCCACTTGGATCGTGGACGACTATAGAGAACAGACACAATATCGAGGCGGTCTTGCAGACCATCGACAGTTCGTTCGCGGTCACGTACGACCGCGCGAACAGTCTGTACACTTTTGCGGCCAGTTCGCCGTTCCAGCTACGGTCGGCGAGTCCGTCGGGCGTGTCCTGGGATTTGTCCCGGGCGTTCACGCTTCCAACGACCAACACGTAATCGTGAGCAATCGACCCGCTACGAACGGACGCCTGAGAGCCGTCTACGTGTACGCCGACATCGTGCGGGGTAATGTAGTGTCCGCGACTCACGGGGCTGTCTACGGGGGTTTGTTGGCGTGTTGCCCGAACCTTAGCAAGTTCCTAGAACCGATCGTATGGCAGGCGCAGACTCCGCTCTGGCAGCACATGCGCGATTCCCCGCGCGGTATCAGTCTCCGCCTGCTGGACGAGGACGACGTGCCGGTCCAATTGTATAGCGACTGGGTTGTTCAGCTCAGTTTCCGGATCTCGCCACAAAAAGCGATGGGCGTGGAGTCGCGGAAGATCGCGAGCGTCCTGCGGTACATGGCGCTGGGCGGGGAAGTCCTGCCCGCCAGAAAAATGTCTCAGCGTTCTGTTATAAACGACGAAGAGGACGAATGAGGCTCGATTTTGGAAAGGTTGTCAACACCGTGCGAAAGATCGGACATGTGGCGGGCGACGCTATCAGGAAAGTGGGACATGGCGCGCGACTCGTGAAGGCGGCCGCGGGTGCTGCCGATTCGGCTCTCGGGCATGTCCCGAGCAAGTTGATCGAGGCGTCCCCGGTTCTTGGGACTGCTTACCGTGTCGCGAAAACCGGGTTGGACGCGTTGTCTTCCCTCGAACGTAAGGTCGACGCGCACAAGGCCGCAAACCCGCTTCTGGGCCAGTTCCTCCACTAGCCAGGATTTTTATCTAAGTTAGCTGATATACAACGCTCTCATGGCATCCGATGGTTCTTGGTACAACCGCGCTATTCCCAAAACGATGCAATACATCGTAAAGGCTCTCGGCCAGCACTCGACGTCCCGTGTGCAATTGTCCACTCTGTCCGCGAACTCGGGCATTAAGCAGGGTTCGGTTGTGGCTGTCCGACTTCCGACTAGCGGATTTGCCGATCTTCACAGTTTCGCCATGTACTTCAATGCGTCCGAGGCGGCTACGACCGGGTTCTGTAAGTTTCCTAGATACACTTCGTCGCTGATCAGGCGTTTGGAGGTATTGGTCGGCGGCCAGAGCGTTGACTCCATCAACGATTATCATCAGCTGTATCGGACCCTGCTTACTGTTCACGGCGGAGTCGGTCATGACAACGCCCAAGCACCGTCCGGGTGGTCCGTGGAACCGACGATGTCGCGCTGACAGACAGGGATGACGCGGCTAAGGCCAAGCACACGAACATTCCTGGAGTGATCGACAACTGGCTCGGGTTCCTCTCTGGCGACCCTCGCGTGATCGATCTCAGTCTTTTCCCTCCGATCGAGATCCGGATTACGTTGATGGATGGGAGTGTCATGATCCCCGGAGCGGCGGTGGCGGCTGCGGCGCCGCCGCTGCCGTCCCAGCCTGTGCCGGCCCCGGGTTTCAACTGGACCATATCCACTTCTCGATCGATACGTACAGGTTCCAGGAGGACGTGGTCTCCCAGGTCTTCGCGTCCAGGCTGGCGGAGGGCGGGACGCTGCCGTTTCGCTGGAAGACGTGGCAGAGTACGAAGCAATCTGCCAGTGCCGCTCCGTACAGCATTAAGGCGACCCTCTCTTCTGCATCCGCGAGCAAACTCCTCGCCATCCAAATCGACCCTGCCAAGGATGTCGCGAACGGAGCCGGTGATATCATGTTCGACCACGCCGCTATCGACAAGGACGTCAAGTTTCAGTTCGATATTAACGGGTCTCACCAGTCTCCCGCGTATCGCATGGGCGTGACAGAGGCGTGGACTAACCTGGTGAGCGCATTCAACGACCAAGGGAACTCGCTGTCGTGCGCCAAGGACAAAATTACACCCGAAACCTGGCGAGACAAGTATTTCGTCATGGCCTGTCACCTGAACATGCCAGGCGCGGGGTCCGAGTACCAGAGCGGTCTCGACCTTCGCGGGACTGCGGCGGTCGTCACCCTTCGCGTGGATGGAGCGGGCGCGGCGTGTACCTCGTACTTGTTTTGCGAGCTCGAGGCCAAGATGGACGTTGGCGCCGGGCGGCAGGCGGCCGTGTATCTGTAATAATCTCTGATTGTAACTGTATAGCGCCCGATGGAGTACCTTAAGGATCCGAGATACGTAGCGAATCCGTTTAGTAGAGTCACATTGATCTTCGATACCCCTGCGATGGTCGATAAAGGTCTGGCGATTGGATTGCCGGCTAGGAAAGGTCCGCTGATGGAACCGAGATTTCAGTACCCGTTGCCAACCTCAAAAAAATAGTGTCAGCTAGTTTGTAGTATATCAGCAGCATGTCTTTCGATTACGGTGTATGTCCTGCTTTGATTAATAAAAAGAAGCGCATCGTCGCGCCTTCCATAACATTAACGACCACAACCGGAACATATCCTAGCGCGTCTCCAATTACAGTTACAGCGACGTTCAGCCAGCCGGTCACTGGGTTCGCCTTAGACGATATCGTCGTAGTCAACGGGGCCATCGCCAGCCTGACGGGCAGCGGGGCGTCGTACACCTTCCAAGTGACGCCAACGACCGCATATTCGCCGACTACAGTAGGCGTCGGAGCAGGGGTAGTGGTTAACTTGAAGGGTGCACGGAACAAAGCCTCGACTCCATTGGTCTTCACGTACTCACCCCCTCCAACGGTGACCCTCGCGACGACCGCGGGCTCGACGCCATCCTCGACACCCGTGGACGTGACCGCCACGTTCAGCAGGTCCGTCACGGGGTTCTCTCTGGGCGATATCACGGTGACAAACGGGACAGCCGCCAACCTGACCGGCAGCGGGACGTCGTACGCCTTCCAGGTGACGCCGACGACCGCTTACACCGCCACGAGTGTCAATGTGGGCGCTGGAGTTGTCGCGGACGCTTCGATGGGAACCGCCAACGCGGCTTCCAACACACTGTCATTCACGTATTCCCCTCAGCCCACCGTCACGCTGTCGACATCCGCGGGGTCCACTTCCGCCTGGAGTTTCATATCCGCGACGGCGACTTTCAGTCGAGCAGTGACCGGTTTTGCATTGGGCGACATCACGGTGACAAACGGGACAGCTTCCAATTTGGTAGGCAGCGGGGCGTCGTACACGTTCAACGTGACGGCGACGACGGCCAATTCCGCCACGTCCTTCAGCATCGGCGCAGGGGCCGCGACAGACACAGTGTCCGGGACCGGCAACTCAGCTTCGAACTCGCTATCGTTCACGTTTACCCCATACAACCCCGCCACCGATTCGGCCCTGTATGCGTGGTACGACCCAACGGACTCTTCGACGCTCTACAGCAACACAAATTTTACCACACTCGCCACGACTTCGGTACGGGGTATGAAAGACAAGAAGGGGACCCAGCACTTACTGTGCTTCACCACCAATGCGCCGACCATCGACAACACTAGCTTAAATTCTAAGCAGTCTCTTCAATTCAGTTACAGTTTGCGTAACGGGCTCCAGAGCGATGGGTTTTTCTGGGGTCGTCCGCAAAATACTATGATCGTCGTCGCAAAATCAAACACCCCGAGTGTTTACCCTCGCGGGTCAGGTAGTAGCTTGAAAGGCCTCGTTGTCGGTGCTCAAAGTAATTACGGACTGGGCATCTGCAACAACTGCGACGATTACAAGTTTTATGCGCTTTTGGGTACGGACGGAGCCACTCAACCGATCTGCACGAATGCAGAGTTTTACGACGGCCGGGCGCACGTGATGGCAGTGTCGTGTGACCTAGGAAGCACGCCAAAAACGTCCATTACCAGATTTGATGGTAGAGATGGTGGGGCGTACACAGGTACGGCGGTACAGAATCCAGGAAGGATCTGTGTTGGCGCGGATATAGATTGGAGCACTCGTAACTGGGACGGATGGACCGGCGAGATCCTGATCTACAGCACCGCCAAGACCGCGGCCGAGCTCGAACAGATCCGAGGTTATCTAGTGCACAAATGGGGCACGCCTGCCGCCATCCCAGCGTAGATAGCCGGTTGAACTATTATCTCCCGTGAATGTATAACGAAGCCATGAGTTAAGTAATGCAATACGCATTACTTTTGCATACTTGCAAGTATGCAAAAGTAATGCGTATTGCATTACTTAACTAAAATTGGGCCGCGTGGGGAAATCCAGCGTTCCGCACACACCGCTCGTTACCGAGGTGACTCGATTAATTACGACTCGGCTATTCCCAGCCTCGCGCCGTAATTCCTATTTCGACTTGGCCTACCCGGCCTCCGCCAAACATAGAAATCCACAAATATTTCGACTCGGCCTCCCAGGCCTACCCGCCGCAAATATTTCCGTGCCTCCGAGAGGATTCGAACCCGGTACCCCAGGAGCGAACGCCAATCTTAGTTAAGTAACTAAGATGCATACTTGCAAGTATGCATCTTAGTTACTTAACTAAGATTGGCGTTCGCTCCTGGGGTACCGGGTTCGAATCCTCTCGGAGGCACGGAAATATTTGCGGCGGGTAGGCCTGGGAGGCCGAGTCGAAATATTTGTGGATTTCTATGTTTGGCGGAGGCCGGGTAGGCCAAGTCGAAATAGGAATTACGGCGTGAGGCTGGGAATAGCCGAGTCGTAATTAATCGAGTCACCTCGGTAACGAGCGGTGTGTGCGGAACGCCGGATTTCCCCACGCGGCCCAATTTTAGTTAAGTAATGCAATACGCATTACTTTTGCATACTTGCAAGTATGCAAAAGTAATGCGTATTGCATTACTTAACTCCATGGACTACCCGTATTTCTACCAAGTCATTTTAGACTCTGGGAAGGCACAAGAGTTCGATGAAACGACCATGCGGGCCGTGTTTGTCGTAAAGCCAGACGCTAGGGCTCCTGTAATCGACGATACATGGCGTGGAGGAGCACACGCGGCTTATCTGGCCAATGTCGAAGGCGCGGGCAATTACAAGACTATCGGAATAGTCTCGCCGGATTTTACGGGTGGGTCGCACAACGTAAACGACGAGGTGGCGTTAGTGTCTGACGAATGCTACGGAACCGAGGCGACATCCTACAACATGATAAACGATCACAGCTATTTCAATCTCGAGAACCCATACCTGTTCCGAAACGGAGGGCGTTTGACTATGCGGATGGTTCATTTGGACCGCGGCTCGAACGACGCTGACTACGAGTCGCCTGATGCCGCAGACAGCTTTCTTGTCGTCCTCCGATTCGAGAAAATCCGCGGATTCGATTCGTGTAAATGCCATCACAAGTAGACAGGATTAACGCGCAACGACTCAGTGTAAATGGTGCATGTTATCGTATCTGATTAATAAATTATCTTACACGACTCTATAAAACGTTCCCAATATGTTCGTTACCATGAATGACATTCTCAATTGCATCGAGGCCTGCAAACCGGGCAGTGGCGGGTACATCCAGAGCGGCACGCGGCGGTCCGTTAACGCCGCAGAAGTCGCGCGAGTTTCTTGCACTGTCGCCGGAAAGCCCGACCCGTACGAGGACAATTACAATCTCGAATTAGACCAACTAGACGATCCACGCATCTTCTCATCGGCTGCTGTGTGCGCCTTGGAAGACGACTCGACTCTGGACGAAATTATCAAGGCGTGCGAGGACTTGGTTGTTGTGTCCATAATGGCCGGCTGCGTCACCGGCAGACAATCCATTTCCTCGTCGACGTTTGACCAAGTGAAGGAACGACTGCAGCTCCTGAGAGGCGATTGACAACAAAGCCATCATCCAAGCGCGGTCAGTGATGCGGTGGGTTTGTGAGATTGTTTGCTTGTTTGTTGAGGGTTTGTGAGAGAGGGGGAAAATTGGCCAGAGAAAGATTAGCACTTCTATCAAATTATCTGGCCAATTTTCCCCCATATGAGAACCATGTCTCACATGTTAATGCAGGTATGGGTTTTGTGGGTGACCGGTGACAGACGCCAGCATTTCTATGACATCCTAAAGCCCCGCGACCCCTGAGCAAGGGTTGGCAGGGGTCGGGAAGGCGTGGCTGCACTGTGACAGATGTCAGTAGCAAACCAAAAACCCAATATTTTATCACTCAAGTTATCACTCAACCATCATCACTCAAGAATGGCTCCCCGGTACCCCACATGACCCCATCACTCAATGAGGGGCTATATATTCATATAATACATATCATCGGCCCTTGGCCACTAGAGACTCTGCTGCCCATGTGCGGCGTGGGATACTGCAACTAACCAACTAACAAACACATAATCGGACTGCGAAAACAGGGCGAAAACTGTAAAAAGTCACGTTTTCTCAACCCTGAAAATACCGTGATGATTTAATTTTTGTTTTTTAATTAATTTTTTTTTTCTGTTCGGGATGTCCGTCCACCGAGTCTACGGAATGTCCGTCCACTGAGTTTCAGACCGAAAATCGCTTCTCTCCAGTGTCTGCCACGTGTCAGATTGCAACGTGGATTACGCGATACATCCTGGATACATCGCGTTCTAATCCTACAACCAGGCTACAGTACAGTACTGTACAACGCGATGACTCGCGATTCTTTCTTGGCTGCTGGCATCTGCGCGGGAAGGCATGGCATTTTTGCGACAGCGCAAAGCCAAAATTAGGGCTGGCACATCCGGGTATTTTCTCGACCCGGACACGAACACGAACACCTGGGGAGAGTACCCGAACCCGAACCCGAACATGTTCGGTACATTCCCAGGTGACCCGAACACGAACACGAACATGTACTGTTTAGGATTAAGTGACCCGAACCCGAACCCGAACATACCCGAACATTTTACCGAACACGAACAATTCACTAAATAAATTAAAATAAGTGAGAAACTATACATAGTTTGTTGTCACTTTTCATAATACGCAATAAATTAATAATGATTACGTAATCATTACCTAAACTAGTCCGGTCGTGCTTAGACAATTCTACTACCGTACAACAGCTTTGCTCTTGCCAGCGTGTCGGCGGACTAATCTAGGCCGCTTTTTCATCAGAGAAGCGTTGCCTAGTCGGATCACTGGATGGTACTACAGGGATTCCGCCAGAAAATGTTCGGTACCGGGTCAGAGGCGAACATGTTCGCCCGGTTCCCAGGGTGACCCGAATACGGACACGAACATGTTCTGAAGTTTCCAGGTGACCCGAACCCGAACAGCACATGTTCGGCCGAACATTTTTGCCGACCCGAACACCGCACATGTTCGGTATTCGCCCGAACATGTCCGTGTTCGGTATGCGGCGGATGTGCCAGCCCTAGCCAAAATTGTTCAAAGTGAATCACTGTGCCAACTGGCAGGATTGCTTGCGTATTTCTCTTTGTTGGATTGGGTTATCAGTTATCCTGTCCACAAAGCGCTGTTACATAATTGGCGCTATAGCCAGTTTACAAACCAGTTTCGCATAAAAATATCTGAAAGGCCTGGAATTCTTAATGGCAGCTGCCAGGGCAGCGTTTCTACTCAAGGAACCTTCTTGCATGTAGGCTGTGCGAGCCCCGGTCGTGACGCAGGCGGCAATTGAAGTGCTGCTGTGGACACTTGCCGTTGCTTAAGGTGATCAGATGGGAGCGCTACCTTGGTGCTACCTGTGAATGAATTTTATCAAAGAGCTGTCTGCTCTTCCACATGTCTCCTGTATCTCATGCAATGATAACATTATTGAAGCATTGCGCGAGTGAATAATTGACGCGACACACAGTCACATACCTTGCGGGCACTTGTTGAAAAACAGATACCGAGGGAGTGAGAGTATCGACAGCTGACATGGATCCCCCGGCGCAATTCCTGTGCCCTATCTCTTGTGACTTAATGCGAGAACCCGCCATGCTAGTGGAATCTGGCCAGATCTACGAAAGGACCTTCATAGAACAGTGGTTTGCTCGAGGAAATGGGACTGACCCGCTCACAAATGTGAGTGTCTCTGACAAGAAGCTGGTTCCTGTTTTATCGCTGCGTACGCTCATTGAGCAATGGATTGAGCAGCAGCGGGAACAGCAGCGCCTTGGAATTACAGGCATGGATGCCTCCATCCCGCACATAGCTCAGGAAAGATTGAAATTGGGCGAAGTCCTTCATAACGGAGCGATGGCTGCCGTCTCAGTAGCGATCCTGCAACCAGCAGGGCAGGAAGTTGTGGTAAAAATGTTCCATGCCAAAGGGCTGACAGATGACGAGTCCTCCAGGTTTCGCAAGGAGGTGCAAATACTCCACCAGGCGTCGGTCTTTGCCACAATGTGTGTCGCCTGATTGGGTGGCCAGCATTAATGGCCAGCTTTGCATGGTCATGCCGCGTTACCCTTCACTGGAACAATAATGCTGCTTCAGCAGCGGCAGTCTGTGTCGACCGCGGGTGATGGGCCTGCCGGTTACAAAGGCCTGCCATTGGACCGCATTCTGAGCATCAGTCAGGATATAGCCTTGGCAATCGCCGATCTGCATGAACGGGGCATTCTGGTGCTGGATTTGAAACCTGCCAACATCTTGCTGGACAAGTATTGGGCGGGCGGTGGTGGCCGATTTCGGGATATCAGCTCTCCGAACCAGCACAATGTCCACGCTACATCCGCTCTGGCGCTCAAGGCACCGCCCATTACATGGCGCCAGAGCAGTGGATCCCTCAAGAGTTT
>RPFO01001743.1:0-24781 GCA_009746045.1 Mesostigma viride
GGCGGATCTCGTGGTCCACGGTCGTCAGAACTCGTGGATCTCTTGCAATACCTCCAGTGCAGGATCTTGGATGCAGGCACATCTCTGGCTGCACCTGTGGAGAGATCTGGTGACAAGGCGGAACAGAGATCTGGTGATGTGGACAAGCAGATCCCAGACACAGTCACACCTGTGACATCACCCATCCCAATATCAGATCCCCTGCTTAAGTTCACTTGTGCTGACGAGGCGGTTCAGATCTTGGAATCTCGCATCGACAGTTACG
The DNA here is from genome assembly GCA_009746045.1 of Mesostigma viride. Classification (NCBI taxonomy): domain Eukaryota; kingdom Viridiplantae; phylum Streptophyta; class Mesostigmatophyceae; order Mesostigmatales; family Mesostigmataceae; genus Mesostigma; species Mesostigma viride. Next base: position 266 of record RPFO01001743.1, read on the forward strand.
ACCAGAATCTGCCAGTGCTGAGGAACTTTGTGCTTCCTGGGGGGAACGGTATGCTGTCATCCCAGCTGCACGTGTGCAGAACCGTGTGCCGGAGGGCAGAACGAGATGTCGTGGCATGCGGACGAGCGGACAATGGCCTGCTAGTCTTTATGAACCGTCTGTCCGACTTCTTCTTCGTGGCGGCGCGGGCGTATCAAGACAAACAGCCAGTAGTTTATTCCAAAAGGATGAATGTTGTTTAATATCTATTATTTGATTCATACATGGCCAATAGACTCGAAACACATCCATTGTCGTCTCATCTGGCCTCTTTGAATGCGGCGAAAGACAACATTGACACGGAGGCAACTCCAGCCGCGTCTCCCAAGTATGACATGCTAAAACCCACATTCAACCTGCAAAACGCCCACGACGTGAACATATACAAGTACATAATCCGCGACGACAGCAGCAGCAGTTCCTCTGACCAATCTGCTAAAGAGCACTTTTGGACGCGTGAGATGGAGGAGCTAGTGTACGGGTGGGGGCAAAAGGGCGTGGGGTTCCGCAACATGCACGAAATGGCGGCATCTCACAACACCATATGGTTTCACGCGATTGGCATCCCAGCCATCATCCTATCAACCGTGGCTGGAACGAGCTCTCTATCCAAACTGAACGATTGCAACACCCCCACTATGGCATTGGCGATCGGGATCGTGAGCATGACGGTGTCCGCGCTCACGAGCGTGCAAAACTTCATGCAGTTTTCCAAGCGCGCGGAGCGCCACAAGCAAGCGGCTCACAAATTTGCCGCGTTCTTCAGAGAGATCGACTCGGAGCTTACCAAACCAAGGGGGCACAGGCAGAACCCGTTTGAATTTATCCAAATATGCAGGCTCACGCTCGACAATATGGTGTCGCGCGGGCCGGCCATCCCTGGGTACATAGTAAAAAGGTATATGAAAATGGTATCCAAGAAGGGTGACAAAAGAAGGGGAAGGGCGTCTATGGACGTGACAAGCCTTCATGAGCCTCGTGAACGTGTGAATGTGCTAGTACGGAAAGATCCCGAGGCGTCCTTCCCCGTCCGCATCATGGAGGGCGAGGTGTGACATCTAGGTATCGAGATGCTGACTGGGAGATCTCTGCAGGTCCAGATCTGGAGATCTCTACGCGCTGACTGGGATATCTCTGCAGTGCCAGATCTGGAGATCTTGATGTGCTGACTGGGAGATCTCTGCAGTGCCAGATCTGGAGATCTCGCTGTGCTGACTGGGAGATCTCTGTAGGTCCAGATCTGGAGATCTCGCCACAACCGAACCCTCCGAACGCGTTATATCGGAGGGATGAGTGTGGACCCGTGCATTTCCCACGACACGACACCACAGAAGCCATGGCTGGCTGTATCATCCGCTCCGTGATGATGGAGACTTCGCCCGAAACCGCCATGTTTACGGCGAGAGACTACCGATTCATCCACGAAAAATTGGCCTTGAACGCCGGGGAGTGCGGCAACAACAAGCGTGTGAGGCCCTTCCAGCTGCCCTCCATCATCCGCAAGAGAAAGAAGCGGGGGACCCCCCCCGTAACCAGGGTCCACAATGACACAAACAGGAACGTGATTGCGTCCGCACTCACCGAGCCCGACGACACCGACCCACCCCCCCTTTCAGACAGCCTGGTGGGCGCTCCAGAGATGGGGGAGTACAGCCAGATGACATGGCGCGCGTTCGGAGACCTGTTAAATGGGATGGACTGCAGAGAGCTGTCCCGATGTCTGAGCGGTCCGAGTACCACGCTGTGGCGGTGTCCCTGGCCATGGGTCTGCAGGGGGTGCAGTACTGCTTCTCCGGATGCCACCGGTGCAATCGCAGCCCCCGGTCGATGAAATACACGGGGCTGGCCGACTGAGTCGTTCACCATCCCGCCGCGGCAGCTCTTGTTTATGGTCAAATTTTAATTATCCGTGAATACTGTAGCAGGATGCTGTTATTGCACGCCATTCCCACCTACATCATTGTTTCATACATCCTCATAAAGTCCAAGCCTCGATGCATGTTCGAAGCTAACGGAAGCCCCATCAAGTTTGGACTGGGTCCCAGTCAAACCCTTATGCCGTTTTGGCTGTTTTCTCTGCTCATCAGTCTGTACGTCCCGGTTATGATGTTGAGGTGACGCGCTTAGACGCCTCAATGAATTATCGTGGCATTAGTAAACACGAGTTGTCTCCGCCGAACGGATGCAATGGGATCCCCTCCGGACAGCTGTCCCACCGAGGGCTGCGACGGCTGCGAATGGTGCTGTGGGCGCCCATTCCAGGAGCTGCCCGACCATTTCCAGAGCATGTACAGGGAGGAGATCCTGAACCTGTACCTCTCCATGAAAGAGCAATGCGAGTCGTGCGGGTATCCTCTGTTACAAAACGTGACATTAGACGCGTTTGAGGACTTTGTGGTCGCGAACTCGAGGATGTACAAGTAAACCGTAACTAATCTGTAATAAAACTGAATTGCTCCATATTGCTCAAATCAACATCATTCACACACTCATTCATTTGCAACACGGGTACCTCGTCAGAAGGTGCTCGCGGCAATTTACATGCATCTGGCTTGTCAATGAAGGCATAGTCCGTGTCGATTGTTACTTCCACCATCCGTTTCCTTTTCCCCACCGCACGCTTCTCATCGTCGTCGTCTCCGGACGAGGACGACGCGGAGAACAGCCCTTTTGTCTTCAGGTACTCCAGCCCGCCGTTGTCCATGGCGTGCACCCAATCGTCCCTGAACTTTTGCATCAGGGGCAGCTTCTGTCGAAACCAGTTCCTGTCCCGCTTTATTTCCAGGATGTCGAACTCCATCTCGGCCCACGTGGACGCGGGGCGGAACTGAACAAAGTGGCACATGTCCAGGTTGAGTACCTCCATCAGCACCTGGACCTGCGGCACGTAATAAGAGGGTATCTCGTGCTTGATTTCTCTCTTCAGAGGGCACTTGATCTCGACCAGCACGCCGTCCGCTGTCACGCGGTCAGGGCTGCCACCGAGCCACGAGTGCAGCGGGTGGGCGATGAGGCCAAACTCGAAGCATTTCCTCCCCGTGCGCCTTATGTACTCGGTGGCGGCGATGTCCTCGTTCAGGTTGCCGTGCCTCGTAGCGACGTTCCCCTGAAACACGCACCTGTTGTCCCCGAGCTTCTTCCTGAGGAGCTTCGTTGTCGACTCGTACGGATTGTCTCCTATCGCGGCTGCCACGTCGGACGCGGTCAACATACGGTTCCGTATGGCGTACCACTCCGGCGACTTTTGAGGCGCCGTTTTCATCTTCAGCAACTCCCCCACAGCGGGGTGCAGCTCGCATCCCGTCTCCTCCATGGTCGGCGCTATAGTATCGCCCCATTATTTTTGCAGCTGGGTTAACGCACTTCACACATCAACAACGACCGGTTGCGCGGTGCCAGACGTTTTTACCCAGTGTTCGTAGAGGGCGACGAGGGCGTGCAGCAGCGCATCTGCGGCGTCGTCCTTCTTGGGCAGGGAGTGGAAGTACTTCATGTACACGGGGTACTTCTCCAGTATCTGCAGCGTCTGGTCGATGGCCACCCTCTTGTTCCTGCGATACGAGTTCTGGATAGAGCACACGATCTCGGGGCCTGAATAAACCTTCAATTTCTTCAGCGGGGAGGAGAATTGAATTGCCATGGGCCTCAACAATGGCGAGCAAGAGGGGGCGTGGATGATGTGGGTCTCGAAGAACACCTGGATCGCGTGACTCATCACCTTCATCTTCACGCTTGTCTTCGTCTGCCTCTCGATAACGACCTTGTCTGCGCACCCGAGCACGTCGATGCGTTTGTACAGCTGCACGGGCAGGTTCCTGCACGCCTCGTCCAGCGTGCGCGCGTTGAGGTCGATCACTTCCCACCCAAGGATCTCGAACGGCACGCCGCTCGCGTGCTCGTTGCCGGGGCCGTCGCTCAATTTGATCACGCAATAGGCCAGGTTGGTGATGCCGACGTCGAAACTCAGAACGATCATCCTCAATTATATATACACGCTACTATAATATGTATCCCGTTCAGAGCGTACCAACCGACAACTTTTCCGGTTTTTACGGAGGCACGTGCCTCACGGTCTCCAGGCCAGGGGACAAAGCGTTTGCAGCGGACATGCACCCGGTGTACCACTCTGTCCTCGCCACGGACAACCTCGCGCGCATCCAGGACAGTGTCCGTGTGTCATGGGGGGTGGAAGTTCCAGAACAAGAGGTGGCGCAGATGGTGCGAGCAGTTTATAACATGCGAGGGGACGCGTCCTACATGGAGAGAGTGCTGGTGCAGAACAACAATTATGGCGGGATCTGGAGTGTTGTGGGCTCCATAAACAGGGACGTGGCGAACAGACTCGGCAAACAAAACAGCGTGTATTCTAACCTGCCAGACTACGAGCGCTACGCCCGCGTGTTCCTCGGCGACGAACAGCCCGACAACTCGGTGATCCCCCATCCGTTCTACACGTCTGTTCAGCGCAGTAGGTTCACAGACAACCTCGACGGCTCCAACATCCTCGGGGAGTTCGCTTAAATCGTCTCCCAAGTTTTGTCATGTACTATGTATCAACTGAGACATGGAGGCGCGCGGCAAGTTTGTCAACATGGGCGTAGGCGCTCCCATTCTCTTGACGGAGGAGGAACACGCCTCCTTCCAGGCCACCGGCGCCATGCCCGCCTGGGCGGGTGGGGACGCGACGCCCAGCGCCCCACCCGCTCCTGTCCCAGTTTCCGACGCGTTTGATTCCGCGCTGGACAAGCCTGTGCCCCCCCCGCTGCGAGCAAACCAACGCAAGAGGCAAAGGCCGACCCCCCTCACCTGCACGTCCCCGGACAGCACTACGCGGTCGTGAGCGTCGTCGTGCCCCCCCAGAGCAATCACATGGCTCTCAAGCTGCGAGGCGTCTTTGACACCACAGACAAGGCGTCCGCACACGCAAAGGAGCTCATGAACCACGACCCCAACTTTGACATCTTCGTGGTCGCCATGTACAACTGGCTGGTGCTCCCGCTGCCAGACGACATCAGGGGGGACATCAAGCACGAGTACGTGGACGAACGGATGGCGAAGATCATGGAGAATTACAAGGAGGAGCGAGAGAGGGTGAGGAGTTTCAACGAAAAGCGCATGCAGGACACGAGACAGGCCGGGGAGGCGGGGGAGCTCGGCGACATTCAAGAGGACGTCGCCGTCAAGACCGAGATCTGTCTCGGCGAGGCCGAAAGCGCGTAGGCCAGATCAACCCACGAACATCGGCCCCATGGCCCCGCCCGCGTCCGACGCCGCCGAACTAAACGAGCCGCCCTGTGGGCGAGAAGGAGAACGGCGCCAAACCAGATAGACACCTACGGCCACGGCTACCAACGCTACAACCGTAACCGCGCTCACACCCGGTTGCGCGTTGCGCTGTCGCCCATTGTTTGGCTCATTGTTTGGTATGGAATGCGGATTGATCATGGCTCGTATACTTGTATATTCAATAATAAAATGAGTGAACCCGACGCATTAACATCTGCACAACTCCTCTCCAGGTTGTAGATTCGATGTCGAGTAGTACGGCCTCCCGCACCCCCTGCACATGACCATGTACTGCCTGGGCGACTCCTGGCAAAAGCACTCCACCCACGTGTCGCACGGTAGGTGGACGGCCAGATTGAACTCGTCCGGCGTGATCGATTGCACCTTCGTCGGATTTTCGCCGTCGTCAAACGTCTTTATAATCAGCACGTCGCCGCTGATGGGGCGTGACAGCACCTTGCTCGCCAAGGTGTTTTTCCCCTTGTCCGGGTTGGCAAAGTACACGCCCACGGAGACGGGCGTCTTAATGGACAGCGGCTTGAAGATGTCGTACAGCTCGGGCCTGCCCCCCAGTTTGTTTGCGATCTCTTCGTAGCTCCACGCAACTTTCATGGAGTGGAAGGTCACGCAATCCAGCGACTGCTGAGGGATGACCACGCAATTGGGGCCGTTTAAGGTGTCATCATTGTTATCGCTCCTACTTATTATATCCCACATGTCTCGTCCCAGAGCCCCGTTCACGGCGAGCCGTGCGTACTCAATGTCTAGAGAATCCGAACGAGGCAGCCGCGCGGTCGAGGACAGGCTCCTCAACGCGGCGGAGACTATAATTGAGTCCAGCGCTCGCCAGGGACGACAGTTCGCCTTCTACACGGTCCCTGTCTACCAGTTCGGACTGCCCATGTACTCGCCCACGGAGATAGTGAAGCACGTGGGCAAACGGCTGTTCAGGAGGGGGTTCAGGATAAAGCAGGTGGGGAAATGCGCCCTGTATATCGAGTGGGGGCCAGAGAAGAAGGCGGAAAGCAAGACGAGCAATACCACAACGTCCTCCTCGGACGCCGTGCGCAGATTGGGGATAGCGCTCAGCCACAACCGCGGACGCTGTGGACTACCCACAAAACAATGAGACCGAGCATGAGTTCGCCAATTGTTTCTTCATTAAAAATAAGTAAGTCAATTCCCATTTCATCCAGAACATTCCTCAACGACAGAATTCCTACCGCGTCACTAGCTGTCTTCAACGCCCGGGGGTGGGCACCGGGGTTGCTGGGGAGTACGGATCGCACGGCCAACGAATTAGCCGACCACGCTGGATGCGCCCTAAATACAGATGTCATGACAGGCAGCGCTTTACCATATCCCCTGCATTTTATTTGAATGCTACCTATAGACAATGGACGCCCCCATGGGATGTGTGCGCGCGCACACGCGGTTCATGCAGAGTGGAGCCCGGCACACCGTGTTCGTGCACGTCGCATCTACTGCGCGCAACGTCTAGCTGGGCATGCTGTCGTTGAAGGCAGCGTTCATGTCGGGGTTCTCCATGTCGAAGTCCACGCCGTAGACGTAGAAGCCCCTCTTACGGTGCATGGAGTTGCGTGGGTAGGTCTTTGTGACCTTCTCGAAGACCACGCGGATGCGGAACTCGGAGAACACGTGCTTGTAGTAGTCATCATCGAGCGTCGCCTTGAGACGCCTGTCGCGCCCCATCAGCCACTCCTGGTACTTGCGCTGGAAGATCTCCCACGGCACGTAGAGCTCGTCGCCCCTCTCCACCCACGACACGGTGGTCAGGAAGGTCATGAGGGGGTTGGTGGACTGCTGCGACTCGTTCCTCCACGCGTGGAACTCGGGGGGGAGGATCTCGTGCACCTCCCTCGCGCCCAGCTTCTGCGTGAACGCGCGGAAGGCGCGGTTGCCCTTGACGATGATCAGGCCCATGTCACGCTCGATCTTCTTGTCCATCATGGTGTCCTGCCCCTGCGGCTTCTTGTCGAACGGGAAGATGATGAGCCGGCGAAACACGGCGCCAGCGTTGTCGCCCTTCCAGAAGGCGCGGTTGCCGGCAGCCAGGAAAGGCGCCTTCCACACGGCCGACACCGCGTCCTTGTGCTTGCGCGCCATGTTAAGGCGCTCCCCGCTGACCAGCGAGAGGAACTCGGACTGGGAGAGCGAGAACGACTCGTTCAGCTCGTAGCTGTATATGGCGAACTTGTCCAGGTGCTGCGACAGGCCGAACACCGACTCGATGTTGTTGGACACCACGCCCGCGTCTTCGCCGTACAGCAACTCGACGATCTTCACGAGCGTGGACTTGCCCGAGCCGGCTATTCCCTTGAAGTAAGCCATGACGTCGTTGCCGGACAGCTCCTTGGTGTCGTACAGCATCCTGCCCACGCACAGCGCCCAGTAGGCGTTGACAACGAGGGGTCCGAACTCCTGGTCGTCCAGGATCTTGTTGTCAGCCGTAGTGGGCCAAGGCAGTCCCGGCACTAGTTTTTTTTTTTTCTGGCTGTCAGTTAGCCGAATTAGTGGGATGACAATAATGGACTTAATCCATGTGATGCCAAAAGGAATTCGCGCTTCGCGCACGACTTGGACGTTCCGGCGCTGCCTAGGAGGCACTGTGGCTTTGTCCCAGTACGCCCACGTTGCGTCACTTGTAGCTTGTCATGATAGCGCCGCGCCATTTATTTGTTGGGCGCCGACACTTGTGTCTCAATGCCTGTATGTGCAAGCACATGTGGACTTGTCTTATGGAATTCTATGCTAGTGCCATAAGTTTGTATGGCGCATGAGAATGATGTCATGCACCGAGCAAGATCAGAGCCCATGTATGGGTGGTCAGATGTGGACTCTATGGTGACCACAGTTAGTGCCATAAACTGGTAGGAATCTTGTGGTCAATGGGTAGAGCTTTATGTCACATAAGCGCCGCCACACCTAGATCGTCAGATCTTGATCTAACGGTTAAAGTTGCAGGCGCTTGCATGCTGAATGAAGTGAAAAGTGTTGTCCATACACTTTCTCTCTCTCTCTTCTTGTCTTTTGACTTGGCTATGGAATATTGATAATGAAAATGTAATCAAGCAATATTGATCGGAACTTTCCTCCGACTACCTGTATTTGTAACATGGTATCGGCAAGGATCGTGAGGAATCTTTGGGCTCGAAGTCATGCTTTGGCCCGAGCATATTCCCTTCTTTTTCGCGAGCTCACGGCTCGGAGTATAAGCGCCTGATTTCTCGAGATGGACGTAACTTTCTTGTTTGACGTCCGTTTGGGGCGTTCTTGGGTTCGTTGAAACCAGTTTTTTATGGCGATTTCAACGACGTCAAGCTTGTGGAGAATGGAGCTTTTTCCTGTCCGTTCTTGTTGTAAACGTCTCTCTCACGGAGCGGGTTTGCTGGCGCAGATTGGTTTGCGCGTTTTGCTGTGGTCGTCGCGTTTCTACACGAAATCTGGCGTTCAAGGCGTCGTTGGAAAGCCCAAGATTTGACGGTTCTTATGAGCTATCGCACTTTGCTGGTTTTCGAGTATTGTTGAAAATCTGCTCGATCGCAGTCGAGGGGTCTGTACAGCCGCGATGCGGCGTGTTCTTCAATTTGCTGAGTCTTTGAAGGTTGGGGCACTCGAGACTTTTTTGTGGCGAGATCCTGTTTTGCCAGTCTAGCTACCTGGCTAAATAGGGGATCACTTATGGGTGCTGGCCCTGTGTTGTTCAAGGGCAAATGTGCAGACTTGATATGATTTACCTTTTTGGAACTGTAAAGCGGTGGTCAGCAAAGGGGGACGCCCTGATTACGACCAGCTTTGTTTTGTATTCGTGAACGGGGCGAGCCTTTCAATTGGCAAAAGGCGCCTTCATTGATGGCTTGGAGAAAGGGCTGATTTATATTTCGCGAAGACTTGGGGGCCCTGCAAGCAAATATGTTTTTGAGGCACGAGGCGCTAGCTCTACGTTTGTGTAGGAGCGAGACCTATCGTGCAAGGAGGCCCGTCGGGGGATTCACTGGCGTTGGGTGGATCCTGCTTGTTCTTTTTGTGAGCAAGGGGCGCTATTTGTCACTATTTGTACCTGTTTGAAGCTGACTCGGGGTGTCAGTGTTTAAAGCTAATCAAACGTATTAGTGATTTTTAAAGCTGGTCTTGTGTACCAGTACTTCCTTGCCCCTGTATTCTTTAAGGGGGGGGTAGGTGGTTGATGGCCATGTCTTTCTGTGACTATCAGGAGCAAGGGGGGAGGGGTGCGTGTTTCCAGGCTCTTTCCTAGCTAGCCACCCTCATGCCCGACGGTTGTCTTTCCTGTGGTTCAGCACCCAAGCCCAAGGGGGGTGATGACGGGAAGGCTCACGCCACACGAGAGGAGACGTTATTGCTCCTCTACCTGGTTTTTGTGTTCTACACTGTGGGAAATGTTAGTGGCGACTAGCCCTATTGTCCTTGTGTGTGGTGCGTTGCTCCAGGGTCACCTGGCCACCATGTTTGTGTGAGACATTGTTTCCAGCTTGTCCCACTAAGGGGTGTCAGCCGTAGTGGGCCAAGGCAGTCCCGGCACTAGTTTTTTTTTTTTCTGGCTGTCAGTTAGCCGAATTAGTGGGATGACAATAATGGACTTAATCCATGTGATGCCAAAAGGAATTCGCGCTTCGCGCACGACTTGGACGTTCCGGCGCTGCCTAGGAGGCACTGTGGCTTTGTCCCAGTACGCCCACGTTGCGTCACTTGTAGCTTGTCATGATAGCGCCGCGCCATTTATTTGTTGGGCGCCGACACTTGTGTCTCAATGCCTGTATGTGCAAGCACATGTGGACTTGTCTTATGGAATTCTATGCTAGTGCCATAAGTTTGTATGGCGCATGAGAATGATGTCATGCACCGAGCAAGATCAGAGCCCATGTATGGGTGGTCAGATGTGGACTCTATGGTGACCACAGTTAGTGCCATAAACTGGTAGGAATCTTGTGGTCAATGGGTAGAGCTTTATGTCACATAAGCGCCGCCACACCTAGATCGTCAGATCTTGATCTAACGGTTAAAGTTGCAGGCGCTTGCATGCTGAATGAAGTGAAAAGTGTTGTCCATACACTTTCTCTCTCTCTCTTCTTGTCTTTTGACTTGGCTATGGAATATTGATAATGAAAATGTAATCAAGCAATATTGATCGGAACTTTCCTCCGACTACCTGTATTTGTAACACTTGTGCACCGGCTCGACCGCGATGTCCTGCCACCCCCCCGTCTCGTAGTCACCCTTGAACTGGTCGTCCTCGAACAGGTCCAGCGGCAGGGTGATGTCGGGGAAGTACCTGCACGCGCCCACATCGTCCGACAGGTCCTCGGCCGGGTACGGATAGAAACAGTCGTCGTCCGCCTTGTATATCCCGTTATTGAACGCGAATACGTGGCGGTCGCGCGGTCGGACGGGGAAGTCGCACGTGGACGAGCAGCTGATGACCTCGATGACCTTCTTGCGCGTGCCGGCCTCGCGCGTGGCCATCCTCCACAGGACGGGTTCCTGCATGTCCGTCTCCTTCGCCACCCACTCGGTGACGGTGGTGAATCGCTCCCAGTAGTGTGTGTCGTGCCCTTCGGCGGTCTTGACGCGCCTGTAGACCCCCTCGTCCCCATCCGGACCTCTGCGCACCCCTGCCACATACCACTTGTTGGTGAGGATCACGAGCAGCTTCTGGAAATCGTTGATCTCTCCGCAGCCGCCGCTGAGCCGCACCATCATCTTCACGAGCTGCTCGCGCACCTTCGGAGATACGCGTGTCTCCATGATGCTGCAGATGCCCTCCCTCATGGTGAAAATGCGGGCACTTGCGTTGTACATCACCTCCATCATGGAGAAGTCCTGCACCTCCTCCATCCTGGCCACGACGGCGTGCAGCCTCGAAATAGCGGCCGTCATGCGCTTGTTGAGACGCTCGTAGACCCCCTCCACGTCCTGGCAGTGGTATGCGGTGTCCAGGCACTCGGACAGCTTAAATCTGAGGTCATCCTCCTCCTCCATGGCTTCGGGGGCGGGGTTGTAAAGTCCAAAAACGTCACTCAAAATGTCCGCGGGGTGCGCATCCACCACTCCAGTCTTCACCATGCGTGCAAAATCGAGGCAGCGCGCAGTGTCGTATCTCGCGACCTCCGTGATGAACCCTACCACGCTCTCTTCGTCTGCCAGGAGCCCCCTGAACTCCCGCATTGAAAAGGCGGGCTGGTCGGGTGCATCGGACGCCTGCCCCCCGCGCTGTGAGTTTTCATGGGGAATGCTGGAATGCCCAGGGGATCCTGGCTGAGAGTGCGTATCTCCGCCATTTTCGGACTCTTCGCCGACCCTCCTTCGTTTGTTTCCATTGTCTGAATCCATAAATCGGACAGCCCCCTGAGCGTGTGTTGCATGCACTTGTGGATGGGTGGGGGTGTGTCTTGTCTCATTCTCCATTCATTCTCCATACATATACAACACAAATTTCTGCAGATCTAGTCGAACAACCGGCGACAGGGCCTTGCTGACGTGTCACCCGCGGATCTCGACCAAGATCTCTGGGTGTGTGGCTGAAGATCCGCGGGAAGATCTCAGATCTTACACGTCACCCCCTGAAAAGATCTTGCTGACTCGCCATATGCGTCAGAGATCTCTGTCCAGTTACAGATCTCTGACTCATCGTACGGCCAGCTGAGATCTCGCCAAGATCTGTGTGACTAGACAACTGGCATGGATCTAGATCTCTTGCGGCGTCATCCGTCGGTTACGCCACACATGCACTTTCAAAAAAGGGGCAAGGGTAAAAGGCATTGTCACAGTCAAAAAAGACACACAATCCGCCATAGCCCCCTCCCAGTCGCCTGTTTTTCTCATGGATTCCGAGATAAGGGTCCATTTCGAGGAGTGCTTTTTGCTGCAGTACGATGATGGTCTGTATTATTATTACAGGCTGAACCCTGAACTGGATGGCAAGGGCTTCCAGGTGGACACGCGTGCTACCGTGCGGGTCCGCAAGTCGGATCTAAAGTTTAACGGCCCCGAGCTCATGCACTCTCTTTCTAACGGCACCAAGCCCTTCAAGGACTTTTTGGGAGACGAACGCGTGCTCCGTTACATAAGAAAGGTGGGGGGGAGCGGGGACCCCAACGCTTTTTACAACGTTAACATCAACGGCACAACACACAAGGTGTCCAGAAATGTTATGGATGTGTGTGACTGCCTGGGAATCTCCACACCTCCAGTGTGGATACACGCTCTGCTGGCCCAGAAGCTCGGTGAATGGGTGGAGCCGATGTGCCTGGTGTTCGCCATGAATTTGGTGGAGAAGATCGCGTGCGATAACAAGCAGAAGGTGCTCGACGACCCTCTCGGATCCCTTGCTTACCAGAACGGTTTCGAGAAGACAGAAGACAAGGCTGTTGTGGAGGCGTCCGACGGCACCACCTATCGCCTGCCAACGGGGGCGGGTGGGAGCGCGCGCAAGAGGGCGGCCAAGGAGGCATTCCAGGCACACACGGGCGAGTCGGTCAGCAACAAGGTGCAGTGCACTGACCTGGAAAGTGTGCGCGCGGAGCTGCAGATGAACGAGATGAGACGCATGTCGGACATCAACATCAGGCAGATGGAGCGCACGGCATTGTACCACCTGACATGCGTGGAGAGCGAGACGCGCCTCAAGCGTTTCAGGCACATGCTGGACATGATCAGGGTGTTCTACGAGTCCGAGGACAGCCCCGGTCCCATTTGCATGGATGATGACGAGGCAGCCCGCTGCAACGTCCTTTTCAAGAACGTGTTCTTTGAGGCATTCTCTGCGGGGGAGACCTTCGTGGCAAGTTCTCAGATGCACTGAACAGTTCAGATCTCGGTAATAATTTTAACATTGTTGTGTATTGTATAATACCAATCATGGACTCAATGGTTGCTCAAGACGCACTGTCCTCAGCCACATCCATATTCTCAACACTCGTCCCGTTCGTCCTTCTCACAGACTTCCCGACGGACGTCCCACTCGTAAAGTCTATCATTGTGTTTGCGGGCGCTTACAGAGCCGTACCTAAAATCGATGTATCTATCTTGATAACGGGGTTGTACTTCCTCGCGCAGGCCATTTTGCCAGACATTAAGAACAAACTAGTTCCCGCGGTGAACACTAACACAGGGGCGGCAGGACAGCCGGGAGCATCACATGGCAACGTTCAGCGACCTCCCGCCCGAGCTGGTAGATAAGATATTCAGTTCCTTGCCCGCTGCGGACGTGTGCAGGTCCCGGGTGTCCAACGAGACCAACCAGGTGTTCAAGGATTACTTCTCAGGGGTTCACTTTTTGACACAGGTGCCAAACGACCCGCGATTCGACGTACCGGACGACGGCGTGATGTCCGTGCTCGGACAGGTAACCAGTTACCTGAAGGTGTATGGGATCAAGAGCGTCTTGCAGTGCATGCGCAAGGTGGAAAACAGGTATTACACCATCCAGGGGATGGAGGAGACGTACATCCGGTACGTGCTAGAGGCGGTCAACCACCTGTTCCCTCGTACGCCTACGGGTGAGCGCATCACGATCGGCACCGCGCACGACGTTTACTCCATCCCCGCCAGCCTCGAGGATGCCGGTCATCGGCGAGTGTCCAGGGAGGCGGCGGATGGTCTCAAGAAACTGCAGGAGGTGTTGTGGGGGGCGTCAGAGAACCGCGTGGGTACGCGGCCGGCACGCGTTCGTACATAACTCCCGACGATCACAAGCAGTACGCCCACATGAACGCGTGGCTGCCGTCCCTCGACGGCGGCGGCAAGCGCGTGTGTTTTGCATCGACAGCATGCACAGGATGTGGGGCGTCGTCCCGTCTCGGTCGTTCATTTGCCTCAAGGACATCGCGGTGATGGTGGACAGGCGGGGTGAGGCGTACGTGACCCAGGCATGGAACGACGCGTTCGACCTGGAGCTGACGTACTTCAACACCGACCCGATTCTCGCCATGTCGCGGTGGACGCCCGCCAACCGTTGTTTGTTCTGCAATCGCTGGCTGAATAGGCCATTCGACTGGTTCAGGCGAAGCGGCAGCGGGTGTCGCAGCAGGTACGCGAGGGGCATCGACCGTTTCAGCAACACCAGGCCTGCCTTGGTGGAGGTCGACATTTGACTCGTGCGGTCGAAGGATGCGTAAATATATGTGTGCCTACAGTGTGGTAATGTATCGTTTCATGAAAACGGGGGTGGTGGGGCCTTACCCAACCTACGACATCAGCGAGACGGCAAAGGGCACGGTCGACGCGCTCATCTGCAACCTGCTTTCAGTCGCTTGCGAACGAGCGGGGCAGTTCGTATTGCACAATGCCGAGCAGGTGCGCGACAAACACGTGGTCGGCATCCTCCACGCGGCCTTGTTGGCGGAGACCATCACGTACATGGAGCGCCCGTCGCTGGAGGACGAGGTGGCGGCGGTCAAACAGATTATTGACATGGGTGACCTGATGGAGGAAGACGAGTTTGACGAGGAGGAGGAGGAGGAGTCCAGCGACGAAGAGGAGGAAGAGGAAGGAGAGGGGGATGGAACGGAGGAAGAGGATGGAGAGGAGAGGAGGCGAGGAAGAAGAGGAGGAAGAAGAGGGCGATGGGATGGAGGAGGACGACGGCATAGAGACGGACGCGCACGGCCTCCCCATGCCCACTTGCAAGTGCTCGCCGTGTGCCGACATGGTGACGGCGCACGTGCGGTGGGAGTTGTGGGAGCCGTCCGACCCGTTGCTGATAAACCTAAAAAGGAGCATACCTAAAATTGGAGCCACCGCGTTCGTTTCTATACTCGACAGCTCTTCCGAGGAGGAGGAGGAATCTGACGAGGATGATGAGGACAATGTTGAATGTTAAACACTCTTAATTAATCATTTATCGATAAAGTGCACGTCTCGCTTTCGGCGCACCCGCACTGACACGGGAGCGGGAAAAACGATTTGCCCTGTTCGCACAGGTTCCATCGCAGCATGTTGTTATCATTGCACGTGGTCCACATGCCCATTTTCTTGCGCACGTTGTTTATTAGGTTGATGCACGGGTACACACCGAAGGGGCACGTCTCCTCGTGCTCCTTTATGGCCGCGAGGGGCAGCGTGATCCTGCATCCGTCGTTCTCTAGAAAGTATTTGCACGGGAAGTAGCGGCACTCGCTCTTGTGGACGCCGACGTCCTTACGGTACACCATCTCCGTGCACCCGTACGCGCGGTTGGGACAGGCCAGCTTCTTGAATCCGCACGTGGCCGCGTGGGTGCGCAGATTGGCGTGCGTGCCCGTCGCAGGACACCCGTTAGGGGAGTAATGGCATTTCCTCAGGAGATCGCACGTCATGGAGCCGACCTTCACGTTGGGGCGGAACAGGTAGCGGTGCCAGGCCCCCCTGCACAGTATGCACCTGCCCGACACGGACGCGGACGGCCCCCCCTGTCCTTCTGTTTCGCTATGAGCTGCTTCATGCACGGGGATCTGCACACCATGGCCTCGCACTTGCCCTCCTGCACCCGCGTGTTGCACTCTATAACGACGGGGTCGATCAGGGCGTTCAGACAGATCGAGCAGTTAAGGTCCTCGGGACTGACCACGATCTTCTGCCCGTCCACCAAGTCCATGGCGTCCGCGGAGTCCGCGCCCCAGGACGAAATGTACCTGATCCCCTATTGGGGTGGCGTGATCAACGCGTATGGGAGCTTCCTGGACCACCCGGAACTAGGTGCCGAGCTATTCGCGCGAGACGTCAGGTGAGGACTGCTCTTCGCCACCGTCCGCGTCGTCCCGAATCTCCCCCTCTTCCAATGGCTCTTGTCGAGCCCGGCGTCCGGTGTCCGCCTTCTGCTTCTGCCTCCTCAGTCTGGCCACCTCCTCGCCCACCTCCACGTTGCTTATGTACTCCCAGCACTCGTGCGCTCTCTCCTCGCCCCCATCGCCCTCGAAGTAGGAAGCCAGACGCTGCAGGTAGTCCGCCTTCTTGGGCGCCGTCCTCTTCCTCGCCCTCTTAACCACGAGCCTGTCCTGCGTCCCCGAGATGTTGCAGGCGTCCACGCCGGCGGAGACCATGCTCTGGATGATGGTCCCCTCCAGATCGGTCCTGCGCTTCCTGAGAGGCAGCAGCTCCTTGCTGGCCCTTTTCATCGCGTCGTCGATCTCGATGTACTCTGACGTCATGGTCCGCATGTTGCGCCTCCAATCTTCCACCACGAGTGCCGTGTCCATCGTGCAGGTCGGGGGTCATCCTACTGGACAGCGGCGACCTTTATTTGCCCGCTATAAACGCACCGCCGCGCGGTCAGACGCCGAACACGTTGGCCGATCCGGGGGCACCCCACACGTTACCGCTCGCAGTGCCCCCCGTCTCTCCCCAGATGCCCATCGAGGAGGCCGGGGCCACGGCGGGGAAGCCGTAGATGCCCCCTCCGCTCATGTCGACGGCCTGCGTGGGCAGGGTGTAGCGCGGGTCCATAAGCAGAGTGCCGTCCGTGAGCATCTGTCCGAAGGCGCCCCGGGTCGCGAGCCCTATCGTGCCCCAGTTACTGGTGCCGACGGGCGCGGGGATGTACGGCCGCAGCATCTGGATGTCCTGCACGGGGAAGTCCTTGGCATTGGACGTGATGAAGCCGACGCCCACCTTGTGGTCGTCCAGAGTGGCCCCCACGACGTCCGCCGGCTGCGGCAGTCTCTCGGCTCCGAACGCCATCTGCGAGTCGAAGGTGCTTCCGTAGTCGAGACCCATTCCCCTGGCCTTCGTGTCGATGTTGAACACGTCATAGGCGCTGGACGGGATGATGACCGACTCGGTCCCCAGGGTGTCCGCCATGGAGGATGTCAGGCTCTGGAACGCCTCGTCTCCGCAGATGGTGTCGTACACTTCCGGCCTGGACGTGACCCCGATGTACTCGTCGCTCCTGTTCATTACGGGATTGCAGCGTGAAGACATCATGGTGGCTTGTTTGGAATACAATACCCAGAGAAATTAAAATGCCTGTTTCTCTCGCCACCGTTTGTACTCGTCAAACGCGTCCTTCAGCTCCTTGATGTCTCCTTTGTCGAAACCGTCCACTAGCGTGGCCGCGCGTACGTTTCGCATGTCCACTTCATCCAGCAGCAGCACGCCGGGGGGCACACACGCGCGCCTGGACCGATCGGCGCACGGTTCGCGCGTCCGTATGCGCTTGTTGGAGGCCACGATCTGTTGGAGCGCTTCCACCAGGATCAACAACGCGTCTCCCCTTTCCTTAGTCATGAAAATGTCGAGCCTGTCTTGCGCACCGGGAAGTCCTTTAGCTGCTTGCTGAAACAGGCTCATCCGCTTGCCATATCCCTTGTCGTTCTTCAGCGATGGGAAGGTACCGTCCTTCCTCACTTTGCTGCCGTCGTACGTCCACCTGATCTCCTCTCGCGGGTAGATGGGGTTGAGCACTCTGAGCCCGGGTTTGCCGCGTGGGAAGGTCGCGTTCGGCAGGACCTGCCTCCCCGTGTCGGGATCGATAGCCCCGCGCGGATCGTTTGTCATGTGAACGTAGGTCCACGGGAATATCACGCCGACGCCGCGGGGGTCGTAGGTCTCTCCGTCCTTGGTGCCAGACGTGGCGGCGCCGTGACCGCCGTCCACAAGCCGCGGCACCGGTCGCGAGCCCCCCATACCGTCGTTGTATCGGTGACTCAGCAGCTTGTCGTCGTCGCCGATCACCGTGAGGACCGCGTGACGCAGATTGGTGAGCGGGTACCTCTCCGGGTGCTTGTCGCTGTGATCGCCCAGGATGCGTCCCGTGTACAACCCGATCGTCTTGCCGGCCGGCAAGAACTGGTCCGCGTACACCCCCAGCGCCTTTATGCTCATACCCCGCAGCATCCTGCTCTTGGCCACCAGGAGCCAGTCCACGAACTCCTTCATGCTGTCGAACCTGACCTGCACCTTGAGCCCGCCAGGTATCTTTATGTATCGCACGTCCACGATTTCCGCGTCGAACGGCGTCCACCGGTAGTTTACGGGGATGTGGTGGTTGGCTTCCATGGCCGCGAATTCTATCATGGACTGGTCCGCCTCCGCCCTCGTGGTGTTGGGATGGCTCGGCCCCGTGGATCGGTTGGTAAGCGAAAGCCCCGCGCGCTTGCGTTTCCTTTTCACCGGCGCGTGGGTTTCTGTTAACACCTCGGCGGGTCGTCCAGGGATGGAATCGATGGGATCGCCCGGCCCGTCGTAGTTAATTATTTCGTCCTCCACGGCCTTTCTAAAGGCGTCGTCTGCCATCTGCGCCGGAGTCAAATACCCCCCGGCCACGTGTACCGGGGACGGGGCTCCTGCTATGGGTGCAGGGGGGGCACAGGAGCAGGGGGCGCAGGGGGCACAGGGGGCACAGGAGGCACTGACGGCGGAGGAGGCGCAGGAGGCACTGACGGCGCAGGAGGCGCAGGGGGCACACGCGCAGGGGGCACAGGAGGCGCAGGGGGCACAGGAGGCACTGACGGCGCAGGAGGCGTAGGGGGCACACGCGCAGGTGGCACAGGAGGCACTGACGGCGCAGGGGGCACAGGAGGCACTGACGGCGCAGGGGGCACAGGAGGCACTGACGGCGCAGGAGGCACTTCCCCGCCCACCCCCCGCGAATGGATTCCTCCAGCCGATCCACCGCCTTCTCCAGTGGCGTGGTCCGCGTTTTTTTCAACTCCGCACCTTCGTCGCGCGTCGTGTCGGTTGCGCCTGGGTCGGGAACGGGTGCGCGTTTGGTCCACGACTCCGGTATCAGCGTCTCGTAGTGTCTGTTATTGTGGAAAATGTAGACGGGCTCGTTCTCAGACCTCCACGGTCTGTTGTCCTTCTGCGCCTGCTCGACGTCCTGCTTCGAGCCCCCGTACATGAACACGTGCAAAACCCTGTATCTCCCCGGTGTAACGCCACTCGCGGCGAGGACGTGGATATCCGTTTTCGTGTGATATGCGACCATGGCCATCATTCTATCCGTCGCCTCTACATTGGGTTTTAACTCATTTCGCATATCATTCAGGATCTTAGCGGTTTCTGCATCATAGTTTTTCAAGCGGAAATGCGAGTTAATGTCTTTGATACCCAGCTTTTCCCTGTTCTTCACGTACTCTTCCAGTTTCTCCCCTATTTCCTTTTTCAGGTCCGCAGTTTTACTCTCCAGCGTAGCCTGATCCACCCTCTTGCCTTCTTTGAAAGCCTTGCCGACAAAGAACGAGTACCAAAAGCAATTGCCGTCCCCCTTGACCCCGCGTTTGAACGCGATATTGTCCTTGTTCATATTGGGGTCGTCAAACTCAAAACGCACGTCCACTCCGCGGAAATCATTTGATGGGAGTTCCTCCATTAGAGACGGGAGGTAACCGGCAATCGGGTCAGGCGTGTAGGATTTCTCCGTCTTAACGATGGGCAACTCGACAGCTTTGTCCGCGGTCGGCGCTTCTTCAGGCGGGGGGAGGAGGGGGGAGAGCGGTCCGCCACCTCCGAGGCGGCTTCGGCTAACATTTTGAGCATCGAATCGTCTACCATAGAGGCCTGTTCACCGCCTTCCGTGGTCTGCGGCGGCGTGGGCGCTGCGTGAGGCGCTCCAGAAGCGGGGACGGATCGCTCCAGAGGCGGGGACTCGGGTTGGGCAAGCCCTTGGAGCCTATCGAGCGAATCCTGTATCGGCAGTTCTACCATCGAGGCTCGGGTCAATCGGCTCTCCATACCAACTCTGTGTTCTCGCGGCACCCGTTGGATGGCCTCGTGTGCCTGGTCGACCAGGTCGTCTAGCGCACTCATATTGCCGCCCCCCTCCTCGACAACGAAGTTATCCACCTCTTGGAGCAATGCAAGCGCGCGCTGTACGAGTGCGTCCACATGCATAGGAGCAGAGGGCGTGGCGGTACTGTTGGCGGGCAGAGCATCAGCGGCAAAGGATGCCGTGTCCGCACCTTCAGGAAAGGTGACAGGCTGCGGGTAAAAGCTAAACGTTTTCTCCATCGCCTCACGCTTTTGCTTATCTTGCACGGAATCCGCGCGGTTGGAGTGCACCCACGCGGGGTCTAGGGGGGTCACGAGCCCCCAATAACGCGCCTGTCGCTTCCTAACACACTGCCCAAACGACCCGTATTTCGCACCCGGTCTCCCCTTTACTCCGCAAAAGGCCTCCGCGTCAACGACATCCTGATTCACGACCCTGTCACCGAGGCCGTCGGGGTACACGCTCAGCGGTTGTTTGATACCAAACAGACGGATCTGGGATTTGCATTGGGTGGCGCTCCCTCTCACTCTGTTGTACGGCACGTCACCTGAACCGCAAAAGTACTTGGGAGGCATGACATTTCACAAGGGGTGCAGACATAATTTATTACAAATAATAATGCCTTAACAGATCGCGGGTGGTCACCGGCTCGTGCATGCTAGCGTTTGAGCCGCACCAATCTCGTGATGTCACGTAAGAACACTTCGTTCCTCTTTTCTTCTGGCAAGCGCTTGGCGCGCTTTACAATGGCATTCACCATAATGTTCCAAAAATGGACGCCCCCGCCGTGTCGGTTGAGACTGCTCTCTGCTCTGACTACGATATCCACTATTTCACGCACAGAATCAGGGTGCAAGACGGACGGCGCATTCATTAGCACGTTGCGAATGTCACATTTCAGCGCATCCACTATCTCGGATTGCTCCCGTGTCTCTAACTGATCTCTCGCGTGTTTGTTCTGGAACATGTACAAGCCGGGCAGGATGTCGTCCATACCGTACTACTATACCGGCTGACATAAATATCACAGTTGGGACATGAGGGCGTGTACCGCGCTGACCACCTTGGCGTCCACGTCCGGTTCCACGCGTCCCATCCGGTCACGGACCGGGCAGAAGGGCAGGTTGAGGCGGTTTACCACCAGGTCGCACACCTCCCATTCGAAGTGGCGCAGGTAATACACGGGCATCGCGTACACCGGGTGCGACTGGTAGAGCCTGCGCAACACGCTGATGACGTGGTGGCGAAAGTCCATGTCGCAGGGGAGGGCGGCCATCCGGATCTTGTGCAAGTTGAAGTCCAGCTTCAGGATGTCGGTGTGCATGTCGTGCAGGACCGCCAATGAGGCGTTGGCATCCGACAGCTCCTTCGTCTTGATCCTCCCCCTCTCCTCCATATCGAGCAGCTCGCCCTCCTTCTCCGCCATGGCCTTGGAGTGCGCGGCGTGGCTGTCTGCCCTGTACTTCTCAAGTTGGTCCCTTCCGCGCGACACGCTGGCGACGGCGTCGTCGAGACGCTTGCACAGTTCGTGCAGGGAGGATATCGAATCGTCAAGAGCCTCCGTCTCCGCCCTGCGCTTCTCGCGAGCCGGTCTCTCGTCATCAAGCACGCCCGCGACGGCGGCTAGGAGGTGCAGGGTGGAGTGTTGAAACAGGTGGGCATGGCCCCATTCGTTATCTTCAAACATAGCTTCCAGCTCTCCCAACTCCTTTGTGAGCTTGTGGGCGAGGCATATCTCGACAGCGACCAGGGGGTGGAAATACACCTTCCCGGAGGTGTTTATCCTCGCCGAATGCGTGTAGCCCTTGCTCCTCAGCCTGGCATTCACCTGCTGCAACACCGAGCCGTACCGAAGAAAAGTGCACATGCTCTTGTTGTTGCCACCAAAATACTTGTTCATCCTGCGAGACTCTATATAGGACTCCCTGGCATCCATGTTTTTTGGGGGCATGGTAGGGATGCAGATGGGGTTGGTGGTGCAAATTTCGTTGGCCATGTCTGCACGGGGGTCGAGAGAGACGGAATGATGGTGGGTAAAAACGGAGGGATGGAGAGGAGTGAGTGACAATTTCCCACGTTGGTCCCTTTCTTTAGACCCGAATTTTGTGTAGAAGTTTCCCACTGTCTGACACATTTTCGGCGATGACGAGGCAGATCTGGCGACCTGGAGATCTTGTGACGAGGCAGATCTGGTGACAAGGCAGATCCCTCCTGCGTCAGAAATCAAACATCGCAGATCTGAACATATACTCAGATCTCGGACGAATGGGAACGCACGAAAAAATTCAGGGTGCGTAATTTTCCTCGTAACCGACGGTCCGTACAATCTCTGACTTTTTTCTGACGTTCAGGCGTTTTTTTTGGACAATCTTGGACAAAATAACCGAAGAATGGGTACGGCTGTGGACTTTTTATGACGACATCTCTTGTGTGGACCAATCTCGACACGTTTTCCGTCCGCTCAAGCCATTTCACCCGACAAAGAATGCCCACCCTCGGAAATTATTTTTTTCCCAAGCCAACCATCGGAGTATGCCAGCATACGTATCCTACCGTGCGATATGCTCACTGTACAGCAGTGATAGTATGCTTATATTATATTAGAGTAATATACAATAAAGACTTATACCATAAATTATGAGTATAGCACACTTACACTGGTCATATTATAGTAATTATACGTGTCACCGTACAGTATACAACGAATATTCGTACGACAGATATGGTATACAGCGTACATCGAGGCCTGGGAAAAAAATAATTTCCGAGGGTGGGCATTCTTTGTCGGGTGAAATGGCTTGAGCGGACGGAAAACGTGTCGAGATTGGTCCACACAAGAGATGTCGTCATAAAAAGTCCACAGCCGTACCCATTCTTCGGTTATTTTGTCCAAGATTGTCCAAAAAAAACGCCTGAACGTCAGAAAAAAGTCAGAGATTGTACGGACCGTCGGTTACGAGGAAAATTACGCATCCTGAATTTTTTCGTGCGTTCCCATTCGTCCGAGATCTGAGTACATGTTCAGATCTGACATTTCTGCATTCAGGTCCCGAGCGCAGCGCCAGCCGCCGGACGACTCCAAAAGTTGTAAATTTCGTGAAGGAACACATCAAGAGAGGGATTTCCTGGGACTGGCCCTCCATAACCACAGCTGGAAAATAATAATCCAATCTCGAGGCTGGCAAACGCGTATTTCGGACGCTTGTATTATTTCAAAGGTTTGAGGATTCGTTTTTCCAGCGACTGTCCACAGCTCGAAATAGTAATCCAATCTCGAGGCTGGCAAACGCGTATTTCGGACGCTTGTATTATTTCAAAGGTTTGAGGATTCGTTTTTCCAGCGACTGTCCACAGCTCGAAATAGTAATCCAATCTCGAGGCTGGCAAACGCGTATTTCGGACGCTTGTATTATTTCAAAGGTTTGAGGATTCGTTTTTCCAGCGACTGTCCACAGCTCGAAATAGTAATCCAATCTCGAGGCTGGCAAACGCGTATTTCGGACGCTTGTATTATTTCAAAGGTTTGAGGATTCGTTTTCCAGCGACTGTACGAAATGGGGTCAGTGTATGACCTGCTAGTTGAATATTTCGGTAAAAACCACCACAATCCCCTGAAAAGAAAGAGGGAGAGGGACCTGGAGCCATTTTGGAAACAAGTAAAGGAGCTTTTGCACACAAGAACCTCTCTGGCAATCAACAAGATTGAAACGGTCTTGGAGGCAATCAAGTAAGTATTTATTTGTGCCCCTTTTACGTTCATCACCTCTGGAAATCGTCACTCCCTTTATCAATTGTGACTGGTTACCTGACTCCTCCTCCCCCCCCACATGATTGCGTTTGTTTTCTGTCATATCCCAACAACTGCAGGGCACACCCCACCCCCCTGCCCACTGTGGACAGTACGTGCATAAATGTCACCTACCACCATCTGCAGGATCGCGGTCTCACTGCCGGAAACCAGGATTTCCACCTGCTGCACATGCAACTGAGGCACGTGATCGAAGTGTACTTCGACAGTGCGGATGCTGGACACAGGGCTTTTTTGACAGGGCAATTCTCCAACCTTGTGGACAACGTGATGGAGCACGGGTGGAAGATTTCACCTGCCGTCGCGGCCATCTGTCCGTATGCCGTCGTCAGGACGTTTCTGCTGCTGATGGACAAGTCAAAGGGGCCCAAGCCCGACCACATACCCGCTGTGGGCATCATCTCACCCTTCCCCAAGAAGAAGCTGGTCCCCGCCCCTGCACCCAAGTGGCAGCGTCCGTGGCAGCTCGATAGCGCGGGGGCACTGTTCCTGTCACCCAAGCTGGTCAAGACGTACGAGCAGACGATCTCGTGCAGTTGGGGCGGCGGAGACTCGCGCTGGATCATCAACGGGTGGAAGAGTGTACGTGCGGAGTTCCCCTCAGCTGCCGAGAAGGCCCGTGTTGCAGCGGCTAAAGTTACGCCACCGGTTGTACGTG